>JAOTQJ010000072.1:2466659-2480367 GCA_025642045.1 Solanum sejunctum
CCCACTCCCCCCGCTGCACCCGCCGCACCTGCCCCATTGTCATCCTTACAAAAGGTATAGAATATTATCTAAATTATTACTTTAGTCCACCAACTAAATTTTTTAAAATTACCTAAATAATTTTAATTAGCAAATCGTCAAAAATATCTATAAAAAAATTTACTAGATGAGTCTTTTATGCAACACGAAACTCTAGTATTTAAAACGAACTAATGAGTTGTTACAGAATGTCTTTGTAAACATTACAAATGCATAAGAACTCATATCGTGTACACGCGAAAACAATTTAGAAAAATAAAAAAGCTCTTAGCTCTTTCTTTCCTAATCTCTTTACATTTCTTTGTTGTTGTCATTTGATAAGATCAATGTCTGTGTTTACCACTTGGATTTTCAAAAATGTCCTGTTTGCTAAATCTTCAATACTTGCAAGTTGCAAGTATTGTTTAAGAATAATTCAGGATGAGTTGTTCCATTTGCATATCCTAATAAAATTAGTAAAGAGCCGTTGATTTATAGCCGCAGGGCGGATCTATGTGGTGTCTGCCGGGTGCTCGAGCATTTATTGATTTTCAAAATTTTTTTGTGTATCTATATAAAAAAAAATATGTAAAAGATGTACAAATATAAAGATAAACATCAAATAAACAAAAAATTCTATGAGTGCTTTGGTTCTCACTGCCCTCCTAAAGCGTAAAGCAAAACTTGAGATGAGGAATTGAATCCCACTTATAGCACAAATTTTTAACACCTGTCAGATGAGCATCCACAATTTTTAAATCTTAAATTCGCCAAAAGTAATAAATGGACATTTGAGTTATTCCAATCTAAAATTAGTAAAAAAATAAGCAAATTAATTACAATTTGCAATTTTTGGAATACAACAAACATGGCTAAGCTAATTAATTACAATTTGCAATATTTGGGGATACAACAAACATGGCTGACTGAAAACCACTCATCATATATCTTAGCTTGGAGATGCTTTTATTTTGCAAGATTGGTCTAGTCGTGGCTCTTCAATAAGGGTAGAGTAAGGATTTTTAAGAAGGGAATTTAACATTTAAAAAAGTGAATATGCTAACTAGTTAAAGGAAATTTGAAATCTATCACATATATATAAAAAGTAATTTTAATTGTGTATAAATAATATAATTTTTTTAAATCGAAGAAGGCTCGAATGAGTCCTCTAACTATAAGATAGCTCTACCATTGCTCTTACCTGCTATAAAAACTGGCATAGTTTAATAAGTCATTTTATTTTATTTTTTGACCAGTATGCTTTCATTTTCTTTTTTGCTTTTTTAGTGATTCAAATTCATGAATTAAAAGGTAAAGATGAAATATAGTTTAATTCGTCAATATTGTTGTGCCGTGTAAAAACATGACTATTATACTTCAACTAATTGTTCATACGGTCACACTATTAAAAAAAAAAATTGTCTTTTTTAATTTTCTTTAAAAGATACTAATTTTTTTTTAGTCTTTTTAAATTTAATTTAAAAGACACTTGTTTTTTTTTAAAAAAAAAGTTTGTTTTAATATACCACCGAAAACGCAAAATAATTAAATGACATTATTAGCTGATTATTTTTTACCATCTCATATAAATGGCTCTTGTATATATACACACACTGCATGTATCTTCCAATATACTCTCAAACAATGGCTTGCATACACATAGTATCCGTTTTTCCCACAATGAAGATACAGAAACCTCGTACTCTCAGTATGATTAAAAATCAAATTCATCCTGAAACCAGGGTTTCTACCTATAAACCAAATATTTGGAAATATGATCATCTACTTTCTCTTACAACTCCATATTCTGTGAGTATTTTCAATTTTTAATCTAAATCTTCATTGAGTGTGTTCGATATTGATATTTTCACGTTCGATTGGTCAAAATTTTAAAATATTTTTTTATATTGATATATATTTTTTTCTAGAGCTCCTTACTTTTTTTAAGCAATACTTTAATTTCAGCTCTCTAAAGGACATCTTTAAAGTTACAAGATTAAAAGATATTTTTGATACATTTTACAACTTTAATTTAGGACTACAAAACTGAAAAGTTTCTTTATTTGCTTAAACTTGGTGTTAAGATCAAATTAGGTAAGCCTTTTTAAAACGGAGGGAATGACAAACACAGTTAATATTTTCATCGATTCGCAAGTAATAATGGGTGGTGCAGGAAAAGAAGTACTACCAAATTGAAGCTGAGAAGCTGAAAGAGGAATTGGTAAGTTGTAACACGTTTTCAAAGAGTGAGGATAGTCCAGTCTCCCTGCTAGAACTTGTTGACATAATTGACAAATTTGGGCTCAGTAGTTACTTTGAGGTTCAAAATAAGGTCGCATTGGAAAAGGTAATGATGTGCATCAAATGTACAAAGGAGGACTTATATACTACTGCTTTGTGCTTCAGACTCCTCAGGGAACATGGCTACTATGCTTCACAAGGTAATTATCAACAATAATTAGTACAGTCATAAAAATACATGAGTACTTAAGATGTTATAAGATATTCGAAAAGCAAAAGCTGTTGCATAAATTGAGACAGAGAGATAATATTACAGTATAGTATATTAGAACGAAGAAATGATCATTTTCCAATTGTTGTACTACAGATATGTTAAAGGAGTTGTTTGATAGCAATGGTGATGTGATCAAGACCAAAAAAGTGTCAGATATAAACACATTATTGGAACTTTTGGAAGGGTCATATCTAAGCATGGATGGTGAAAATTTACTAAACGACATAAGATTGTTCACAATCAAAAATCTCAACAGTATTTTATCATCAGATCAAATTGACACTAGTTTTGTTACTACTAATAACGAATATTTGGGCAATTATTTTCCACTGGCATGGAGAGCGAGATGGTATGATGTTAGAAGACACATAACAATGTCTGCTCAACAAGGCAACAACACAAATTCAATGTTGCTCAACTTGGCAAAACTTAACTTCAATATAATTCAAGCCACGCACCTAAAGGATCTCAAAGATGTAATAAGGTACGTATGTATGTACTAAATCATCGCGTTCTTCGTTTCTTGTCTATTTCTCAACCTTGTCTTTTTTTTTTCTTTGCAGATGGTGGAAGAATCTTGACATAGTTGAAGATTTGTTCTTTACAAGGGACAGGATAGTTGAATGCTTCTTTTTTGCTGGAGGAATTGCCTCTGAGCCTCAACATGGAAACATTAGAAAATGGGTTACCAAAGTGTTTCAATTGGTATTAATAATAGATGATGTTTTTGATATTTATGGTTCATTAGCTGACGCGCAACAATTTACTCGTGCCATAAACAAGTAGGTTGTTAATAATCAGTTAAGTTGTTACATTTGAAATGCATAAGACTAATCAAAATGAGATTATTTTTCATATATATTTAGGTGGGATCCAAATGAAGTAGAATGTCTAGCAGAGTGTATACAGATTTGTTTCAGAGCAGTGTATGATACAGTGGAAGAGATATCTGCTGAAGTTGATCAGCAACAAAAAGGATGTGATCCTTCAGTATTTCCTCGTCTGAAACAAGGCGTAAGTATTAAACTAGTTTCAGATATTACACATAACATATACAGAGTATGTTATATATCGTCTATAGGATTTTTTTCATGCATATTTAATTTGACCATAATATATGTTTGAATAATTCAGTGGCTCAACTTTTGTAAAGCCATGCTGGTGGAAGCAAAGTGGTACAATGAAGGCCATATACCAACACTTCAAGAGTATCTCAACAATGGATGGATCTCATCTACTGTTCCATTACTTTCTGACTATGTGATTTATGGACTCACAAATAACGAAAAAACAAATGAAACACTTGATTCAGCCAAAAATTTCCAAGAAATTATTTACCACAGTTCAGTTATATTTCGACTTTGCAATGATCAAGGTAC
Organism: Solanum sejunctum; assembly: GCA_025642045.1. NCBI lineage: Eukaryota > Viridiplantae > Streptophyta > Magnoliopsida > Solanales > Solanaceae > Solanum > Solanum sejunctum. Next base: position 2,470,572 of record JAOTQJ010000072.1, read on the forward strand.
CTCCACGGTAAGCCTAGTTCAAACATAACTATACCTCGTCTTTTTTAAGAATTTTCATCCCTTATAGTTTTGGTTGTCATAATACATATTTGTATCATGTAGGCAGAGTTAGAGAGAGGTGATGTTGCTTCATCAATTATATGCTACATGCAACAAGACAATGTCTCAGAGGATGTAGCTCGAGAGCATATTGAAAGCATAATTTTGGATTCATGGAAGAAGATCAATTATCATTTTAATGCCCTTTCTAATTCACATCGAGAAATTGCTAAGCATGTAATAAATATAGCTCGAATGGGACATGTCATGTACCAATTTGGAGATGGGTTTGGGGTTCAAGCTGACAAAACTCAAGACCAGATCCGAATCAACTTGATTGAGCCTATTACATAGTAGCGGAGACAATCATTTTCTAGCCTTCTAGAATCTGTATTATGTATGAAGAAGAATTAAGAAAAATAGGAGGCTTTGTGCACTAAAATCTCACTATAAGGTTTGGGATACGACTCGATAATAGTAAGTGTATTAAACTTAATGGGTTCTGTTTTATACTTCTGAAAATATGGGTCTCATCAGTTCAAGTATTTGCTAAAAAAATTGTTGGGTCTTCAGGTATAAATTTATGTTCTGCATTATTGAATTTTATTAGCAAGCCCTTTGAATTTTGAATTTGACTTAGAATTTCTTGAACCCGCCATCCCCTTTTCTCCTTACCCTTTGTTTTCAAAGCTTTAGAACATTAATGAGGGAAAAACTATGTTTAGGCACTGGTATGGGACAATTTTGACCTTAAAACAATGTGGATTAAGTTTAGGAGGCATGAGAAAAAGACTGAAATGCTCCTCATTAAAATTAAAGACAGATCAATAATTTGGCCAGAGGTGGAAAAAGTCTGTGACAGTTTAATTTTTTTTGTAAAATTTTGATGGTGATTTTTGACCTAAGATTGGCAAAGTCTGCGTCAGTGTGGACTGTTCTGGTTAAGTAAATCCAAGCACCAAAAATTATGGATCAAGTTCGCTACGCGAATATAGTTCACCACAACTCTTTTTCTTTTTCGTTTTCTCTTTTTTTGAACTTTCATTTAGGATGTGCAAAGTATTACAACTTTCCTCGAATGGATCCTACATATCACAAAATCTGCATTAATCAACTAGACACCGAATCGAAACTAAAAGAACAGAGATATTAAAGCAAGGAAAATAAAGAAGCAGAAGTCATTGTAAGTGAGTTTGAATTAATAAAGCATTGATAATGGTAAGTTTAATTATACAGAGTGTGATTAATTGAAGTATAACACTTGTGTGAATATAGACTGTTGTTCTGAAGAGAGCATATTCTAGAAATGTTCCACAAGAAAAGCATATACCCGAATAAACTATTCAGTATGACCCCCAAAAATACAAAATCCAATGAAATACTCAAATGCCTATCTTCTTTGACCCATAATGTTACGGAATACAATACACAAATGCCTATCTTCTTTGATCCATAATACGGAACAATACTATTGTTGGGATCGATACACAGATTTAAGAAGCCGAATCGGTGGATTGGTCCGGGTGGAGAGAAAAAAAAACGAATTTCACTTACTTCTTCTCTATTGAGCTACTGCTGCAGAAGAAGGAGAAGCTCTGCTCCATGTTTCAAAAGGTAATTAATTAACTCTACAAATCTCCTCTTTCATCAATATTTATGCCAATCATTACCTGATTATTTTACTTCAACGTCTTACTCAGGTAGCAATTTAAGTACTACTGATACTTTAACCAGTTAACTGATTTGATTCTTGTCCTAGAAAATTATTTATATTTACGTGATAAATGACCTGATGGTAAATGTAGGCTCTTAATTAAATTGGTAAAAGTGGCAACCAATTACAGAGAATAAATGAATAATAAACTATCATGTACGAAATATCAAAACCTTTTTTCGTTTTTACATAAATCACTAAAGAGTTAATTATCATTTTTTCTTATCTTTTTTAATTTACAGAAATCTTTTAAAAAATATGACAATTCAGATATATTAATTCAGTTTTGGATATAAAAATTAGAATTTTTAAGTATCAATCGATAATATTTAAAATATATACATTGAACATAGAAATACTTTAAGAATCAGAATTACTGAATTAGTGAACTAATGTATCTGAATAAAAAGAAGAAATTTTTAATTTTTTTAAAAAATAAATAAAAATAATAAAAAATATAATAAATAAAAGGGTGTGCTTAAAAAGAATTTCTTTCAACTTTTTTTTTTTTTAAAACTGTGTGTATAATAGCCCATCTAAAAAGGGCCAATCTTCTTTGACCTTCGAGAAGCCTAATGTTATTCTTCCCCTTTCTTCTCATTAAAATTAAAACAACGCCACAAAACAAGTTGCTTGGTGCCACGACCCTGGCAACAATGCAAAACAAAGTGTGTCACGTTTGAAATTTGTACTGCTCGAAATCATAAAATAAAAATGCATAATTATCGGCGGATCAGGTAACATTGCAATGATTTTTCAAAGGAGCCAAACTAAAAATGATCTTATTCTAATTCCTTTGGATATCATAATTCATGTGATAACTTTATCTATCTCATTTCCATATCAACTAAAACCACAAATAATGGGTTAGCCAGAGTTTTTCTACCATATGAAGTACCCGAATCTATAGAAACATTTATTTTCTTTTTAGACATGGTTAATTAAAAGGGAGCATGGCAACGAAACAAAACCCAACAAAGTAAAATAAATATAGAAAGTTCATATTATTAAACATAACATATGTACATTTCACTTAAGGTCATGATCTACTAGTTAATTCAATCAAAGGAAGAACAACTAGGTAATACTTGTTCCTTGGACATTGGCAGAGCCAGCCACATGTATTCAAGGGGCGTAGATTGATACTCATTCATCAAAAAATTACATATTTTGTTGTGTGACTGAAACAAATATTTAGACTTAAAAGATTAGTGAAAAATTCAAAATTGTGTTGCTGTCATGTAAATGAAGCAAACGTGCGGACAGGAATTAAGATAAAATATATTAAAGTTTTGCAATAGACTATATTGTTCATATTATTTTTCATCTCAGTTATCCTTTTTCATTTTGATAAGACGTGTGCCTGGAACGTGGCACTGTTCCTTTCTTTTAAAATTCATATTCCCATGGACAAATAGATACGACTAATTTAAAAACAAGATACCTAGAGATATTTATTTTTAAAAAATTATAGTAAAATATTACTTGATCTATTCTAATGTTTAGAGTTACACTCTTCTTTGTTTGTAAATGTACTATAACTTAGCACAATTTACAGAAGTTCATAAAATCAAATTTCTTTAACTAGTCGGTTTTAGTAGTCTCAATCAAATAAACTATAACTACTAATCTAGTAGTCTTTCTTACAGTACAAGTTTTTGTGATATGAGCGATAAGACGTAAATGAGACACAAAGGGGGTATATTTTAAGAAGAAAAAAAAATTGTGATTCATATAAACTTAATTATAACAGCCTAAAAAATTAGGTTTATTAAAAATTAAATATTTGATTTAAGCGACATGAATCACAAAATGGATTCAAAATTTCAAGTCTAGCTAACATTTTTAAGTTTCTTGACTAAGACTGAAGTAAGGAGTTCCCACAAATAACATATAGGTACACACTTAAAGTCAAAAGATTAATACATTCTTTGTTTTAATTTGTTTGGCTTAGTTTGAAGCGTAAGGATCAAACTAACTATTTAATTTGTTTGGCTTAAGTAATAAACACTTATTTTTTAAAATAAAATAACAAAATATGTCAAAAGTCATAGGTTAAAAATCCTAACTTCCAAATGAGTTATAAGTTATTCAAAATATTGAGAAGACAAAAAATTTTATATTATTTGACAATTCAAATGTAACTAAAAACAAATCAATTGAAATGTAAAGAATATCAAATGTTATCATAGAATGAAAAATATTTTTTTGTTCTTAATCAAAATTAAAATTTTTTAAATTCAAACTATGATAAAAAGCTTTACCGCAAGTGTGTTGGCAATTACAAAAAAGGAAAAGCCAAAAAGATTTAAGGAAAAGGAAATGATAAGTTTGACCTTTGAATGTGTGATAAATTGGTGAACCACCACGGTCTCCCAACCTAGAACAACTTCAGAACTTTCGAAAATCAAAATTAAAGTCGCCTTGTTAGCCGGCCCAAACCTTATTGGTCATAAAGCCCAAACATCATTCCTGGCCCACCATCTTTTTAATGAGTCACTTAGGATCATCCACGTGTCGACATTTTTCCAACTTTACCGGAAAAGGCCCGGGAACAGCGCATTGTGCCGTCCCGTAGAATAAACGACGATTTGACGCCGTTCAAAAGATTCTCAACCCGTCTAATTTAACGACTTCCGTTTTCCTCGAGTAAATCAACTGACACAGGGGATTTCTTTTGCGTCGATTTCCGTTAATTTCCCGTACCAAATAGGTTCAGAAACCGAGCCTGAGGTTCGGTAGTTCTGGCTCTGGCTCTTTAAGCCTTTCAACATTTTCCCTCTCACACACTTTGCAAGCGTAAGTCACTCAAAAAGCTCCCCTCAAAAAACTAAAAAACAAATCCCCAATTGCCGGCGGCACACGTTTGTGAGATCGGAGAACACGATGGCCGATCACGCCGGCGAGCACGAATCAGTCGTTGAATCCGTCATGGACAAGATCAGCGGCAAGTTGCACGACCACGATTCTTCCTCATCCGATTCTGAAGATGACAAAGAGAAAATATCGCCCGTCGATGCCGTCAAGGCAAAGATCTATCGTCTCTTTGGCAGGGAAAGTCCCGTACATGAGGTTCTCGGTGGTGGAAAACGTACATCTCTCAAATCTCTCTCTCTCAGTATCTATATTTTCCTTTTTCGTATAGATTGATGTATTAGATGATTTAACACTGTATTGCCTCTACTTCAGAATGCATTTTTTTTATGGTTTAAAATGGATGTCTTAGACTTAATTGGCATTGGTGTTGAGATGCGCATAAATTTCTTCCCTGTTCTAAAATCTGAAATCACAGATCTAGCGAAACAGTTCGACCTCCATTCATTCATTCGTTGATTATAATATGTTGCTACATTTGGATCCAGGCGAACGTTTTTCTATTGTTTTCCTTTTCTGATATAATAATTTTATGGATCTAACATTGGTTTGATTGCCATTTTTCATCATACGGTTATAATTGCTTCGAATCGGAATCTTTGTGAAGTTTTCCTCTGTTCCTTTTACTAGTAGTGGTATATAGCGAGATCAAATTGATGTGAAGGTCACTGATGATGCACTTGCAATGCTTCCATGTTACTCGTATTGGTAGTCCGCGAATTGAAGAAATCAGTTCTATAAGAAGGTTTATAGGTCAATTTTGACTGTTCATGTAAAAAAATGTATGTTTGATATACAAATCTAACTTTGGCAGCATGGATTTGTGACTATTGAAGAGCAAATGAATTGTTAATGTGAAAAGGTTCAGGGTGCCGCTTCATTAGATGTTTATGGAAAAGCACATGGAATTGTTCAGTTTTCCTTTGAAGAGTTCAGGTTCCTTGAATGAACTCGAAAATGTTAGAGCTATTCAAGTTTTTCACACCCTCTTCTCTTTGAATGACTCGATAGTGTTCATGTGTCTACTAGGCTCTCTTTAAGTGCATTAGCCAAGATTTGAACTTTTTATTGTAGGATTCATCTAATTTTGTTTTGACCCGAAAATAACCAAGTGTTTTTTTCGCCTCTTAGGTGTCTTTGACATCCATTTGCTTTGAATACTGTCAAAGTTCATAGAATTTGAAGCTTTAGCAGATGTGTCTGATGTGCAGTTACACGTTTTTCTTCTATATCTGCATGATTGTGTTTATGTATCTAATTACTTATTTCTTACGAGCAGCTGCGGACATTTTCCTGTGGAGGGACAAGAAAATTACTGCCGGCGTGCTTGGGTTTGCGACTTCAATTTGGGTGCTTTTTGAGTTGCTTGAGTACCACCTGCTTACTCTTGTTTGCCATGTACTGATCCTTGCATTGGCAGTCCTTTTCCTTTGGTCCAATGCATCCACCTTTATCAACAAGTATACTGTTTATCTTCTTTAGTAATTTGTCTATCCAGATACACCTCAGGATTGACCTTGAAATATATGCACCAGGTCTCCTCCCCAAATCCCAGATGCCGTTCTGCCTGAGGACATTGTCCTGGGTGTTGCTGCTGCACTCAGGATTGAAATTAACAGAGCTCTTGAAATTTTTCGCGATATTGCCACTGGGAAGGAGTTGAAGAAATTCCTTGCTGTATGTTATCGTGTTCATCTTGTTGTATAATTTGAGTCCATTATCTTGATAAGAATCAGCTTGAGCACAGCTTCTTGTTGGTTCTTCATTTGAATGTCTCTTCCAAGTTTTAACGCAAAAAATTACATGCAGGTTATTACTGGTTTGTGGGTTCTTTCGATATTGGGGAACTGCTGGAACTTCCTCACTTTGTTTTACATATGTAAGCGATCTACTCTAATGTTGCTTACTGGAGATAGATCTATGCATATTATTCAGTTTGTTTCTGACAGTGCATAATTTCTTTTCGGCAAAACAGGCTTTGTATTGCTCCATACCGTCCCTGTACTTTATGAGAAATATGAGGACCAGGTTGATGCTTTTGCTGAGAAGGCTGAGGCAGAGATCAAAAAGCAGTATGCTGTTTTTAACGTCAAGGTTCTAAGCAAAATTCCAAGAGGTCCACTGAAAGACAAAAAGTTCTTATAGGACATGAATAGGTGGCACCCTTTAGGTTCACAGAGGCGTTCCTCCGTTTGTGATTCAGTTATGTTAGAAGACCCTTTATTTACTTGTTTTGCTTAATTATTACTAAACAGGCTTGGCGTTGTGGTAGTTTTGAGTTCCAGAGATGGTTTTCTTTTTTGTTAAATTTTGAAAGATCTGCTGTAAGATTTTGGCAATCATCATGTTATGGTAAACATCAATATGCAAGTGAGTATAATTTTCCAATTATAAGTCAGATAATGGAAACACAACTTCGATTCTTGTTTGACAGCAATATCTCTGTTGGTGCCTCTACTTAAATTCTGGAACTATACCAATATTGTTTCACATCTTTAAGATTCCAAATGTTATGAATCAATTTGGTTGTAAAATTTGTTGTTCTGCATACTACCTGGTGACGAACCTAGAGTTACTGACTTATTGTGTCCTCAGTTGAGACCTTTTTTTTTTTTTTGCACTTTGCCTTGCACATTGATGCCTCAATGGCCCGTTGAAGGATGCATTGGTTTTCATTGCAGTTCTTAGCTTGATTTACTATACTTACTCTTATAAAAAGCCAATCCAAACAAAGCTTTTATTGTCAAATGTATTTTCACGAGTTTAATACCTCGATTATGCATTGTTCTATTTACTATCTAAATGATTACTCCCTTTGCATCTTAAACACATCAAATATTTACCTTCAAGTCAACATTGAGTATTATCCTAATACAAGAGTGATAATTTAAGTAGGTAATGAAACAATGGATAATTGAGAGGTGAAACTCACAAAAATGAGATTATGTGATAGCTTTTACCATCAACTCTACAAAATATTGTAAATTGCGAGCTACGCATTGCCAAAATCTATTCCATTGATGGAGGACTTTCATTTCTATAATTCTCGAAGTAGCAAGGATGTGCTTTGACCATCTCAAGTAAGCTCCCCAAGCAAGGCAGAAGCGCCCAGAAATGACAAAACAACATAGAAGGCTAATTAATTGTTACATTTTATTGATATGGCAGCATATATATTCTCAAAATGTGCCATTTGAATGTGGATATTAACAACAAGCCTTCACCTCTTTTTTCTAATCTCCAACAAGCAAACTGGTCGCAGTATGTTGCGATATATTAACAAGGATCTTCTATATGCTATCACCAGCTCGTCTGGGATAGGCCCACAGCTTGAAGAGGGAACCATCAATTGAGTCATCTGAATCGCTATCACTATCCGAGGAAGGAATGGACTCCTCTATTACATATTCAACAATCTGGCAATGGCAAAAGATGAAAACATTGTAGGACTAGCTATGAGATACTTCAGATGGTGAAACATAGTAATGAAATAAGAAAATCTGAATAGACGGAAATATTTTTCCTTACAGTGCTGATGAGACAGCATTTACAAACCTGTTCAAGTGACACAGGCCTGATCTGATGTTCATCAGAAATTTTCCCACAGCATTCATTGGAACACTTGGAATTACTTAGCCAAACAATGGAATTGCACTGCTTGCAGAAGCCCCTCTGGGATGTTACCTTTCTTGAAATTCCTGGAATCAAAACAGCTAGGTATATAAAAACAACTAACACAGAAGAAAATTTGGAAAGGAAAAAAGAAAAGAAGCAGACATAGTAAAGATCTCTCAGATGAAGGAAGACAAACGATAATGCTAGAATAGTCCGAGTGGTCTCAGAACCATGCAACACGGAAAAAATAATGAAAAAATAGCTTGGAATGATGTTCCGTCTAACCAAAGTGACATCGCAGGCAATGGAAATACCTCTATAAGCTCTCTTGAAAGCATCTTTCCAGTCCACATTAGCTGCATTGGTATTTCCCGGAGTAAAAGAAATTCTCTCCACACCATAGGTAAGCTTGATAATGTTTGGGTTGTCACTTGAGTTCCCGAAAAAGCTAATATGTATTGACTGCCACAGATGGTTGTCATTAGCTGCAACACACCATGACCTGCAAAATTAGACACCTTTTGAGATACCATCTGATATGGTAATTGATTAAATCACACAGAGGACTAGGTCCAAAGCTCAAGAGATGCCTCCACTGAATTTAATTTTCGCAAATACTTAAGTTGGCTAAGGAAAGCTTCATACCTGCAGACTAAAGAAGCAGTAACAAGAGACTTTAAATCTAAGTAACCAAATACGTGTACAAGAACATCCTGAGGAAGTTGGCTCCTACCTGGAATGCAAAAGCAGCACCACAAAATTAGAATGCAGTGAGCAGATACAGAAGTATTGAGCAATGTTTGAAAAAAGGATGTTGTAATGGATGGCATCCTAAATAACCTTATATGAAGCATATCTTATACAAGGTAATCTCAGTAGGAGGAACATCTACACTGTGAACGGGTGCTTTATGTGTTAGATGGAGCAGAAAATGCGAGCCATCTTTTTCTTTACTGTACAGTTGCGGCAGACATGTGGAATATGTTTTTCTTAAATTTTGGACTCACCTAGATCATGCTTGATAGTATTAAAGAAGCATATGAAAGCTGGTGTTTGTAAATAGTTGGCAAATGCAAAAAAAAAATAATAGGCTAATGGGATACCAACTCAAAACCATGCCCTGACGACTGTTTGCTTAATCTTTTTAATTGGTTCTATGAGGCCCCTGAATCTTGTTGTTATCATTTCTTGTACTGGGTCTGCTCCTTTTTAACATAGATTTTGTACATGAGCAGGCTCACTCTTTTACTTGTATCCTTTTTGGCTTTGCATCTTCTTGATACATTTTAATAAAAGTCTCTTACTTCATAACAAAGAAGGGATGCAATACTGGCTCTCTCTACAACTACTCAAGCAACATCTCTAATCAAAATTACCATTCCTTATCAAAAATCTAAATAAGTTTAACTGTTGGTGGAGGCTGTACAAATTTGAGGTTGAACTGTTCATTAGAGGATGACCTTTTGCTTCACTAAGCAGTATACCACACTATCCATCTCTCCACTAATGTTTTCCATGATACTCACACATCTCTTTCTTTTCCTTTCATGGGGA
>JAOTQJ010000072.1:2481397-2500155 GCA_025642045.1 Solanum sejunctum
GTGGGGGGGGGGGGGGGGGGGGGGGGGGGGGGGGAGGAGAGGTGGTTTGCATTTCAGAGTTTTGGAAATAACTTTTTTATAAAAAATAACCATGGTGGACAGACCTGCATACAAATACCTTGATTTAATTCCACAGGGTACCTGCTAACTCACACCAGCATAGATGGAAATAACTCTCCTATTTCAAAATTCTGATTTTAAAGTGCTGTCCACTCCCGTCCTTCAGACATGGCTACAAGTTGAAATCTAAGAATGGACTTGCAGGAAAACGTCACTATGGATGGAAAGCAAGGGAAAAGAGCTACAGGTGTCCTAATCCGCAGAGTTTCACATGAAGGAATCCACAATGAAAGCACTAAAAAGGTCTAGTGATATTTTATTAGAGAACACATGTTCAATGAAAACTACCTTCTAACATTGGCTGGACCTTCCTACGCCTCCTATGAGTAACCATAGCCTGTTTGAATTCAGATGCAGCTAAAGTTTTCTTTTGCTTTGGTAATGCAGCTTCCATGCTTTGAAGCAGGCCATGTGCTGCTGATACAGCCGCCTGTGTTTGCATTCTGAAGTGGCAAAAACATTTAACATTAAAAATATAAAGTAGCAAAAATATCATTAAACAAGTCAACAACCACAATAAATTTCATGAACAAGGAACATCTGAAATTTTATTTTCTTTAACATCATCAAGTTAAGTTGTCCATAAGATATTTTGATTCAGGGACCTCAAAGTACAAAGGATTGCATTCGGTTACTCAATATGGCAGGGCTGCATCAAGCCCTTACTACCAGCAGATGGTTACCATCAACAGACCAGGAAAAGATGACAAGTTGCACAGAAAATGTTGATAAACTATGTCATTAAATTACCAAAGTTGCAAGCTTAGCTAAATGCTTTTCCATTTCTTGATATGCACATCAGAAACTTCATTCCTAACTACTGTTCCATGTCTCCTCTCTCTCACCCTAACCTTTCTTTTCTTTGATTTCCAGATTGAATTGCAGGAGTTTTGATCAATGTTGTAATACTTCCATTTACTGATAGATTAAAAATAGTTTTCCCGTTGTCAATCTCTTTTAATTCAAGTCATGAACTGTCGAAGAGACTTACAATTGATTATCCAATTATGAATCAAACCCAAAATTTAACTAAGCAAATAGATGAAATCCTTTTCACTATCGATGAGATTGACTTAACGTACAAGAACCCTAGTAATCGAATGAAGGGCAAACTTACTGAGGGAGGAGACGAAAGGCGTTGAGGGAGTCCTGGAAGAGGAGCGATTGCAAATATTTGGGCAGTTTGGAATATGCATTTCTTAGGAGAATGCTTAGTTCCTCACAAGCAATTGAGTAACGAAAAGGTTGATTCAATGACTCCTTCAACCCTAGCTTTTCATACCTTTCCACCATTGAACCTCCCATCTCTGCTTATTACTCTTACAAACACATTTCGCCGTCCAAGTCTGTATATATATATTGGGGGAATTTCGATTCAAATATGTAAAGATGATTGATTTTCTATTTCTTAGCTCCTCTCCTCATGAACACCTTTTTGTATATGTTGTACTCCCTCCGTCCCGTCCCATTTTATGTATTATTTGACATAATATTTAATTTATCATATTAACTCAATGTAATAAATTGAGAATATGATAAAAAAAAAAAAGATAATTTGACTATCCTGATTTACAAAAGCTGATAAGTAAATGTGAAAATCAAATTAAAAAATTTTTATTAATTAAAAGTGATTAGAGAAAGTATACAATCGAGTAATTACAATGAACCATTTATTTCATATAATAATTACAAGTGTACTGTTTGTTAGTACATGTGTAATCATATTGCTATATAAGATTTTAAAATAAAAGTTAATTATCAAAATTAAAGATTTATATTAAATACATAAGGTATTTATAAATGATAGTGTTGAATTGAATATTCAAGATATGTCTTATTTTTTGAAAATATATTAGTCAATAAAAATATGTGTTCTTGACAAAATTATTAAAAAAATGACGTATATTTTTTAAATTAGTGTATTTTAATAAATTAATCATAAAATTAAACCTACATAATTTTTAAGAATATAATAAAATGAATGCTTGACAAAAAAAAATTAATATTGTAAAATTATTAAAATATTTGACAAAAAAGATAATATATCAATTCTAACTAAAATTGAATGACTTGCAGTGTGAAATACCACGAAAACAAATAAATTGAAACAAAAAATTATAACATAAGTAAAAAAATTCAAATAAAAAAAATTAATATAACACTCGTATGTCAAACTTCAACATAGCCTACATATATATAATTCAAAATAGAAGTAAAACGTAAGTCTATAATGTTATTTTACAATGAAGTTTACTTTGATTTAGAAAATAGAATACTAACAAAATTATGCTAAATAAAAAAATAAATATAAAATAACTAATAAATAACAATGTATGGAATCACAAAAAGTAAAGCTTGAGGAAAAAGAATTAAATAATATAAAATATAAAAATTACCAATAATTCATAGCTCCCCCTCAAGAATTAGAGAGTGTAATTGGATTTTATCAATTACACCTAATTACCTGCTGACCAAATTATTATATGGCTAGCTAAACATGTCAAATTGTGTAATTACACCAAATCCAATTCTCAAGGCGACTTTCTAAACATGCCTTTAATAAACATAATTTTTGGATAGATTATATAAGTTTTCGTTATTATATTAGTTAAGAAAGCTCGTGTCAGCACGTGCCCAATAGAAATTATTTTTGGAAAAATTAAGTTTGTACTCCTTTAAATAAAAATATTAACATTCATATACCCCTTTACATTTTGTAGCACCATACTATTAAAATTTCGTCCCCTAAATATTAAAATTCGCACACTGACATCAGCATGACATCAACATCTGCTTGTATGATATACCAATAGAATATACATATACCAACAGAGTATCACAGATGATTAAGCTCAATATTGTATGATACCAATATGGTATATATATACCAACAAAATATATAACGAATATATTTTCTACTAATTTAGAGTTTAATAATTTTTTTATTTGTTTCTTAAAAAAAATCATATATACCCATTGGGTATCAATATACCGTCAGGGTATCATAAAGGACTGAGTCATTCTATATAATACCGCTATGGTCTACATATACTATCAGAGTATATTTCAGGGTATGTATGCTTACATCAACATAACGTCAACATGTGGAATAAAAAGAGGTAAGTGGGTAGAAAGGTAAATAATTTGGGTAATGGGTCCACTAATGGTAAATAGTTTATAATGGGTCTATTAAGGATAAATAATTTCAAATTAAGTCTATTTTGTGTACTTTTTTCATTATTTTTTAGTCTCGATCAATGTGATATCTATAGATTTATATATATATTTAAAGAAGCTAAAGAAATATTATGAAATAGTTGAAACAGACATGTCAATACATAGCTACCTTGAAAAGATTAAATTAAAAAGTCAATAAAATATTTTTTATTGGCCCCAAATAATAAAGGAGAAGAAGCAAGCATATAAAGCAGACAGGATAATCGAAAGCTACTCAAGCAAGCAACCAATATAAATTATTTTTAGTCTCGATTTATGCGACATCGATAAATTTTTTATATATCTTTTAAAAAATATTGTAAAATTATAATTAAAGCAGTTGAGAAATATTGAGGAGAAGTTGAAGCAGACACGTCAACATGTAGCTACTTTGAAAAAATTAAATAAAAAAGTCCACAAAATATTTTTTAATTGGCCTCACATAATAAAGGAGAAGAAGCAAATAGTTGAAGCAGGCAGGACAACCAGAAGTTGCTCAAATAAACAACATGACTGGAAGCTGCTGAACTTATTTACTTATATATAAATACTAATACTAATAATATCATACATCAATAATTTAGATGAAAAAATTTATCATAAAAGTAGGGTATGAGTAGAATTACTATAAAAAGATAGAATTTTTTTTTTATTATTAAATAATAACAACATACCTACTCGTGATTTAGGGAGGATAGAGTGTACACAGACCTCACTATTACTTTATCGAGGTAGTTTCGGCTCAAATGTAGTAAATTCAAATACAAGGGTAAGAAAACGATAAGGAAAAAACATAGCAACTAACAAGAGGAACAGTGCAAATCCTATGAGAAGGAAATTTAACCAATAGTGTGACAATTGAAACACAATAAACTATAGACTATGATAGTTATCAAAAGCAATGACTATAATATTACATCTAGTAAGACGACAAGCAACTTTAAGTTTCCAAGCTCAAGACTTTAAGGTTGTTTGATAAAGTCATTGCAGATAAGCCTGTGCTAGTAGCTCTCGTGAAACAGAATGTTTAGAAGCCAGTTGTTTAGGCTCAAGCACAAAAGATCTTTAAGAAAGAATTTTGCATCAAACAAGTGGCAAATATCACATTCATAGTATATTGAATTCCCAAATAAGAATCAAATCCGTGCTTTTCAAGTGTTCCAAATGACAAATATATTTAGTTCCAAGAAACTCGAGATTAATAAGTTACACTACTGCATTGATTGTATAGAAGACTAGTTTAGAATACACTATTACATGGAATCACTATAGAATAACAAAATCATAACTTGCTCTGAGATTTCTAAGCCCTTGTGCTTTTTCAATTGCCACGCCAGAGATCATCTTTGATATCCTACAAGATTGCTGCGGGCTAACTGTTGCTCTGAGCAGAAACAGACGCTGAATTCTCCTTCCTTCCCGAACCATGCATGTACAAAAGCAAGCAAGCAAGCCTTTGATAAGAGACACATTTCACGCATATTCATGTCACACCCCTTGGAAATGGAGACCAGTTGGCACAGGTTCAAGTATCTCTACTGTAGTTTCAGGAGAATGGGGGGTTTGATTCTGAAGGTTATGCAGTGATCACGGTTATCACCCCTTTCACGAAAAATAATGCTGACAATCATTTCTTGATGCATATATTTAACGTTAACGACCTAAAGGAAATAAGATAATTGCTGCTTTTTCCTTGAACCGCCTTCTCCATACAGATCATTCCACTGTTTCAGCTCAGTCATTATGGATCCCTCAGAAGCAAAGCTCGCAGCAACCTAACAAAAGAAGTGATTCATGAGGATCTGTGTGTAAATCCAAATTGAATGCAACAATAAGGCTGAACGAAACGTATATATTTCCGGCTTCTGTGGTTCCACAAAAGAAAATTACAAATGGTCAACTGCATGATCATTCCATGCCTTAATCCATATAAAAGATGCTCTTGGTTCATATTGCACTTTATATTAGAAAAAAAATCCCACAATCAGCCACAATATTATCACTTATAAGAAAGTAGAGCTATAGCTATTTGCAACTTATGTGGGTAGAGCAGCGAAAATGAAATTTCATTTTCAAAAGCAAAGAGATACTGTAATGTCCATGAGAGAGTATAAGAAGCCTTATTTTCTTTGTAAAGATAGTCTATAGAAGAAAGTTTGTGTACTGAAAACAGCAATGTCTTATCCAAGATGGGCAAAGAGTAGCTACGAAATCAGATGATAAGATCAAAAAAATCTAGAGAAAGAACTAAATGCTTCAGATGATCCAATCAAAGGAGAACACGAATATCTTTATAATGTGGTTCGGAATCCTTGTTGTTTTACAGATACTCAATGGAACCACAACATAAGGAATGGTTACCTGATTCTTTGCCTGTCTCATGTCCTCCATGTTTAGAGGCCTCAAAGTAATTACTCTTTCTTCTGGGGCATCTTCTTTCTCATCTGAACGACCTTCTGCACTCTGCCCTTCTTCAGCTCTCCGCTTCTTTTCCTATGAGGAAGAAGAATAAATAAGAGAACACAGAGCACACATAATAAAGAAAATATTCAAAAAAAGGTTAAGTTGAAGAAGAACAACTGGTAGTTAGATGCATGTATTACCAAATCTTTCTTTCTCTCTTGTTGTATAAGCTCTCTGACAGGCCGATAAGCTGCTGTTGTGCACAAGTTCTGTTTTTGGAGATCAATGCTTTCAGTTATTATCAGATAATAAGCTGTATTCTTACATCACTCTGGAAAAAGAGCATCACAAACCTTAAGATCACTTCCACTGTATCCTTCAGTCATGACTCCGAGCTCTTTAAAATCAAGATCTTCTACCTTTTCCTTTGCTAGAAGAGTTCTCAAAATCTTCTCTCTATTCTCAGCTGAAGGTAAACCGACCATAATTCTGCACAACAGAAAACCAAATTTGAGAACATATGCCATTCTGCAACGTCATCATAAGCTAAAAAAGGTCCTGATCTTTATAAATGAAAATTCCCTTAATGTAAATCTATCAATAGGAACCATTGTACAGAGTACTACATCTGTAAACGAAATTGCCTTTAATAAACCTTCATAAGATGAGGCAAGATTCCTAACAAAGTCATTGAAATGAGCAACATATATCTGAGACAGAAGACTTCTTGTCACCAGGAGAATCGCTCCACTAGTCTAGTAGAAGATTATTTAGGAATTAACAGTCCTGTAGATTTTCAGATGTATGGTCAAGGTAGATAATATCTATGAAGATTGCAATAGGACTATAAGATCTTCATCCAAGAGCGGAGAAACTTGAGGCCATCATCATATAGTTCAAGCCAACAAAGAAAACGATCTGGCTTTCTTTCTGCTTCTTGTTTTTCTTTTTCTAGATGTAGGATGATCAGCAGTGAAGTTTCAAATTGTATAACATGGGGAAATGATTTGCAGGACTGGACAAAGCAATTAAGCTAAGTAAATGATTGGGGTCAAGATATAGAAGTACCTGCGCTCAAACCGTCTGATTATTGCTTCATCGAGGTCGAAAGGTCTGTTGGTTGCAGCAAGAACAAGAATGCGTTCACCTGGTTTAGTCAATAATCCGTCCCAATGAGTCATAAACTCATTCTTAATTTTTCGCATAGCCTCGTGCTCTCCAACTCTTGTCCGCTGCCCGAGCATGCTATCAACTTCATCCACAAAAATGATTGTTGGAGAAACCTTCGCTGCAAGTGTGAAAAGAGCTCGGACATTCTTTTCGTCTTCCCCAAACCATTTTGAAGTAATGGTGGACATTGACACATTTATAAAGCTTGCTCCAGCTTCATTGGCTATTGCTTTAGCCAGCATCGTTTTCCCTGTGCCAGGTGGACCAAAGAGTAGTATACCTCTGCAAGGCTTAAGTAGTCCACCGTTAAAGAGGTCAGGTCTTCTAAGAGGAAGCATGACCAGCTCCTGAAGTGATTCTTTAGTTTCATCGAGAGCACCAATATCTGCAAATGTCACTCCAATCTCATGTGCAGGTATGACCTCTGGTCTTATCCGCTTCTCGAATTCATTATCAGGAATGACTTCCTGTATATATCATATTACACATTGAAGCAAATGGCAAAACCGCCAAATGAGGACTGAATTAAAAAAAAAAAAAAAACAGTCTGAACCAAGTAGTCAAAAATATACTAAAATGCAAATTAGAGCCGTCAATATGGGTTGTGCCCATTGGGCCGGCCTAGCTAACCCGTGATTTAGCAGGATTGGACTACACCTTTTCGAGCCCATTTAACAAATGGGCTTTTTAGCGCGGCTTGAATAAGTTTGCTGATTTGTGGGGCTTTTGTAATATGGGTTGAGTCGGCCCGTGGGCCGAATTAAAAAATAATTAAAAATAAAAATAAAATAGAGTATTAAAAATAATAAGAGTCCAAACTCAAAGTTCATTTAAAATTTTTAAATATTAAAATATAGATACATTTTTATAATATGTACCTCGTTACTTGTCCTTTATTGATTTAGCACAGGGATTACAACAATATACCCAGTGGAATCCCACAAGTGGGGTTTGGGGATTTAGCACAGGGATTAAGAAATAGTAAATAATATGAGCAATTTTACTAAATCACCTTTTGTGGTGATATTTTATCAGGTGCTGCACATACCGGGGCCTTTGATGCGGATGAAATCTCTCCATCCTTTTTTGTTGAAAGACCTGATTTTTCAGCCTCACCCTTACTCTCAGATGCTGGGTTTTCCGACTTTATTTCAGGTTTTACTCCAATGTCATCCACGGGAGTATCCTATTTTTGATTGAAAAGAGAAAAAAATCAATCTCATCTCAGATAATTCCTCAATTTTCAACAGAAACACTAAAATGCAGAAGAACCTTAGACAAATCAGCATTCGCCTCCATTTTGAGGGAGTCTCTGCAACCACTCTTTCCATCCTGGAAGACACTTAATCCATGGGACAAACTGCACCAGGAGAAGAAATGTACACACATGAAATATAAAGCATGAAAATGGAAAGAGAAGTTAATAGCAATTGAAAGTTTGCTATCTTACCTGTTAGATGAGATGAGGAGCTTCCCATTTCGATATTCTGGATCCTTGCTATTCATCAAATGATATGATATAGCAGAGATAACAATTTCCTCTATGTAATTACTCAGCACCATTGTGTCTGCATGACAGATTGATCCTAGATCATCACATTCGAGGTCATTTGCTGCAAGCACCTCCGCAATGTAATTCTTGTTGTCTTGAAACTGTATCATCTTCATATCTTCTTCCAGTTGTGTTTTCCAGTCCGTAAGATGTGTCTCATCTTCAGGGGGCCTAATCTCGATATTGCAAGGAAATAATAGACCAAGTTTCTCATCTACTTCCTCACAATCATCTTCATGCTCAAACATCCTGGAGCCGAGAACCAACACTGATCCTGATAGTTTTTTCAGCATTCGATCAAAGAGTTTATAAACTCTGGGGGTTTGAAGATGTCTGTCAACATCCCTGATGTAGAGAATAACGCGGCTGGTTTCAGAGATCGACACCAAAACCTGCAAGTAATCTCCTTGTTTAGTACTCTGATTTAAGATGAAACAATCATAAAGTGAAAGATACAGAGAAGAACATATTTCATAACAACGCAGATCCATGTTTGAAATCAAGAGAAAAATTATCACCTTGAAAAGAGACTGTAAGAAAGCCTTCTCGTCTAATAACCAGCTGTTGACCCGCTTAATTGGAGCTAATGAAGATGAAGAAACAAGAATTGATCAGCAAATGATCTTCAATCATATGATTACTCATTAAAGGTTAATTTGAAATTCAACACTATGAAGTCAACATGCGCAAATGCTAGAGATGAATCTAGAAATCCATTGTGGGTATAGCATTTGGTAAAGCTGGTTGATGGTTAGATAGGAAATTTGATGAGACCCTTCAATAAAAGAAACATCACGATGCAAAACACATTGTAGTAGCAAGAACATCAGAGCGAAAAAAAATGGTATGATAGATAATTAGTGGATAATCAAGAATTTCTAAGGTAACAACTTTCTAACAATTATAAAATGAAAATTACAAATGCTACTTGACCCTAAACTCCATTCATAAACATGCAGTAAGCAAATAGCAAAGCCATGACAACTAAATCAATTGCCTACAAGTGTCCAACCTGGATTCAAAGAAGAAGACTCAGAGCTGATGCTACTTATATCAGAAGAAACAGAGGCGGTTCTGCGATGCTTTAGAGAGTTGCTGGCACCTTCCCTGTTCCTGCATATTCCAAAGGTAAGGGTCAACATGAAATATCAACTCTAGTTTTCTGCACTAGTATCTGAATGATGAATAAAACTAACATACCTTGATTTAGTGTCAAACGCAACTGTTTGCCTTGAATAGGTGACTGCAAAAAAAAGAGAACAAAACTTGTATATGAAGAGCATCTGGAAATGTAAAACAACATGAAAGTACCAAGCCTTGGATTCTATGTTCTACAATTCTGGTTTAAGTCTGGATTGACATTAGAACCACAGGCTCACTGGCTTCCAAGCTTAACACGAAAGATAGATGTTGAACTTCAGCATTACTTGAACTTAACATTTCTTTGTTTTTTGAGTTGTTTGACCTTTACACTTAACAGCCCCTGGAAAGGTTCTCCGAGATGAATTAATTCACCTTAGGACTTCCAAAGTTAAAATCAGCTTTGATTGCTTTTACTAATAAGATACAGGACAAAAACAACTTGTGGGTGTTGAAGCGAAAATTGCACTTCCCACAAGATTAAGGTACTGTAACAGCTAGTGCGTACGAAAACGACTATTCCATAAGCATCTAGAACCTTCTTTAAATATAAAGAAATGCATAAACAAAATCAGCAGATCTGGAGATAAAAAGTGTTTGTGATTTATATCCTTATCTTTAAGTTTTGCAGATACACTCACTAATAACATAAACAAGTTTGCACTGCAAAGATATATAATATTGTCACAGAACAGTTAAGTGTACTCAACAGTGAAGAACTATAGCCTTTAGTTATATACCTCCATTATTCTCTCTTACTGGAAGAATTGAAAACGAACCAAGCAAACTGGACAAACGTCCCAACGTAGATTCTGAGGTTGACCTCTTGAAAGCCTACAAACGAAGATGCTGAATCAGTTAATATTCCATTAGGGGCAAAATGATACCCTTTTACTTATACTGAAAGTGAATTCAGATTCAACAATTACAGGAAACATGAGTTAGTGGGCCTGAAGACTAACCCGTTTTCTCCCAACAAAGAATATAATTCTTCAAAGAGAGTAAATATTAGTACTTACTGATTCTTTCTTGAAGGTTCCATACTTGCTCTGCATCTGCAAATGATTGGCCCGTAAAATAGAATGAACAGAAGTATCAGCAGAAGATAAGCTAAAATACTGGAAAAGAAGGCCTCACACAGTACCTTCAGAGAGAAGTCAGTTAAATCCAATAGCAGCAGTTTAGCATCAAAGTGCTGCGCCAAAGCCTTCGCAAGTGTTTGCTGGTAAAGTTCTGCATTCATGTAGCAGAACACCGTCAAAGCGCCAAACACAGATAATGACTTATCAAGTTGAAAAGGATTTAAATGCGAAAGCCATACCAGAAGGCCCTGAAAGCAATATGGCCCTACTTGCAGGAGAAAGATTTCTTGTATGTTTAGACATATCTAAGTGATTCAGATGAATGTATGCTGCACTTGTTAACAATACCCGTGTTCGTTCACTGTCAAAGTCACATTCGCAGGACATTAATAAGTTTGGCTTCAGCATATGTTCATAGAGAATAATCAGAGACGTAGAGTGGGGATAAAAACAAAATGGAAGTGACACATATATGTTGGAAAATATTTCAACTTCGACCAAGATCTTAACTGGAGCCACCAGAATGAAATTTGGCATAACTCTCCAACAGCAGAACATTTAGGTTAGGTGTGAGATTAGGCGAAAATAAGCAGAAAAGAAGAAAACATGGGTTTATAGAATTTTAGGTGTAAGCAAGCAATACTTGACTTTTGTCAAACAAAAAGCTGTTGAATTCTTCTGCTTATAGTGATTTCTGCATCTGATAACATGCAAGCTCCATAAAATTCACAGGTTACAAGTATTCGCTGCTGGCTAATTATATTAAATGGATATCTTCAAAGTCAATCTTGAGAAGTAGAATGAAATCATTGAAAATTCATACACCAAGTAAACTTTTTTAGTCTGTCCAAATATAATGACTCCTATCTATATTAGTTTAGCTGCGATTTTTTTTCATTTTACCGTTAGTGAAATACTTTATAACTACAAAAATGTACATGACATGTTTTCTACTGCAAGTGCATGCTACTGCTGCTGATGGCTTCTAAAAGAAGAATAGTTTCTTACTGAAGGATGACTTTGAAAAACCATAAATCTGAGATGAAAAAAGGATTACGAATAAAGTTTTGGCCGTAAATCTGTTGAATTAAGCTAAAAAACTGAATATGTGAAAGATCTACTTAGCAAGAGTAAAATTCCATCCTAGGACATCAGATGTTCTGCCCAGTAGGTGAGTCTAAGTCGTATCAACAGGTTCAATCGAATCCTTTGCCCACAAGAATATCGAGTAAACAAACAATTTGGAATATAAGGTTGAATTCTAAGTGTGACATTTGCTGTTTTCTGAATTTGCTTGTATGAATTTTTGGCCCCTGAACTTCTACTGAGCAGCTTTGTTGCTCGGACCTATGTTGGATTCTTTAAAAAATACACTAGTTTTTGAGAATTTGACGCGCACACATGGCTTAGCAGAATAGTTAAAACTATCAGCCTTTTACCTATCCCTCAAAAGTGAACAGGTGCACCAGTTCAATCAAATCTAATAAAAAGTGAAAAATTAAAGGGAGGAACAGAGACAAAACAATATAAATTGTAGAGAGCTCCCCAACTTGAAGATTCCAAATTACAAAATAATCATAAAAACCGCATTGCAGGTGACAAGATCACATTCAAGTAGCGTGAATTCAATTAAAAATCATGAGATCCACATAACATGATCATTTTGAATGAACAAAGCACAAATAAATAAATAAATAAATGAGTTTACCTGAGATAATAAGGGAAGTCATCAAAGGTGTGTTTTGTGTGCTTTCCGTCAAGGATAAGGCGTCGAAGTTCCTGCTCGATTAGGTCCGGGGTTATGCCTTCGGCGGGAGAATTAGGGGAGGTCCATTTATTAACGGCTTGTCCAGAAGCTAATCCAAGCCCTACTCCAACCCCTACGCTCAATGCCGATAATAATACATGCTTTTGTTCCATATTCAAAGAAGATCTCTTATATTATGTTATGAAGAAGAAATATGAAATGCAGGGGGGGAGAGAGAGAAAAGGGAAAGGAGGAGACGTTGAAGACAAATAATAATAACAATGACAGGTAATGTAACAACTTGACGAATCAATCCCACTGCGCGCTGTTTTTTCTCTCTCTCTCTCTTTGCGTATTTTGTTAGCTTTGCAGTCTTTCGCTCAATTTATAGACAGAGAAAGAGAGGGGAATTCGGAGTAAGCTTTGTTGACCCTTGGACTCTACGCACCAACTTTTTCATTTCCTTTTCTTTTTTTTATTTGTTTATTTCTTGTTTTTGGACTGCTCTTACTTTTCTTACCCATGGGCCTTCCCTCCTTTTTCGTTTAGTTCGTGCGATCCACGTGATATAAAAATAAATTATATTGGGACGGAGTTAAAAATTTACTTAGATATATAATTTTAAATTTTAAGTTATATTTTTTGTTCATAAATATAAAAATTATCTCAATTATTTGTGTGATTTTACTAAATAAGTAAAAGTTCATAATAAAAATGTAAAACACTATTATAAAGCTATTTTAAAAAATTTATAACATTTATTGATCGAAATTTAATTTAACAAAAACATAAAATTGAACATAAATTGTATTTTACCTTTTTTACTTTGAGTCATTTGTCAATCAATATCATTAGTAAATATATTATCATGTTTATATTCCTTAAATATTTCCATCACTCATTTAGATAAGGGATAACCTTCTTAGATATAGATTCTTATTATAACTAAACTATGTAGAAGGTGTGTAATTTATGATGTCTAAGGATGCTAATTCCCCTTAATCTTTGACGTCTAGTTCCTGTAGGTTTCTCAAGGTTTGGTCTCTGTATATATATTCGTTATTGTACATATTTTGAGAATGAATGAATATCTCTTACACTTTGATATTCTTGTAAAAAATTATGTAGATATAAAATCATAGATTTTTTAATATAAAATTTTTGGTTCGATTTAAAATATTTAAAAAATATGAAATTGCGAAACAATATTCTCAAATTAAGCTTTTTGGAGAATTTGAGATTTCATATCATGATTTTGAATCATGAGATAAAATTACAGGTTCAAATGCCTATTAGAACCTAACTGAATTAACTTTTGATTTATGATTTATAGATTAAAAAAATTTAACTTATAATTTATTACTCATTTTTATTATTTTAACTTAAAAATAGATATTAAAAATTGTTTTTAAATTTTATTCAAAATAAGTCAATCTAAACAGTCTCAACACATTTGCTTCTTCTCAATTTTATTTTATATCATGAAACGTTATTCTTTTGGTTATCTAAATTGTAGGGGTAGAATATCTGATTTTATATTTCTTCGTTCAATTTCAGTTATCATTTTTTTACTCGATTTAATTAGTAATCTCACCAAATGATATCTAAGTGTCTACGTAAAAATATCTAGAGAGTATCTAGGTTTCATTAAAGAGGAGTCAATAGTGGCCTATTTTGTGATCTCAATTTTAATTATTTCTCAATATTTCTTTTTATTTAATAAGAGCAATAATGTTTTTCACTTTTAATATTATCCGCATGAAATTTCGGTAAATTGAGAGAATGCACTAAATGATTTTTCTCCTACTTGTTTTCAACCAATTTTTCCTTGGTCTCTAATTAAAGTTTCCAGGGAAACCAAACTTTTTTTTTTTTGAAAAAAAAGACTCTTTATTTAACCAAACGATGAAGATTCAATTAGTGAAGTTTGGTGCTTAATTCACTAGAAGTATATCTTTTCTTGCACAAGTCAACCTATACTTTAAAATATTTGAGAGTTAAATGGATTAAACTAATCCTAGTAGTATATTAACAAATTTCATCAATGACATTTCAGATTCATTGTCTCATCCTTCAATGCACCTTATCTTCATTTTCGTCATCGTAGCTTACATTTTTCTCACTTCTCATCGTATCTTATCTGATAATATTTATATAAATATTTTAAAAATAATATTTTTTTATTTATATGTAGACACATACAAAAAATATATTCATTTATTCCTTTTAAAATTATTTTTTAAGAAAATATTTTTTGCCATACCGAACACACCTATATAGTGGATTGCTTCTAATGACCAAAATTGATAGTTAAAACATAAAATTGATGGATAACAATTATGATGGCTTTCCAAACCTACGAGGCTACGACAATTCTAATTTAATCATTGAAAATTAGAACTGTCAAAGTATACTTATTGCTTAATTTATGACTACATTCGTTTAATTAATTAATTAATTATAAAGCGGTCATTATTTTACGTGGACGGTTGGAAAAGCTTATTTAGGCACATGCATTGCTTCTTCTCATAACTTTATTCCTTTCCTTTTGGACCTTTCCACATAGGACCAAGACAATTAATTTGCATGCACTCCTATGAACGTATAACACTATTAGTGAAGGTCCTTCGTGAATCGGTAAAAATTTTGTGTTATAAAATATAATTTTTTAAATATATTTTTTATAAAATAATTTATAAAAAATATATGATGAAAAATAAATTTTCATTTAAATAATTAAAAACTTTTAATTTTTTTCATATGAAAAATATTATTAAATATGGAATATGGAATTAGAATTTGTTGAGTTGTAATTTTGTCGCCTTATATGTGTACAATGACTCATTTTAGTTATTGTACCAATTTCTAATTATATTTCTAATTACGAACAATGATTAATAATAGAGGCACTAATAAGTAGTGGTTCAGACGTATATTTCCTATTTTAGTACATAGTACAAGTTGTTAGTCTCAATTATTGAAAATTTGTAAGCCACTTTTAACGATCATTATACATAGTTTGCAGTTTGCTTAGTAGATAAGTAAAAAGAGAGAGAAAATTCATATTTTAACTCCATCGCATTTTTTTAATGAAGTATATTACAAAGTTCTTTTTCCTGACATTTTTGCAATTAAAAAAAGCAATGGGAATCATCCTTGTGTGAGTTTGAAAAACATTCATTTCTTTAGCTAGCTATCTAACTTTTTAAAATTAAATAGATTAATTATAATATTTATTCTGTGTAACATACATAATATTAAAATCAAACTTTTCGTTTTTGTTAAGTAATTTTCCTGTGTGTGGTGGCCCCCCCGGGGGGGGGGGGGTTATAATTTTTGATGTATGATAGTTTATAATATTAAAATTATTATAAATTTTAAATATTGATTTCTGAGTTCGCTTATTTAGTAAGATATTTCTTAATATCATGGCAATGCTAGCTAGAAAACCTTCCTATTGTTTGGACAAGAGTTTTCAAAATTTGCTTATACTCATAAGAAGTTTTTTCTTTTTTTTTTTTTGTTCAGAAGTGCTACAAGAAAAGTAATTTTGTAGAGTACGCATAGATTTTTAAATTGGCTTATTAATTCGATACACTATTAGAAAATAAGAAATTAGTAGTGTACAAAATTTCATATTCAAACAGCCAAAATCTGATTCTAAACTAGATTAGTATGGATTAGCGATGGATAAAATTTCATAGTTATACAAGTAAAATCTCATTCTAATCTAATTTAGCACGAATTAGCAACAGTTTATAGAAGCTTTTTAGTGACGAATTAGTTAAAATTTATTACTAACAAATTTTGTAGATTATTTCATGTTTGTAGTTATAAAAAGTAATTTTTATCTATACCAAAGCAATAATTTGTGCTTGGCCAGAGCTTAAAAGTGCTTCTGCTTAAAAATAATCCTTTCCAACTTCTAAAAAATAATTCTTATTATTAACAAAGAAAAATACTTATTTTTCTCTAAAAGCTTTGATCAAAATAAATCTCTCTCTAAAGTAAAGCACTTCTAAAAAATTACTCTCACCGAGTTGTGGTGGAGTGGTAAGTATTCCTTCATTCTTAATCTGAGATCTCGCCTTCGAATACCCGAGGGTACGAGAGTCATCTTTATTAGAGAGCGTTTTACCCCCAATATAGGATTCCTAGTGCGGATTCGAATTTAGTCAGACTCCAATGTAAGTACCAGACATCGAATCTAATAATATTTATCGTAACTTGACGTATAAATTAAAAATAGTAAATGATAGAAGCATAATTTTAACTTTCCAAAAATTTGATCTATTATGCTATGAGTTAATATTTTCAAGCCAAAGGTATACCCACAAAAAATAGAAAGAGACAGAGCTAGAAAAACTCGAGTCAATATTTTTGTATCACACATATGTGTATCGAGTAAGCTTACTAGCCTAGCAAGTAAGACAGTTGAAATAGAGGAAGCCGACTTTAAGAAAATGACAATGGTGGGCTACAATTTATTTAAAAAGATCGATAGAAACCTTCTGTCATTCTTTTTCATTTCATATTTAATATTTGATATTTATATTAAAACTCGATTAATTTAAATTTACATTACACACAGTCCATTCGGAAGAATAACATAAAACATGTCCATTAATTAGCCTATAAGAAGAGGATTATGGTCCTTGATTTTTTTTTACATATGGCAGTGTGGTCCAAGTAAATGGTGGCTTAACTATTAACTGGGACAGTTCAATTCTGAGCTGGTCCTCTGGAGATCTGATGCTTTAACCAATAATAATAAAATAATATGGATTGTTTGTATTTTTTTAAAAAAAAAAATTCCTACGAGTTTATTTTAACTTTAAGTTACCACAGCTGTCTAATTCACGCAGTTAATCTAATTGCGTATCCTTTGAATGGAGACGGGCAGATGGCACTTGATGAATATTTTGCAAATTGCAAATAATAGATTTTTTTTAACCGTCACAAAAATAATATCCTTTTGGTACTTAAAATTGAATATCCTTTGACTAGCCAATTTTAAGGGCAGCATGCCCTTTTAATATTATTTATCTGAATCCTAAACTTTGCAGAATCTACTTCCAATACCAGATTTTCGTCTAAATAGAAAAATGTTTAATTACTGCAACTAGTTTCCCAAATTCTTGTGCATAGATCTCAATATAGTTGTTCAATATATAAACTTATCCTGATGGATTAAATTAAACTTGTATACACTTTCATGCATTTTTTTGTACTCTTCCTATAACTGGTTATCTTTTATGTGACCAAATTAAGATTATTATAGACAAAGACCTATTTAATATATGCATTATCTATGCACACAGGTTAAGTGACTTTATTGAACTAGAGGTTCCCAACCATAAGTTGTTCACTATTCATGTAGGATCTAGGTAGCTAGCCAGGAATAAGAGGTTCATTTGACTTTCTTCATTGAAAAATTAAATAGTTGAAATAGAAGAAAAAAAAGGTGTTTGGGTTATATTATCAATTGTTGAATGATCTCTTGATAAATTTCTATGTAATTCAAAAATACTCTTGGTTACAAGTTCAAATTCTAGCTTGGTATAGCATAAACTATGGTATATTTTTGAAAAATACCCTTATATAAATTATGAATGCCAATATTAATCTCCTATGCTTCTTGGGATCTTACCTTGAGAATAACACGAGTTGGCATACTAGTTCAGATTCTAATGAAAGTTTTATCAGAGTTGGTATACTAATTCGGATTCTAATGAAAGTTTTATCAGAGTTGATATACTAGTTCTGATTCTAATGAAAGTTTTATCAGAGTTGGTATACTAGTTTGGGATTCTTATGGAAGTTTTATTATAGGATGCTCCAGTCAGCTAGGAGATCACAAGACCCACTTATAGCAAAGGTTTTAAGAGTTTGAGAAGCACTAAGTTGTCTAAAGTAACACTTTGCAACAATACCGATAATCATTGAGATCGACAACCTCTTATTTATACAATCGTTAGAAAAAATTAATGAAAATAACTTTTACTTTGATGCTATATTCATGATTGTAAAGCATTTATGTGTGGTTTTACTTCTATTTATTTGGCTTTCATTAGAAAATCAACGCACTATTGTGTCCATCAGTTAGCTCAGACTTTTGATTCTTTGAGGAGTGGATAATAGATCCCCTTCTTTGATTCATGATGTATTCAATTTTGATTTGACTAATAATTAATCAAATTTTTTATTTTTTTAAGAAAACAATAAATGTCTATATATATCTCCAGTGGCAGAGGTTGGTGGTGATCACGACTTCAATTATAACTATAGTATATATATCACCAATAAATCTTTAGGAGAACTACATATT
>JAOTQJ010000072.1:2514549-2551813 GCA_025642045.1 Solanum sejunctum
TTATTTTATATTTCTACTAAAAGCTATTTCCAAAGAGTGAACCCATGACTTTTGATTACATTGCAGAAATTTTATTAATCTTATTTTATATTTCTACTAAAAGCTATTTCCAAAGAGTGAACCCATGACTTTTGATTACATTGCAGAAATTTTATTAATTACTCCAAGACTCATATTTATTTTAAACGAACTGGAGAAAGTAAAAGAATTTGTCCACGGTTGACAAAAATAGGCGTGCTGAAGTTTCTTTCTTCTTTTGGTTGAGCATAAAATAAAAGAAAATTTTAAATTTATATACTCAATAGTATAATAAACGAGTAATTACCTTTTAAGTGAGTTGTACTTAAGTCCATATATGGAACAACTCAAAGCATCGACACTACTAGAAATAAAGACTTTTTGCATTGTAAATCAATAAAAAATTTGTGTTACAAAGAATAATTTTTCCATCCCGACCAGCTCACGGGAAAACACGCGGTGAAAAATAGATTTTCATTAAAATATCAAAAAGCTTTCTAATTTATCTGAATGAGAACACTATTATTTTTTTTTCTTGTTGATTCAATTAAAATATTTGTTCCAACAATAATTAATGATATTATTCTTACAGGGGTGTAATAAATAAGGATGGGAACAAGTGATCAACAAATTCATCCTGCAAACGAAGGAGGACTTCCATCGCTTATCAGATTTATCAGTTCTGAAATGGATCATGATTTTGATGCCATAGTGAATGACCATATTAAAAATCAGTCTGCCCCTGCACCAGATTCTTACTCTCCAAACTCATCAATTATGGTAAGTATTTTAATAATGTTAGCTACCTGAATAAATTTTGTGTTCTTTATTTGTATCAATTTTATTGGCTCTGCATCTTTTGCTGATAAAGGACATGTCGTACTGTTAGCTAGCTTGATGTTTATTATGTTGTTGAAGTTAATTAGAAGTTGATTTATAGATAGTTAAGCGATGCATCCCTCCTTGGTTCACATTGATGATCAAATATTCAAAAGAAAGTAGAATTCTTTTTTGAAACATAGCAGATCCCTATATGTGATTGAATAATGATAATCTAACTTTAAATATTCGAAATAAAGAAGTTGAGATAGAGGGAATTCAACTTTACTGATTTGTATCCTGTAAGTTGCATCTATTATGTTGATTTTGTTGTTTGTTCATTTCCACCTTGATCTGTAACATGCTGTATGGCATTTCACTGGCCTAAATACTTCCTGTAGGTATCTGAAGCTGAAGCTGGTGAGTGCGAGAGCGACAGAATTCATGCAGTTTCCATAAGCATGCCACACACTCCGAAAAAAGTTGGCTTCGCTGATAACAACGAGACTATAGATGCACCTGCTACATCAAACGATAAGCAAACAAAGTGTTATTCTCAGCCTATGCCAAGAGCTAATACTACTACTGCATCTTCAGCAAGCGGCGAACTTCCTAGGCATCGCAAACTGAAGGATAAAAGATTTGACAGCTTCAAAACATGGTCTGGTGGACTTGAGAGACAATTATCAAATTTGCGCGGAAATAAGAACCATGAAACAGAACAAGAGTCCATCTCTCAACCCTGTGGTGAACCGCAACCTAATACTCCTATTAATATCTCGGTGGATCGTTTTTTTGATGCCTTGGAGGGACCAGAACTTGATAAGCTAAGGGTATGCTTTTCCTGCTTTTGTCGATTAATTTTTGTTCATTGATATGTTGATTGGAAGCTTATTTCTTTCTTCTACAGGCTTCTGAGGAAAGTATCCTTCCAGAGGACAAAACATGGCCATTTCTACTCCGTTATCCTATTTCGTCGTTTGGTATCATTCTTGGCGTTAGCAGCCAAGCTATAATGTGGAAAGCTTTAGCGACTTCTGCCTCGACCAAATTCCTTAACATAAGCATGGATGTAAACCTTGTGCTCTGGTGGATCTCTGTTGTCTTGATGGCCATTGTTGCTTTCACTTATGCACTGAAAATCATTTTCTACTTTGAAGCAGTTCGTAGGGAGTACTACCACCCGATACGTGTCAACTTCTTCTTTGCTCCATGGATAGCACTTCTATTCTTAGCCCTTGGACTGCCACCTTCAGTCTATCAAAACCTTCCTCATGCTTTATGGTATGTCCTTATGACCCCATTCTTATGTTTGGAGCTCAAGATTTACGGACAATGGATGTCTGGTGGTCAACGAAGGCTCTCAAAGGTAGCCAATCCATCGAATCATTTGTCAATTGTGGGAAATTTTGTTGGTTCCTTGCTTGGTGCATCCATGGGACTCAAAGAAGGACCAATTTTCTTCTTTGCTGTTGGATTGGCTCATTACACTGTTCTGTTTGTAACTCTCTACCAAAGACTTCCAACAAATGAGACACTACCAAAGGAGCTACATCCTGTGTTCTTTCTATTTGTTGCTGCCCCTAGTGTTGCTTCTATGGCATGGGCAAATATCCAAGGGTCCTTTGATTTTGGTGCTCGGATTGCGTACTTCATTGCCTTGTTCCTTTACTTCTCACTGGTAAATATTAGTTATGTCTTTACAAAATTTTGGAGCCTCTTCTTGTGTTATGTCATGACAGCAATTTGATCCGTTTCCTTTGTGTTTTTCTTATTCATTTACAGGCTGTTCGGATTAATTTCTTCCGAGGCTTCACGTTCTCATTGGCTTGGTGGGCTTACACTTTCCCAATGACCGGAGCTGCTATTGCCACGATCAAATACTCAATCATGGTTAATACGATTGTGACAAAGTGTCTGGTTATCATACTTTGCACCATTTCTACACTCACAGTGACAGGACTGCTTGTGACAACCATCATTCATGCCTTTATTCTAAGAGACCTCTTTCCAAATGACATTTCTATTGCCATTAGCGACAGGAAGCCTAAAACACATCGAAGATGGTACCATCATAGACGAGCTGGCAGCAAAGATATTGATCAATTCCTTAAGTATGCTGATTCTGCAGAAGCCAGAGATATCGAAGCAGCTCTCTCTGGCAGCATAGAGTTAATAAACACCACTGCTCCAAAAGAAGTTAGTCAAGATTGATTCATTCTGTTCTATGGTCTTGTTGTAAAATAGCTTGCATCTCTTGTAAAGCCTTAAAGTTTTTAATCAAGTGAGGAAAACCAAAAGTTTGGTGATCCTGTGAACTTGATATAGGAGAAGGCATATGAAAGGTATTGTAAAAAAGAAAGATGCAAGGGGAGGACGAGTGTCGTTCAAGTTTGGAAGTTTTCCTTTTTGTATAAAGTGTTTGAGATGAGTATCTATAATACAAGGATCCTTAATATGTTTTTTCACCTCAGAGGATTGCTGTGTTTGTTATCTTCTGTACAGAAGGACTGAGACTTCTAAATATTCACCCAGGAGAATAAAGTATCTGAGTGTCCAACTTGGGGAATCAGATTATCTAACATTCTTAACAGATCCAATAGTAATAAGTCTCAAGTATTTGAAGCCAAAGAGAAGATTTTACCATCTAAAATTGAAGTGATTACTAGATGAAAAGGTGGTAAAAGTCTTCAGAGAAAAAGGCCATCCTCGTCACAGCAAAGCCCATCTTTCAGCTGCTTGAAACAATTTTGTCTTCTACTCCATGTTGCTATATCTCTAGAGCCAATAATTTTATATATGAGAATATACTTCACTCAATTGCTTATTGACATTGCTTCTATTAAGGTCTATTCTACTGGTAATTTCATATTATATTGTTTAGTTTCCGTCTTGTTACCATCTGCTATTTCTTATACTTCTATTACTTCATTTTCTGGATTCCTCTTGAACTGAGGTTCTACCGTAAACAGTTTCTCTAGCTAAAGTAGGTGTAAGGTTTATGTACATTCAACCCTCCTCAAGGCTCAGACCCCACTTTGTTAGATTACACTAGGTATATTGTTACTGTTGTCTATTCTACAAAATGTACACGGTCAAATTTAGATTGACGATCAAACGTATGGGTGCAAGGCAAAGAGAAACAGGGGTTTCATGCCGTACATGTATCTTCTTTTCCTAGTTTTCTAAAGGGGAATAGGATTACATGCTCTCTGAGAAGCAAGTAGCAGGACAACTCATTGACAAGCTATCCTTCCAGTATGTCCACAATGACTGTTTTGGTCACATGAATTTGAAATTTCCGTTTGTCCTATTTATACCTTCAAACAAGTACCTTAGGCTGGTTGAAAATGTCACTGATATGAATCACTTGACATCACAAGTGTTGTTTCTTTTATTATGTCTAAGCATATAATTGGATAAGTTTATAAGCTTTAATATTAATCAAGTATCTATATACTGATTCCAGTTAAATGAGATCGGAAAATGTTTCTTGCCTTTCAAATAATTAGCAACTTTGTTAGGAATACTATGAAGAAAAGAAGTAGAAGTAATATGGAACTACACATACTAACATTAACGTGGAAAACTCAAATCAGGAAAACCACAAGCAGCGACAAACAAATTCAACAAGTCATCAAGAACTTCTAAAGCAATAACGAGGACAAGAATAAAGAAAACCTCAGTACAAAATATTCTCTGTTCACTCGCCTTAGAAAAATATAAACAACTGAAACTTTGTTGACAAGAGCCAAAATCAGTACAGAGGTGAGACTCTAACAAACTTGATAACTTCCAAAACTTGGAAATTGGTTTACTTTTAGTTGTAGCCAATAGGTTGAAGATGTCACTGTTAGCACACAAACATGTTTGTTTATGGTACGTGTACTGTCTTGACAAGTAAATCAACCCAATGGCGACTCAACTTACTTGGTGCTGGTTATAATAGTAGCCAGAGCAATCCAATTGTCAAACACAAAATTGACAAGAGTGGGTGATGAGTTTTGGTCCCCCCCATCCCCATCAATATTGAAATTAGACATAGCAAATTATAGTGTTTGAAGTGCCATTATTTGGTTGCGCTTCTTTTGGCACTACACTATAAACTTATGTTGTGTTAGGGGAATTTAATAGACTACACATATACACACATACATAAATAAAATTATTGTATTGTATTTGCACGACTGAGAAAGAAAAATTCAATTCAACCCCTCCGATACAGCTAACTCCAACCCCACAAGGGGTATAAATTCAAGGAGAAAGAAACACAAACCATTTGCCAAGTGCACCTTTTCTGTGTTTCTTTTTCCTCCGTTTCACATGTTATTAATACCTAATTAACCTAATTTGCTCTTCGGGAAAGTTGTAGAATATTTTCTCTTTTCACTTTGAATTGTTGAATTTGTATTTTGCACGTCTCTTTAAAATAATAATTGACATAAATATCTTATTGCAATATCCATATTAATTAATTTTATGTTCTTCATATATTTAAAATGATATGTAACAAATTAAACAAATATATATATTTTTAGTATAGTGGTGAATGGATAGCATGCTAAGGGAGTTAGGGAAGAGAGCCAAGTTATGGCCCATACTTTCTTTATTTTGGGTAAAGAAACAAATTACTTTCATCGACCATGAGCTTGTTTGAAAATTTTTTGTAAGATAATCATAGGATAATTATACTTAGTGACCATTAATAAATTATTTATATAAAAAATAATTTTTTTTTACTTAAAATGATCAATCGATCATATTTATATTTGGTTTGTTGAGGAAATGATATGTTGCCATAATTTTTTGGCGGCTGAAAGTGCCCATATTACTTGGGATGTTGGTTTTTTTTTGTTTTTTCTTTTAATTTCTTTATTTTGGTAGTGCTATTAACTTTTTTTATTTTTTATTGTTGTTTATATTTGTTTATTGTCTTTTCTTATACTATTTTTATATATGTTATATATACATTATATAACTATTTATATTTAGATAATGTTGATATATATCTACACATTATTCATACAATATTGATATATTACATATACATCATATGTACTTATTTTTACACTATTTATATAATATTGGTATATAAAAAAATTATTTTTTTTAGAATTAAAAAATGCAATAAAGAAAAAATAAACAAAATTATTTTTTATTAAGAAAAAACTTAAACTAAAAAAATTGAAAAAGCAAAAATGGACTAATAATCTTGGCCGTGCTCTATTGAGTCCCTGACCCTTTTGGGCTATACAGGAAACGTAAGCTACATTTTTATAAACTTTTTATTTTTTTTTATATAAAAATAAAATTTTCCCAAAATTCATTAGTTTTAAATCAAACTTGTCCCATATGTTTAGGGGAGGTATACTTTTATCTTTTATATATTGTTGCTATCAAAGGTGCACCTTTGATCCAATTAATAAATAGGGGTTAACTTCTCTTAAAAAATGAATGTTAATTATCTATGAGCATCTCATATGATCGATTTATGAAAAAAAAATAAAGACCAACAACAAACAATAAACTCATTTTCTTATTTTCGATTTCCCAAAATTTCACGTCTGTTATGATAAGGTTTTTGAATGAATTGATGCCTGAGTTAGACATTGATGATGATTGTACTTGGATCTTCATATTAGACAAACAAAAAGGTCAGCTTGAAGCATTTAATGAGAAGTTATCATATTTATTTATCGATTTAGTGTGTGACACTTGTTAATAAGTTTAAGAAGGTCAAATTCAGTAGTACCATCATCTTATCCTCTTCCCTTTTCCTAAATCAACAAATTGAAAATAATTTTTTTTAAAATTTTTTTTGTTTACTCTATTTTCTTACTGGTCATGTGGCCGTTAGTTCTTAACAAGAGTTAAATTATCCCATTTTATTAGTTGGATGGTCAAAGGTGATTCACTTTAGAGAACTCAAGAGATTAAACATTAAAATCGATCAAGGATATATTTTCAAAGATAAAAATAGACATACCCTCAACTGCAGGGACAATTTTTGGGTTTAATAAAAGAAATTACAGAGTAATAGTGTAGCGGAATACTATACCTTCCGTCATTGTTAGTGAACATAGTCAGAATCATCATTGTTGATTTTTCACCTTCGTGTAGACTTTAGAAGAAGATTTATACTTAGAGATCTTTAATCAAATATGTCCCAATTTATAACTATTAAGACTAGTAGTGAGAAGTTAGTGGTTATCATAAGTGGAAAGTTAGTGGGAGGAACTGAAAATTAGTGGATGTAGTTGTAAGTTGTAATTTAGGATAGTGAATGTAGTTGTAGTTGCAACTTCCATAGAAGTTACGGACCACATCTATGGAGGTTAGGAAGTTATGACCATCATTCCAACATGTAAATCTCGTAATTTAAATGCCTTGCTTGATCCACTCGTTTGCCACTTGTAGAGTTCCATCTCTTCGAGTCAATTGCCCTTTATGTTAATTTTTAGTTTAAAATATCCCTCATTTTAACGAAATTATAAGATGAAACATGCGTAAAATTATAATTAAATGTGTGACATGTTTTATTTGATCCACATGAATAATATATTCAACTCATAAATAACTGGATTCATCTAGATTTGTTTTATATTGGTAATTGTTGGGGCTGAATTTCTATAAATCCATCATATTTGTTAAATGATGAGTTAAAGTTGAATCTAAAATGAGTTGGAGCTTGTCTGTACCCGTTTTGAACCAAAATCACATTTTCAAAACTATATTTTAGAACTATATAATTGGATAATAATGAAGGAAAACTAGTGTTGGAGTGGGTAATTGGTTTAGAATAATGTTGTCAAGAATTGAGGTTTCATAAAAACATGGTGGGATGGGCATAAAACCATAAACCATAACCAATGTCCAAAGTTGAACATACAAAGCCAAGGGGATAAGGATTCTCATATGCTATTGACTTTCACATGGTGGGTCACTCTATCACATTCCATATTAAATAATGAACTAAGGTTTCCTTGTTAAATAAGTGCTTGAATTATTAACCAAGTTTGGTTGACCGAGTAGTTAGCTCACAGTATTGTTTAAACAAATATTCGGAGTTGATTTCCGTCTTGTGCATGCAGCAACCAATTGACTAGCGGTAAATCCTTAAATGAAGCTCAGATCTGTGGGGGATTAGTCCTTGGCCTTTCGGATTGAGAGATACCTTGGAAAACAAAAAAAAAGAGTGCTTGAATTATTTACAATGAAGGCATTTTGTATAATAATTTTTCTTTAATATTAGGCTTTATTATATGTTTTTTATAATAACATTTTGTTACAGTATTTAAACAAATAACATCTTTATAAAGAAGTTTGATTGTATTTATCTAATCAATTTGATATGTTAATTTATTCCATATTTAAAATAATACAGTTCTGAAAGTAGTTTTAAAATGATTATTTCCTCTATAAAGGGACAAAAATGCATATTTTAGTTAATTGAGATTAGATGTGCTTAGCTAAATATTAAAAGTACCAAAATACGAATTCATCTATAATAGAGGGATAAAAAAAGTGCGATTATTACCTATTGTAAATTTCCTGTATTTGAGATGTTCTTTTAGGTAATTGGTTCCATCCCATAAAATGTCAAAAAAAAAAAAATCAAGATAAAATATGTATGTCTATTTCAAGACAATTAAACCGTACAGAGAAAACTTTTGTTTGGGGTGGGGGTGGGGGTTGTGGAAATTAACGAGTAATCAGAGATGAAAAAAGAAGAATAAAAATTTTGTGAATAATTATAAAAGAATTTATTTCAACAGATATGTTTTTAGGCTTAATTATATATAACATAGAAATCATATTTGAAAAAGATGATCAATTAGTTAGAACAACAATTGTTATATCAAATTGATTATAAAAAAGAACGATCATATTAAAATTGTGTTTAAAAAAAGTTTATTTGATATTCAAAAATTGTGTTTTCATCAAAAATTAAATAAATAAATATTTGTTAGAATGAATCAAAAAAATTTAAATAGAATTAATCGAATATAGACAATGAATACTTTTAAATTAATTTTTATATGCAACATAAAAATCACGTCAATAAGAAGGGGCCAAAAAATAGTTTTGCATTATTATATCCTTATTAGAGCGCCATCAAAACTGAGGATAATGATCATTTAATATAAAAATAATATTAGTAATGAGTGCCAATAAATCACAGGTGGAACAAAACACAATGACAAGTAAACCAAACTTTTAATTGTAAAAAATTTGAAAAAGTTAAAATAGACCATTATTTCTATTGTCGAGTATATGCAAGGTAATAAAATATGATTAGATTGTTCAGCGAGGTATAAGATATAAGATATAATTATTTGAATAAAATATAAAATTATTTTTATTTCGTGTTTAGTTGGTTTGAGGTATTAGTTAATCCTTAGATTATTTAACTTATTATTTTTACGTTAGTAATTAAATAAATTATTTCATATATATATGATAAAATAACTTATTTCGAATTAAATAATCATAGAAGTAGTTCTTTTTCTATTTTTTTAAAAAAGAAGATAATATACTTTCTCGTTGCCTTGTACATGGAATTACAGAAAAGTATGGTCTCGGTCGTTTTGAGTTGGATGTTGATGGGTACAAACGTGGATTTATTAGATTAATTATGATTTACATGAACTTATGGGTTTTTTTCATAAATTTTTAGATTTAGTATAATATAATTTATTTGCAATTTCAATTATGTTAAAGATATTATTTTCTACGTAGCTATACAAAGAAGGGTACATATAAAAGATAATTGGGGGATATTCACATCTTTTTCGGAGCATTGGTAACATGGCTATCCAACAGTAACAGGAGGAAAGGATGAACTAGAATCAAGCAGCAACAAAACGCCAAAAAAATGTATTATTTTCTCTGTTTCAGATTCGTACAAGTGTTGAGTTGAATTTTAAAACAAGTTTTTAAATCTACGAATAAATGCACTAGGAAATAAAATCAGAATCAAGCATAAATTTACAACTTTGAAAAAATGCAAATAGAGTGATTAATTAGTCGATGAGCAAGAGAATATATGAATATATTTTTCTCTCTTTTTAAACTACATCATGTTTGTCTTTTTGGGGGATGGAGGATGCTGCCCATCAAAGGATGATTAGACGAGACTTAAAACTGGCAAAATATCTTCAATTATAAGAGTGACAAAATGAAATAATATATAGTTTCTGTATATGCAAATATCAATTCAAATAAGACGTGTTTAAATGTTGTAAACACAAATATGACATCAAATTAGAGACGTTGATTCTAAAATTGCATCAACAAAAGGACAATATAAAATTGTTATTGAGGATATACATGAACTGAGTTTGTTTGAATATTTTGAATTTTTAAATTTATAAAACTTAAATTTTTCCATCTTGGAATTTTTCAAATTTTTTCTGGATTTCTCAAGGTTTTGGATTTTTTAATCTTTTGGATAAGTATTTATATAAATATTTAATTCACTTGTGCTTCAAAAAGTTCTCTAGTCCTATCAAAATATAAGTATCTAAGGTATTCTTTAAAAAAATAACACAAAAGACCATATGAGCAATGATACTAAAATATTCAACAAAATATAATAATTAAATCACATAAAACAAATATTACGAATAAATAAGTCATAATAAAAATGACCATGATTTAAAAAGTACTAAATCATGGTAAAATAAGTCTAATAAGTATTATTTACATGACTAATTACTAATAAATAAATAAATTTAAATTAAATTATATATTTTAATTGTTTGAACTAATGTAAAATTAAAAAAATAAATATTCAACATTATTGTCATTCTAAGTGATGAATTGATTTTTTTTTCGGCATTAATATTAATTTAATTTTGATTTGAGCTTTATTAGAGCTATTGATATCTAGACTATAATCTTTATTGGACTATTTGAAATACTAATTCAAACATGAATGTATGTGTCAAAAAATTAAAATTATGAAAAAGTATAAAATAATACTTATAAATTATATCAAAGCAAATACTTTTATAAAAATAAATTTTAAAAATTATGTATACAATATTATCGGGTTGATTTGATCTCGAATTGATTTTTTAAATTAAAATTAAACTAACCCAAGTATAGTCCAATTTGTTTTTCCGTAATATATCAAATCAAACCAAATTACTCACTAAAATTATTTTGATTTAACTTAATATGTATTTTGATGTAATTTGTAATTCGACTTTGTTGATCCCTAATTTTTACAATAGGAGTTGTATTTATAATGCCTTCTATCTCAATTCATATATAAATACACTATTTTCATTTTGGAACACATTAATTAATCAGTATTATTATTACAATTTTCATGAGATTCAAGAAAAATAATTTATTATTTAATATTCATGTTGTGTTTCTAATATGATCATCAAAAAGAGAATTTTTTCAAAGAAACAATTGCCATGTTTATTCAGTTATTTTAGATCCTATGATTTCTATGAGTCTTTTAATACTATAGAAGATTATACATGCCAATAGGATAATAGAAAACTTCTTATTTTTATTTTATATAATATTGACTTGTAATTAATTCAAATACAGACATGATTAGTGAGAATTAGATTTATATTTACATTTTTTTCTATTTACAATAAGGGATAATTATTGTTACATTAAAAAAAAAATTCTTAGCACAACTTGTCTCAATTTAACTCTTAGAGTACTTCTTTTTTAAAATTTATTTTTAAAAATAATTCTTTTACCAATTGGATAAATATATTTTCGAATTTTAATAATTAATATGATATATTTAGTCTTACAAAATTAAATAATGCATTATGCATATTTTAAATTTAAAATCATAACGTTTAATTTTTTTTAATTTATTTTTTCAATTTTGATATGTTATCAAATCAAAACACATAAATTAAAATTAAAGTGAGATTTCATAACCCTTCGAGCTTTCGAGGGTACATGCACTTGGCTGGCCGAAGTGGATGCTTTTAACGTTATTATTGTGCGCTTTTTTTAGAGATAAGTACTTTTAAATTCTGTTGACAATTATAAAATAATTTATTTTTTCATTTTTATTAATTAATAAAGATTTTTTATCTCATTAAAAGTAGCAAGGCAAAACCTGACTTTTCCCTTCTTATACTTTTCTCTTTATTTTTATTAATAAAAAACTATCTCTAAACACCTTCATAACGGATTCTGTAATAAAACTTCTAATACTTTAAAAATCTTTGAGAATACTGGAAAGTAACACTAAAAACAAAATCATAATATATATCTATTAATATGTCTCCACTACTCTCTCTTTGTTCTTATTTTCAATAATCCCTATTCGTATTTCGTTGAATAGTGTTTACATTCAGTTTATTGGTTTGATTTGATTTTGTATATTATTGATTTATTTTATTATTTTTTAATTTTTAAATATATTAAATTAATAAAAATTTAATAAAATAATTTTTATTGATTTTCAATTTATAAATTTTAAGTTTTTAACGATTTGATTTTTTGGCTTACCCAATAAGAATGATAATGAGTATTTGCATTAACAAAAAATAAATAGAGTACAAAAACTATGTTTATAAACTTGCAAAAGCTATAATTAGTTAATTACAAACTAAAATAGTAAAGTAGATAACTAATCACTTAATTATTATAAAGATTAAAATATGTAAAATATTGTTATAATGTCCTATTACTATTAAATTACTAATATTTAATATTTATAAAAGGATAAAATAATAAATTATTATAATCTTATTGAGTTATTGGTTTACCCAATAACCCAATAATAAACACCGATATCGAACCGATAACTCAATAATTTTCTTTTCAAAATCATTAAAAACTCGATAACCTAATAATACAATAATAATAAATCAATAACATTTTTATTGGTTTAATTTTTACTCACCCCTAATTTATTCTACATTCTTTGCTGACACAAATGGTAGGAAATGTTGGTAATTAAAGCTACAACTTATATGAGATTGAGGTATTATTATTATTGTATTAAAATTAAAGTAAATTTTTTAAATTTTTACCTATCTATTTAGGGATGACAATCAATCTCGGATAGAGCCAAAAATTTACTATTTTTTGGCTTTGGAGTATGATGGAATAAAGTAAAATGACTTTTTAAATTGTCTGCGCTTTTTTCAATTGTGAAGTAACAGTTAATCAATGCAACTTTCGACGCTCATCATGGGTCATCTGGAAACAGTCACACTATGTTTTTAAACATAGGGGTCAGACTGCGTATATCTGACCCCCCTTTTTACCTCGCAATGAGCGGGAGCTTTTGAGGCATTGGGGTAATATTGTTGTTGTTTTATTTAGGGATGACAATGGGCAGGGTAGGTATGGAGTGGGTTTAGAGTTAGGCGGGGCGAGTTGAAGTAGGTATTTGTTATACTAATGCGCCCGGGGGGTGGAGGGAGGGGAGTTGTGGATTTAAAAAGCCAAATTAAAATTCAAAGAAATTAAATTTTTCTAATTAGTAAAAATCAAAGATATAAACTTTTTCTATTAAATATTGACTTTAATTTTATTTTTTTAAAAAAATTAAATTAGATATGTCTGGTAAATTATTAGTTGTTAAAATATTAATTAGAAATTTTTAATTAATGATTAATAAATAATTGTTAAAATATCAATTAAAAATAGTTAATTAGTTGTTGAGATGTTAATTAGCAGAAAAAAATTTAATTCAATTAAAAAATGAAAGAACATTAAAATTTAAGCATGGCGGGACAGAATGGGTTAAAAATGAAAAAAATCATCATGCAAGGCGGGATGGGATAGTTTAAAAAACTTATTGAGCTTAACCCGCCCCACACCAGCCCCATTGTCATCCCTATATCTATTCTGAATTATGCATCTTCTTAAAAAAAAATTGATATAGTTATTTTATTATAATATTTATATTAATTTATATTTAATTTATCTTAAAAAACAAATAATTTAAAAAAATAAATAATTAATATTAAAAATAACACACGAAGATAATAGATTTCTCATGATATGTTAAAATTGACAAACATAAATAAAAAAAATATTTTTATATTAATATAATAGATAAGGAAAATAAATTGTGGGAGTTGTACTATTTTAATTAGCCCTCAGGGAAATAAATTGAAATAGACAAAGCAGTTGAATGCGACCAATTTAATTTTATTCTTAAATAGATGTATCTCATTCGAGTGGGGCAATTCATTTTTTGTCGACCATTTAAGCCGCCATTAATGGCAGATACAATTTTTTCTATTTTGAATATATATGAGAGAAAAATATATAAACGTAAGTTTTAAGAAGACCTTAATTTGTATTTATGTTCTCTGATTTTAAAAATTATAAGTAAATTATTATCTATAAACATACGTCTAATTAATATTTTTAACATATAATATTTTCTCATAGAGTAAATTATTATGATAACAACATATTGCAATACATGTTTTTTTTAATAATAATTAGCTAGATCATAAGGGTAATGCAAAAGGGAAGTACGTAAGTGATGACATACAATATTAAGTCTGAAATATTATTATTCCCATAGAACTTTAGTAATTTATACAAATCATAAAAGCAATACAATTTCCTAGTTGGAATTGTGCTCTTCCTCTATAGAGAGGAGAGGAAAAAAAAACAAAAAAAATATGAGTCATCATGAAGATATATCGTATCTTCAAAAATTCCAAAATATTTTTTCTCATGGCTGACATAATTTCTCTTCCTTATAACGTACAGCATTTTCCATCTCCTTCAAGAAGACAAAAAATTCACAATCCCATTCTTGAAGAAGAGAGGAAGAGCTATACAAAGTGACAAATTAATGTATTCGGTGACATGTGAACTTCTTCAGACTCTCATCCCATATTACTTCTCATTTTCTCTATTTACCTGAAATTTAAAAAATTAACCAAAAACAATATTATAATCTGATTTGATAATCAAGATAACTTTTTTATGTAACTGCATGCATAGATGGATCTAGCTAGAGAAACCGATAAAAAGAAAAAATGGACCTCCAGTCTAATTCAATACAAAAAGTTAACTTGAAGTGAGATGGTTCAAAAAAATACCAAACACTCATCTCACAACTAACGTAGGACAACCTCAACATTGGAATAAGTCAAGAATTGGAGTCGAGTCTAATTCTAAAATCATGTATTAACTCAATCTCAAAAAGTTTAGTTTATGAGAGGAAATATATCATAAAAAGAAATAAAAATATCAATCTCATAATCCACGTCAATAAGTTGTATGAGTTTAACTTCAATAATAATATATATACATACATATGCGAAATATGTAACGCATTTCGAACTCTAATGATGCCATGGAAAAAAGAAGAAGAAGATAGAGAGAGAAAAGAAATAGTAACATACCATTAATGGTTCTTTTGCAATGTAGTACAGCTTCGTAAATGGAGCTTTCAGAATCACAAGATCTGCGCCAATTATCAACAGAATAAGCTACACTTGTCCTTGGAGATGTTGCTGCTGAACAATATCCCCACTTGTTCATCACTTCCTTTCCACTACTTGATCTGCACCTACCAATTCTACTACATCTTGTTAATTTCTGGCAAAAAGGCCTAAGAAAATCCAAATACTTCACTAAAATCCGTCTCGATATACTCCGGCATCTCCTCAAGGATACACAACGATTCACCCTCCTGCAGGTGGATTCGTCCTGCTTCGCAGCCGCGATGGAGTCGGATTGAATAACGTCACAATCCAACTCCATCTTCATAATCGGCTTCTTGATG
Organism: Solanum sejunctum; assembly: GCA_025642045.1. Classification (NCBI taxonomy): domain Eukaryota; kingdom Viridiplantae; phylum Streptophyta; class Magnoliopsida; order Solanales; family Solanaceae; genus Solanum; species Solanum sejunctum. Next base: position 2,530,142 of record JAOTQJ010000072.1, read on the forward strand.
AACAGAGGCATCAATAAGCCGTTTGAGATGAGTTCATCAGCATGAACAAAAGCAAAAGGAGACTCAGATGTAGGAAAATCAAAGTTCAAATCCTGTGGATTCACATTAAAAAACCTCTTTGAAGGAGGAAGTGTAGGATCCATCTCAATGAAAGCAGTTTCATAATCTTCTGCAGATGCATCGGCAGAAGCTCGAAAGGAATCCCCCAAATCTACTAACCAGCTATACGAAAAACTCTCAATTGAGAGAGACTGTGAAGTTTCCATATACTCAAATTGAAAAGATCAGAAAGAAAAGGGAAAGGACTCTTTTAAGATTTAATGAATGAACTCTAGCTTCATTCATATAAGGAATAAATACTGTACATGTATATATATAATAAAAAATCAGTATTGATTGAAGGATGTACTATCCTTTTTCTAACAATAACATATGGGATGGTTTACTACAGACAAATTCAATTAATAACTGAAAATGAAATGAAGAAAGACTGGGAAAAATTGAAAGACAAACCCCATATATATACACGCCTTACATAACCTACTACAATAACATTTTAATTTAGCATAAAGTTTAATAGTATTCATCTTCACGTACAAGTTGATGACTAAAAGTTTTATTCTTGAAGAATTAGTTCTAATGGCATCTAGATCACCAATAAAGTTATTTTCTATTAGTAATACTTTATACTAGTAGTACTAGTGTCATTTTTGTTATACTGCTAATTATAACCATGCATTACATTGTCACAGAACAAAATACAAACACTTTTCAGCGTCTAAATGAGAATATTGTTGACACATGATACATTAAACAATGCAAGTAAGTATTGAATTCAGGGGAGGTATCATATACAGAGGCAGAGGCAGATCTAGAATTTGAAATTTATGGGATCTCCAATTATGGTACAAGGTCTAAACAAAAGCTACTAGTTCTCGGACACTGGATTTGAAGAATGACAAAAGTACGACATTGATAGTTAATGAGATGGGTGGACTCCTTATAAGACTTAGAAAATTCTCCTCAATTTGAGTTAGCTTTAGGGGTGTGAGTTAGACTCAAGACGTAATTTTACAAAGATGTAATTTTACAGGATCCGCCTCTGCAGTCATATAGACATTAAAAGTTACTGAATATTCCTCTGTTTCCAATTCTGCTGTCAAAATCAATAGCGCTTGTTGTGGTAAAGACTAATATTCTGGGGATTTTATTATTATTATTATTTGGAAGCCATAGGCTCATAGCTAGGAGCTAGGCAGTAACATGTTATGCTTAAGTTGTAAACTAATATAAGAAGAATATGATATTTTAAGGATGTTATTGTTGTTTATAGGTATTTGTAAATATATCAAGAAACAAAGATGCTTGGTTATTATTGGTTTGTTACTCGCTAATATTCCCTTCTTCCTTTTCATGACAATCATTTCAAGCATATATTGATTTTACATACTATAAAGTATAGCCGTATTAAGAACTTTTGGTGGATGTATGTGCAATATCCAAACAAGGAAATATCAGACTTGTTCTCTTGGTAAAGAAATCACAGGCTTTTACATCCACCAAAAACCTGAGTGGTAGCAATTTTTTAAGAAAGTTAATAATTTAGAAAGAGCAAATATACCAGACCAGAGGTCCCCATTAGTGTTGGAGAAAGAGATAGACATTAAGGAAGCCCTCAGGGAGCAAAACAAGTAACTTGAAAGTGACTTCGAACAAAATGGTCCCCTCATATGTCTCCTGGTGACTTAAAGCAACTAGAAAAGTATACAAATATTCTCAAACAATTAAGTTATCATAGAATTGTCGTGGACCATACCAAAACACTTTTATAACCACAAATAATAAGAATTAAAGATTTGAGTATAATAGACTTTCATCAAAATCAAATACTTTTGGAATGTAAAGAGTTATTTGATTTCCAATGAGCAGAGGACAATTAAAAAGTCTGAAAAGAGTAATACAATGTATGTGGCAAAGTCTTGAATCTAGGGATATCGTATGAAAATTTTTGTTTAGAATTTTGGTTTTCGGATTGAATAAATTACAATCATATTTTGAATTTTGAGTCGGTCATAATAATTACCTATCATATCATGTTGTGAATCCCCTGTTGAATGACTAAATAATACATTGGATTCCCATAAACACAAGTTGGAGAGATATTTTGTCTAATACTTTTGAAGAAGCATGGAATGCAGACCAGAAAGTTGTAAAACCAAATATTATACAGACAGGTTATTATTTAACTTGTAATAAGCAGCATAATAAGATAAGAGATTCAAACAATTTCATTAAATGTACAAGTAGAAACGTATTATAAAGTATGTGCAACATCACAGATAGTAATAAGTTGGTCGATAGTGCAGAAACAACACCTATAAGTGCAAACTGAAACATGCCAGAAGAGGCAAATACAATCACTGAGCATCACACATGCTTATACCTTAATGGAGGCAACAAACAGAAACAATAACAGCATAGAGGACAATTCTTGCAACTTCGATGTGGGCAAGAAATTTTAGTTAGCAAGTTGACCATGGGAAACAATAATCAATCAAGCCTACGTCTAAATAAGACTTCTCATCAAGACTATATATGAACCTATCAGGAATTGATCGAGGAACACAATAGCAGTAAGACCTTAGTGAGTCTAAGAATGGAATTATTCAAGACCAGAAAGATGCACTTTAATTGCAGCATGAAGATTCTGAATTTCAATCATTAAACTTTGATGTTCTCTGAACATTTCCATAAAGTAACTAAACATGAAAGTGATAGTCCAACCAATTTTTCTGAAAGAAAAGGGTGTGACACTTTATTCTATAGCACATGGATTAATCGTTATAAATAAACAAAGACGAAATTTAGGTAGTAATTGAGCAATGAAACACATTAGCTAGTAGTAATCCTTATTTAATTATCATTGCTCCACATCCATAGGTCCACTTTCTTATTTTAATATGAAATACGCTAAAACAATACTTGGAGTAACAGTTAATCAAAAAAGTACCTTTATGCAAATTATTATCAAATCTACGTCCGTAAGGATTTACCTGACAAAAATAACTTTCTTTTCCAGGACTAGAACACTTGGGTTATTAACAAAGGTAAGCATTTTTATTTTATTTTTGCATTAATAGAAAATCTGCTGTAGGCTTAACATAGCATTCTTAAAACTATTTCATCCAATTCAGGGTAATTAGATGGCTGAAGCAGGATCGATTTAAAATGGTGTGTGAAAGGTCGGATACACCATTTTTTAATAAAGTTTCCATGTAATTGGTTATATGCGGGGAGTTGAGCCACGATGAAACAACCACAATTGCTGGAGCATTGGACCTAGCTCAAAAACATATCCAGTCAATCCCCCTGCTCTGCAACTCGCTGCTTCTTCCATTCATGAGTAGCTTCCAACATCCCTTCCTACTTCAGTTTCTGTGGACTACATTGACGTCACCAAAACTGCTTTCCATATTTAGCCATCCTACCATAAGCAATGGCTTAAGACAATATCTAATTCGAATTTGTTTGGATTAAAATGTACTGGGTCAAAACGAGTTAGAATAATGAGTCTACACCCAATCGAACCTAATTTTTATTAAATTTCACTCATTATATTTATTCTTTTATAATATTTTAATACTTAATAATATTATTATTATTATTATACATATAATATATCAAATTAAAAAAATTAATGTGTAAGAAAAATCACTACTGGAATTATGTGAATTTGAGAAACTCTTCGGAATTTGGATGAACTATTAATTTATTTCATTTTAATTATTTCGCCTCTAAATTTAATATATATTTCAGCAACTAAGACTAAAAGACAAGGTACATTGAAAATCTCTCTGTCAACTTCTCCCTGTTGAAGTCACAATTCCTTCATCATCATTACCTGAGAAATAGCGATGAAGTGGAGAAGAAGAATCATAGAATTAATCAAAGTAGTCTAATAGGAAGAAGATTGAGCCTTCTTTAGCAACAAGATACAAATGGGCCAGAAACTTTAATCCCAATACAGGCCCAAAGAGATAAGAAATGTGAGCACACTAAAATATTTAATAAAAAAATAATGAAATTGCAAAGTAATAAACCGTAACTAAAAAATACCAGTACTAACTACATGACTAAACATCAAAAAATTTAAAAAAATCATGTATTTCAATCTTCTAAATACATCCAGCATTATTATAATTTCTAGTGTTGAAAATATTGAGTTTCTTTTATTGGCATTAATTGGTGATATTGTTTGGATTTGAACTTTATTTGAGTTCCCAACATCTATAGGCTATAAAACGTATTGGATTATGTACACTCATGTGATTAAATTGTATTATTCCGTAACATTGAAAAACCAAATAAAAAATTAACTAACAAATAAATTATTTTTGCTCTATCTTAATTTCTTAGATTAATTTTTATAGTATATTATTGAATGAAGTGTCAAAAACACGTCTAAGCTATCTCTTTTTATTGAATTTCATACCGAATCTATTACAAGTTTGAATTTCTTAGCTTCATTACGCCGTCTGCTGCATCAATAGCTGCTGTCCTTCCTTCACGACTCCACTAATTTCCTTCCTATATGAAAATGCATCACACCATAAAGAATATAAGTATGTTTTAGAACAAATCTCTACACAATAAGTTCTTGTTATATATATGCCTTTGCAGTCACATACAACTTAAAAGTTACTGAATATTTCCTCCGATAATTACCATTTAAAAATGCAGTTTTAACATCTATTTATGAGTTTCAAAATAATCAATATTTTATTTTTGTGTAAATGCTTTAGCAACAAGTCTATTTTTAAATTTATCAATAGAACAATTAGAATATTTTCTTCTGAAAATTCATTTACAATTAATGGGTTTAATTTTCGAGGGAAATCAACTAACTCCTAAGTATTATTTTGTAAAATAGAATTCAATGCAGATTTAATAACTTCTTTCTAGTGGGATGCATAAGGAGAAGAAACTGCTTCAAAAAAGTCAAAGAATTGTCATTATCAACAATACTAGTGTAAAAATCATTATAAAAGATTTTTTTATCCTGGACCTTTTACTTCTCCTCAATTTCTCACTTTCAGAAATATTTTGAAAATTAGAAACACTACAAATGTTTTTCTTTTGAAAAGTAGAAATATTGTCATGTTTTAAAGGAAAAACATTTTAAAAAAATTCAGCATTTCTTTTGTTTCAACTATAGTATTGTACTCAATCGCATCACTGTTGAGTATAAGAAATCTATATGCAACATTATATTTATAAATTGTGAATTAAAAAATAATATTTTTTTAAAAAATAAAGCGACTGAAAAATCGATACAGTAACAATATTTATAAATTTTTCTTCAATATAAATAATTAGTCAATTCATATTTACTAATTACAATCGGCAAATGCTACTCATCTAAGGGCATAAGAAAATAAGATAGACAATCAATCAATTGATATTTACTAATTACAATTAGCATGCATCAGTCATCTAAAAATATTAAAAAATAATATAGCCAATCAGTCAATTAATAACAAGGAGCATGTGTTATTTGTGTTTGCAAATGATAATGGAGCAGAGCTCTCTCATTGTGATCCAATGGTCCACTGGTCCAACGGTTCGGGTCCTCGGTGGATGAATTAACCATATGTAATGAATGAGCAGTTATTGCAAAATCATCTTTTCTCCATTCTTTCTTTTGTACATAAAAGGTGTGTTTGTTGGGTCATTTTTAATAGAAAAAAATAATATAATTAGACAAATGTATGATCTGGACGGGTTACTAATTCACCAATTTATTAGCTCAACTCATCCCAACTCAACCCATTTAAAATTGGGTTGATATTCAACCCGAATTGACTCGAGAGAGTCTTATCAAAATATTTTTAAGACACCTTTTTATTTAATTTGATATATTTTATATAGTCAAAATAAAAAAATATAATTTAATTACATACAAAATTATTGAAAAAGAACAAATAAAGTAGGTAAAACTTAGTAAAAGTTGGGTCAGATTGGGTCTTGACCCGCTCAATAACTCATTACTCAATCCGTTTTGACCCAAGCAAATTTGGGTTGGGTTGGGTCTTGACCCTTTTATTGTCATGACCCATTATAACCCGCTCAAATTTGACTCAACCCGTCGAATTGCCATCCCTATGATCAACCACTTATTTTCTGAAAAATATTTTTCCCCCTACCAAAAATACCCCAACTTGTATGTTTTTTAGGAGTTTTGTCTCTCTATAAATTAGCATGACCTTCACAGCACACACCTAAAGAAATCAATTAAAGAGAGAGAGAAAAAAGAGTGATGGCTTCCATAAAATTACAAGGTGCGATAGTAGTGTTTATGATGGTGATGATAACTTTAATGTTGTCAATTTCCCCAACGTATGCTGCCTCTTGCTCAGAGTTCTGCTCTAAAAGCTGCGATTTTTGTAATGGGCAGCCTCTGTACGACATGTGCTGCATCAACAACTGCTGCCCTGTCTTCCGCGCTGACGTCCTTTCTAATTTCCTCCGTATCTAAAATGGATCATGAAGAAGGTGATCATATGTATAAGTATGTCCAACGTGTTGTTGAATAATCTGCAGAGAGCATGAGGGAGTTGTGCACAACTCTCTCTAAATGTATGTATGTGTGTTAATGGGATGGGGGGAGAGCTGTCCATTCCTTTTTATATCCTTTCTTCTTGTTCAGCTATGTGTATGTTGTTTGTTGAGACACAAAGTCTCACGTTGGTGGTTAATGAGATGGGTGGTCTCCTTATATGTGTCTCAACACCCTCCTAACGCCCAGTGCTTAGCATCTAGTGCATAGACAATTTTTTCGAGGGCCCAATATTGGATGAGACGGGCCCTGTTTTGATACCATATTGAAGAAGGTCTTTAGGCCTAACTCACACCCCAAAAGCTAGCTCAAAGGGAAGGGCATTGTCTAAATCTTATAAGGATATCACCTATCCCGTTAACCACCAATGTGGGATTTTGTGTCTCAACATTGTTCTTGTTTCCAGAGTCGATTCTTCGCACCATCTTAAAATCACTTTTACTTCCGGAGTAATTAGATGATCAAATCACATGTAATGTGTGAGAGAAGAAATCGGAATTGTGTCGAGATAATAATTTAAGTTAAACCAAATATAAAATAAAACTAATGAAAAATTTAGAAGATAGGAATTGAAAAACGAAACACATAATTATGAGAAGAGAATATTGTGATGGTCTCATAACCATATTATTAATTGTCATCACGAAGATATTGGTTAACTTAATTAGTTTATGACTGGGAATTGAATATAAATTAAATTTCATGACTAAACTACTTTATTGATTACTTAGACCATAAACCATAGATGCAACAAATTAATACTTTTAGTGTGCCATTGTAACAGTGGAATTCACCTGTCTACTTTTTAGGGGTAAATTTTCATGAAGGAGCTGCTAAATCTGCAAGAGTAAAATTGACACAAATTCGCTTTTGACTATAGAATCAATAAGAATAAGAGATGTTAAAAACTTGCCTGGAGAGATTAGTGTTTCCCTTCATTTTATGCGTTAAAGTTGGCTTAATACAAAATTTAATGACAAAAAAATTAATTGAATTAGATAGTATGAATATAAAGCTCCTGTTCATAAGAGGCTCAAAGCATGATTCGAACCTTATGGTCTCAAATTCTTATGAGAGTGATATTAAGGGTTCCTCTAAAAAAATTATTAAAATTTAAAACTTACTAAATGTAGAAAAGTAAAATACTTTTTGAAAATGAATTGAAAAGGAAGTAAAACGTGTAAAATAGATCTTCTAAAAGTGTGATTGAGATACTTTGTGTTTTACTTAAACATTTCTAAAAGTCCACCTTATAAAGCTTTTGTATGCATGTTACTCTTCTGTTGAGTAATCAATCGGGTCAAGAGTTTACTTGATACCAACAATGATTTTCGAGTATCGACAACATATAGGGTGTAAATTCGGGATGTAACATGATCAATTTATATTTACTAATTACAAGGGGCACGTGCACCACTCATCTATTGGTGTAAGATAATAATATAGACAATTAGTCAAATTTCGAGTTACTCATCCAAAGGTGTGTTAGGGACCACGCACACTTGTATCCCAACCCCGCATTAGTATGATATTGTCCGCTTTGGGCGAAGCCCTCACAGATTTATTTTTGGGCATCTCTCAAAAGGCTCATACTAATGGATTGGGTTCAACCTTATAAGTTGGTCATTTGCTCTTTCCACAATCGATGTAGGAGGAGTTTGCATACCCAACAAACCTCCCCTTAAACTCTAACCACATAATCTCATGACCTCCCTTCCAACAATTATTGATTTTGGATCTACCACCATTTTGTACCGCTGCAATAATCTGCGGGATACGCCGCCCGATCATCCTGTCGGAAAGACTTCTGACACAAGGCATTATCACAGACCTTCACATCGCTAGGTTATACCATCTGATCTGCCAAATCATCTTACACCGCCATTATTGCCCAATGGGATATGCCGCATATACCATCACATGACAGGAAGACTTTCGATATAAGGCACCCCAGTAGATCTTTTGGTCCAAATACCACACCGGTGACTCCGCATAGGTCGATCCATCACTCCTACCCTCCGAACCTGAGCTCTAATACTATTTGATAGGGATCGTCTTCTCATGTTGGATGTCATATGATCTGCAATAGGCATCGAACTGCCTGGAAGAGTATTCACCTCCATTGTATCGAAGACACTTCAACTTCTTTCCTGTCTCAAGTTCTACCATGATATGGAACAGTTTGAAGTAATCAAACACCTGGTCCTTCGTCCGCAAAAAATACACCCACACCTTTCGAGAAGCATTATTGATGAACATTAGAAAGTATCGGTTGTCGCCAAGTGATTCAACCTCCAAGGGACCATAAACATCAGATTGTTCCAAACTGAGCAACTCTGATCTTCTCGTTGAAGGGGAATTAAATAAGACTCTATGCTGCTTACCATATAGAAAATGATTGCAAAGATCTAGTGCAACATCCTTGTCCACATTGATAAGCTCCTTCTTCATCAGGGCAGACAATCTTTTCTCACTCATGCGACTAAATCTCTGGTGCCATAAATTTTGAGAAGCCTTCTTTTTCGCTATATTGAGTTTGTCTGTGATTATCTTCACATGAGTCTTATATAAAGTACCATAAATATGTCCTCGAGCGACTGTCATAACACCTCTTGACAACTTTCATGTGCCTTTACTGAAATGACTATCATAGCCCTGTTTGTCAAGAGCTATACTTGAAAGAAGATTCAGTCGAAGATCTGGCACATGGCGGACATCCTTCAAAGTGATTGCACTCCCAGAATTTGTCTTTATCTAGACATAATCAAATCCTACAATCCCTGAGGAACTAGAATTCCCCATCTTTACAGCTCTAAAATCTCCAGCTTTCTAAGTTGTGAAGTATTCCTTATGTGGAGTAACGTGGTAGGATGCTGCAATATCTATCATCCATTCTGTATCTTCTCTTGAGACGTGAAGGCATGTCTCATCATGGGTTGAACAATAAGCTACATCTCCAATAATAGTAACTAATATTTCTCCACCCTTGTTCTTCGGCTGCGAACTACTCTGGCTTGCTCCTCTTTCCATTTATAGCAATTCTTCTTCATATGTCCTTCAATTCCACAATAATGACACTTATATGTTGGTTTCCTGTCATCAGTGGATCTGCCTCTACTCTTGCTTCTGCCTCTCTATTTGTCTTTGCTATTATTTTGTTGCCTCCCCCGGTTCTCTATGACAAGGGGCATGGGTCTGATCTGTGCCCATGTCCTTTCTCCTTGCCTCTTCACTAAATAGAGCATCTTTGATAATTGGCATAGTAAGTTTGCCATTTGCAGCTGAGCTGCTGAGTGATACGACCAACATTTCCCAACTATCGGGAAGGAAACTGAGTAGTAACAGTGCCTGAACTTTATCGCCAAGTGGCATCTCTACAGAGGACAACTGGTTGACCAAGCTCTGGAACTCACTGGTATGCTCAGCAACTGAAATTTTATTTTTAAGCTTTATGTTGACTAAACGTCTCATCAATAGGGCTTTATTTCGAGCAGTCTTGACCTAGTACATGTCCCCAACTTTTTCCAGCGAACATATGCGTCTATCTGTTGTGCAACATGGTAGAAGACACTATGATCAATCCATTGACGGACTTGACCTATAGTTTTTTGGCTTGATTTCTTCCATTCTGACTCCTTAGCGGGATCAGGATTTTCACCTTTCAATATGATAGGATCGAATAAATCTTTACAGCTTAGGAGATCTTCCATCCGAGGTCTCCACAACGTGTAGTTAGTGGCAGTAAGTATAATCATGGCTCCGGAAGATGATGTTGACTCTTCTGTGGTCATTATCACCTTGCAATAGCATAATTCACCAAAATGAGATTAGATCTTGAAAAATGGAGCTCACTGTTACGTCTAGAATGATCAAAAAGATGAAATTAACACTTCGGGGCCAAAATTCCACTATTGGGATAGAACAATAATTTCAAAAACTTGAGGTCCAAACTACAATTTTAGAAAGATTTGAGGTCAAACTACAATTTTAAAAAGATCAGAGGCCAATCTGATATTTCCTGAAAGTTGACGAACCAAACTAAAATATTAAAAAACTTGGAGGGTCAATTTATAATTTTTGAAGCTATTGCAGATTCTGACTATGAACAATATTTTCGGTCGTCTTCTCCGTCGTTCTCCGGTGAACAGTGTCGTTGTCTCCAGTAGAACTCCGGTGAACAATATCTCCGTCATTGACAAAATTCTGATAGAGTTGACTAAATTTTGACTGTAATTTTTGGACTCATTTGAACTCCGATTAGATCGCATTTTAGTGCATTGGACTATGTTCGACGAGATGAATCCAATGGTGCAGCCAGAATTAGATTTTGAACAAAGCTTAAAAAATTCGATGAACAGTCTCCGATAGAACTTCAGTAAACAAAATCCCCATCACAAAAAAAAAACTCGACTAACGCTTCTGACTTGGCTCTGATACCACTTGTTAGTGACTGCGCGCACCCACACCCGAATCCCCATTAGTATGATATTGTCCGCTTTGGGTCAAGCCCTTATGGATCTGTTTTTGGACATCTCCCAAAAGGCCTCATACTAATGTGATTGAGTTCAACCTTATAAGTTGGTCATTTGCTCTTTCCACAATCGATGTGGGAGGAGTTTGCATACCCGACAAGGTATAAGAAAATAATATAAATAATATAAAATAATATAGATAATTAGTCAATTCATATTAATTACTTCCTTCCTCCCAATTTATGTGTCACTTTTCGAATTTCGAGATTCAAACTAATCTATCTTTGATTATAAAATTTATTTATATTTTTTAAATATTTTGATTATCAATAATTTTGACTTGTTGTACTTTCTACGTAGTTTGAAAATATATAAATTTCATTTAAAAAATTTTGAAGATTCTATACACAGATTTTCGATCAAACTCAAATTGTTTGACTCTCAAAAAATAAAAAATATCATATAAATTGGGACAAAGAGAGTAATTACAAAGGGCTCATACCACTCATCTAAGGGTGTAATCAAATAATAATAATGGAGCGAGCTTCCTCAGTGTGATCTAGTGGTCCAGCGGTTCAGTGGTCCAATAGTTCATGTTTTCAACAGATGAATAAACCATATGTAAATTTATAATCACCCAGCATTAGAAATTGTTTCAATGTCCCATTGTATGTAATGAATGAGCAATTATTGCCAAATGATCACTGAAGCCTGAAGGTATGTTTGTTACGTCATTTTTAATAGTATTTGCCTCTATTTTGATTTTATTTTTAAAATTTTATCTCTTGCAATATTTTTGGATGAACTATAAATTTATATTTTTATATTATAATAATTTATAAATTTAATATTTTTAAATGACTTATGTTTTGCTAGGCAAAAATTCGAATGCTAAAAATAAATTAAATTGATGAGAGAAAAAAATGAAGATCAATCCATTTTAAAAAGCAAATAATGCAATTAAATGGAGTTTTGTATGATGCAAATTAACTTTCAAACAACAATAACATATCAAGTGTAATCTCACAAGTGAGATCTGGGGAAGGTAGAATGTACCCAGACCTTACCACTACCTCATAGAGGTGGAGAGGTTATTTCCTGGGAACCCTCGTCTCAAAATCCCATAAACAAAATAAACTAGATATCATAAAGGAAAGGAAGGGGAACAAAAAAAGGGGGACTAATAAGGACAATTGAAAAAGACATGAGAAGACGTACAAGCAATGTAAATACTCTAAGAGCAAACAAATATAAGACTAATAATAATAACAAACTAATGATAACAATATATGATATGAATGCATCACTACTCCTACTAACATACTATAACATAGTTAATTAATGACCTACTCCTACTAACCTATTAGCCTTGTACTCCATACACAACTTTCACTCTTTTCTATCTATGGTCATGTTCTCGATGAGATGAAGTTTCGCCATATCATGTTTGATCACCTCCCCCCAATGATTCTTCAGTCTACATCTACCCCTCTGCGTATCCCCTAAATTCAACCTTTCGCACCTTCTAACCAGAGCCTCAATACTCCTTCTCTATACATGTCCAAACTAATGCAATCTCGCTTCCCTCATCTTATCAGACACAGAGGCCACCTATCACCTCTCCCAGATGACCTCATTTATCACTCCTAATATGTCCACACATCTATCTCAACATCCTTATCTCTGCAACCTGCATCTTCTAAACATGTGAATTCTTAATTGGCTAACACTCCACCCCATATAATAAAGATGGTCTAACCGTTATTTTGTAAAACTTGCCTTTCAGCTTAGTTGGTATCTTTTATCATACAATATTTCTGAGGCAAGCCTCCATTTTGTTCACGCTGCCCCAATATGATGTGTAACATTATCGTCGATGTCGCCACTACTCTGGATGATGGATCCAAGATACTTAAAGCTTTCTCTCTTAGGAATAGGTTGAGTGGCAAACTCCACTTCAATGTTTGTTGCATCTCTAGCAACACTGAATTTACACTCCAAGTATTCTGTTTTGGTTCTGCTCAATTTGAAACCTTTGGATTCTAAAGTATCCCTCTAAACCTCCAATCTATCATTAACTTTAGCCTGAGTCTCATTGATCAGTACTATATCATCTGCAAATAACAAATACCATGGTACCCCTTCCTGGATAGACCATGTCAATTCATCCATCACCAAAGCAAAAAGAAAAGGGCTCAACACAGATCCTTAATGGAGTCCCATCTCAACAGGGAAGTACTCGGAGTCTCCTCCCACCGTTCTACTCGAGTTCTGGCTCTATCATACATATACTTTATCATCCTAATATATACCATTGGCATACCTTTCACCTTTAGGCATCTCCATAAAATATCCCTTGATACTTTGTCATAAGCCTTTTCTAAGTCAATGAACACTATATGAAGGTCTCTCCTTCTCTCCCTATATCTTTTCACTAATCCCCGAATAAGATAGATTGGTTCAGTAGTTGATAATCCAGGCATAAGTTCGAACTGGTTCTCAGAGATAGACACTACTTTCTTCACCGTGTCTCCACCACTCTCTCCCAAACCTTCATAGTGTGGTTTATCAACTTGATACCCATATAATTATTATAACATTGAATATCCCCTTTGTTCTTATACAATGGAACCATTGTACTACTCCTCCATTCCTTAGGCATCTTAGCGGTCTTCATAATGGCATTAAACAACCTAGTCAACCACTCAATATCCTCTTTACCCACACTCTTCTAAAAATCCACTGGAATTTCATCGGGTTCAATCCCTCTCCTGCTGTTTATCCTACTAACAAAACGTCTAACTTCCTCAACTCTAAAAAGTCTGTAATGACCAAAATCTCGATAACTCTCAGAGTGTGCCAAATCGCCCAACTTAATATCTTTGTTTTCTTTTTCATTTAAGAGTTTATGAAAGTACTCTTACCACCTTATGTTAAGGGAATTCTTCTCCACCAACACCTCATCCTTCTCATCCTTAATGCACTTTACTTGGTCTAAATCACGAGCCTTTCTCTCTCTGACCTTCGCAAGTCTGTACAATCTCTTATCCCTGCCTTTTTCTCCTAACTCAATATACAACCTCTCAAATGCTGTTGCTTAGCACTCGTCACTGCCATCTTCACTTCTGTCTTTGTTGCCTTATAAATATTCTTAAGCCTTATTTTTTCATTCTCATTCTGACATTCCAACCAATTCATATAGGCACTCTTCTTGGCTTTCACTTTGACTTGAACTTCTTCACTCCACCACTAATTACTTGTCGTCTACCAAAGATCCCTCTCGAGACCCTTAGCACCTCAATGGCTATCTTCTTAATGTAGCCAGACGTGATATCCCATATAGTGTTCACCTCTCCGCGACTACTCCAAGCATCCAAACCACTCAACTTATCCCCCATCTCACAAGAAAGTGCAGGAGTCAGGCCACCCCATCTAATCTTCGGTTAGGCATAAGTAACCTTTTTCCTCTTACCCTTTTAAGTTTCAAGTCCATTACTAGAAGCCTATGTTGAGTGAAAATATTTTCACTCGGAATTACCTTTCATTCTTACAAAGGCTTCTATTATCCTTTTAGAGAAGTAAGTAGTCAATTTGGGTTTAGCTACCAAAGTACGAAAGATAAATAAGTGATTTTGTCCCTTCACTAAATATGAGTTAGCAATAACCAACTCGAATGCTTTAGCAAAGTCCAAGAGAGACGTTCCTCCTCCATTCCTCTCTCCAAAATCAAAGCCTTCATGAACATCGTTAAAATCACTAGACGTGGTACCAATATGTCTATTAAAGTCTCCTCTTAGTTGCAGGTATGCCCCTCACAACTTCATCCAACTCTTCCCAAAAGAGCTTCTTAACTTCATCATCTAAACCTGCTTGGGGTGCATAGGCACGAATTATATTCATGATATGACTACCGACCACAAGTTTAATAGTCATCATTCTATCATTAGTCCTCCTGACCTCCACGGCGTACTTTCTAAGGTCTTCATCTACTAAGATGCCTACTCCGTTCCTACCCCTAGAACCACCCGAGTACCATAATTTAAACCTATCTACATTCGCGCCTTAGTACCTACCCATTTAGTCTCTTGAACACATGCTATGTTAATTTCTCTTCTTAAGGCTCTTTACTAATTCTATGGACTTCAGCATAAGTGATCGTATGTTCCACGTTCCTATTCTCAACCTAAGTAAGCATGTTCCTCCCTTACCACTTCTATCCTTAACCTCCACCCCCAACCGACGACATGACCCTAATTCATCATATGCCACTAAGAACTACTAGTACAACAAACTATAAACGATAAATAATGTAAAATCCTATAGTTCACAACAAAAGCAATAAGCACAATGAGAAACAATACTCAAGAAGTCTACAGGAATCAAATCAAAACAGAACCAGCAGATCTACAAAAAGAAAATAATACTCAGCAAATCTACAGGAATCAAAAGAACAGACAAGAATTCAATAGTCAGCAAGTCTATATGAATCAAATCAAAACAACCAGCCTAACTACAGATATAGTCAAAGAAAAATGAAACCAGTAAATCTACAGATATTCAGCAAATCTAAAGCAACTCAACAATCAATTTTCTATATTTGATAAATATTTTTCCATCCCTCACAATACCCCGTACTCCTTCCAGCTTCCCTTATCTCATCTTTGATTGTCTATATATATTAAGTAATGAATATTAAGCAAATTCGGGAGGATCGTCCAATACTACAATAGAATTTGTCAACAATTTAAGAAATTCAATCCATAAAAAAGCTTAATTTAGACTTAAAATTCAACTCTACTCAATGAAGATCCAAAACACGTGGATGAACTTAATTTAATGGTTAAACTAGTCTTACATACCTGGAATAAAGATTAAATCCCTCAAAAGTTGAAGACTTGACTTGATTTTCTTGAACCCTAGCTTCTTTTTTTTCTTTTTCCTTAGCCCTTGTTCTCACAGTCTTAGAATAATAATAAGAGGGTAACTACCTTTTGGTACTGATATGGAGTCAATTTCGAACGGCCTCAAAACAACGAGGGTTAAGTGTAGAAGGGGTGGGAAAAAGATCAAAATGCCCCTTATATTATTAAAACTAAAATCAGGCCAAAAATTTGATCAATGGTGGAACAAGTTCATGACGCGGACATATTGTTGACACCTAATTTTTATCCTTCACAGTGTTAAATTAATCATCGAGCTTTTATATAGTTTTAATGACTTGAAACCATTATTTTCAAAAAAGAAAAAATTAAGACCAGCCCGTGGGGGACACGCGCCCCCATTTTTTTTTTATTTCCCCTTGATTCCCCACACCCGCTCCTCTTCTTCTTTCTTCTCCCATCTTCTTCTCCTTCATCAATGAAAAGCCAGAAAACCAGGAAACCGACAACCCATAACGTCCTTCTGCATGCATCCTCATTTTTCTTCCAAAAGGCCGCAAATCAAGGAGAAAATGGACACGCCTAAGTGGAAAACAACAACCTACCCACTTACGATTTTAAATTCGAGTTTTCCCCCTCAATTTGCCCTAACTTGAGGGCTATAAATTCCCCTTTTCTTTCACTAATTAGGGGGAGGGGGCGAACAAAATCCAAAAGAGCGGCAGTCATTTGAGAAATTCCCTAGAAAAGCTGCGGCGATCGAATCTCTAAAACCCTAGCAACTTGATAGCCGTTCTGGAACCTGAAAAACCCTAGAAAATCAAAAAGCCATCCTCTATCGAGGAGAAGTTTTCGATTTTGAAGTGATTTAGCTGTGTCCCTGTTCGTAGAGTGCAAGTTCTCATTTTTAGTTCGTCATCCCCAGTTCCAGCTCTAAAAGCGCTAGGTCGAAATAGGCACGAATTTGATTCATAGTGGGGTAAAATGATTTTAATTTAAGCTCGTCGTCTTAGTCTCGCTGCCCCAACAAAGGTAATATCCCAATCTCGCTTTTCCTTTGAGTCTTACATATTGTTGTTGAGTGTAATTGCTGAAGATGTCTCGAGACTATTCATGTTCGCACTAGTTCAATTCTGACTGAAAAGACTCTGTTCGAGCTGGATGACACCATGGCTCATTGTGGACTGGTCGACACTGTTTATTTCTTTCCCTGTGAATATAGTTTGTGGACAGTGTTATTGAATCCGCGGGCACTCTAAAATGTTTTGTGTCTCGGGTGTAAGCTATAAGCTGTCGTGATGAGTTGATGTTGTAATTTTACTGTT
Organism: Solanum sejunctum; assembly: GCA_025642045.1. NCBI lineage: Eukaryota > Viridiplantae > Streptophyta > Magnoliopsida > Solanales > Solanaceae > Solanum > Solanum sejunctum. The sequence goes on from JAOTQJ010000072.1 coordinate 2,547,435, forward strand.
TTTGTGTTGTGCATTGATTTCAAGTTTTCTTGCTCAACTTAGTATTTCTTAATCGATTTTAAGTTTTTTCCACCTAGTGATGCTTGAAAATGACCACTGTTCCTGCGTCTTGTACGGTAAACCTTTGACCTGAGTTGTAGTTTTTGGCTGGAATGATTTCAAAACATTCTTGTTCTGCTTAATGTCTTAAGGTTTCTGTTGTCATATCGTTTCTATGTTCTTCACAACTCTAACTGTATGGCTCATGCTATTGGGCTTGTTACAGGTTAATGTGAACATGTTTTCTGTTTGTTTAGTCATAAAATCGGTGTTTATTGCCTGATACTGTTATCTAGTTTATGTATCTATTTGTCTCATCTAGGTGCACTCTTTTAAGACCATTTAGCGCTATGTCTGCTGATGTTTGTTAATTTCTGAAAAGTATTTTGACTTAATGTTAGTTTCACATTTCTTGAAATAATCTTACTGGATCTCAGTTGGCTTTCAAACTTCAATATCTTGGATCGTAGCCTGTCATGTCATTTTAGTTCTTTCTACTCGTATTTGCTTTTCACAGACTACCTAATTGATCTCCAATCCAGCTGTTGGATGATTGATATCAGGGCATTACTGATTTACATGTATGCTTTAACTCACAAGTTTAATTCTATATATGCTTAAATATTTCATTAACGCAAACCTGTTTCACTGTTTTGTTATGACTGGTTAGCTTGGTTTGTGTTGTTTTAGCTGATTTTTGAGTAAAAGATTTGAATCATCTTCAAGTTGCTGGTTCTCGAATTTGAATTCGGCTTCCACTCTTATTTACACTCTTCTTTAGGATATCATTTGGATTTCTTAATTCAATATTTTTCTTCAGTGTATTAGTTTCTGTTTCTGTCTAGATTTACATCGATGTTGCTTAGACATCTTAGTTGTGACTAGATTTAAACCACTGCTTGCATTTTCTTTACATTACCAGAAATATGAGAAGAATTGAATCATTGGTCTCTTTACTACCTGAATCTGATATAGGGCTCGAATTGCATAGTATTTACTTGCTTTTTCTTTGTCTTTCAGAAAATCCTGTCAGGATGAAGTCCTATCTGTTAATTAGAGATAATCATATCTTATAGTTTTATCCAAGCTTAACTTGTTTGTGACCGAATTAGTTTGAGAGCTTTAATTTGTGCACACTCCAGTATCATCAACCTGTTTGAGAGTTTTGAGCTACTGCTTTAGAGTCTTATGTCTTGCTTTTCGCTTTGTTTTATGAGTCAGTATGGTCCCGTTGTGTTGTTAGTATTAATAAAAGTGAGCGTTTTACTAATCCTTAATTTTATTTCTTTGCATGAATGATGCTATGAGTCCATTTTGGACTTCCCATTTTGTATTTCTTGGGCCATAGAGACCCAAACTTCCTTTTCTTCGAGTTAGCCCAATTCCCAGGAGAAAGAAGTTGTCATACCGGGAAGCAAGAATCGCGCTATATGCACTAATATAGATGTGTATATACAATAGCACAAGGTTAAGGCTCGAAGTTGCAATAGAGATTTAAACAGGATAAAGGACCACTTCAACTCTCTACTCATATTATTTTATTTATGTCTTTGTATTTGTTTGGATGCTAACATTTTATTTTTTATTTGGTTTTAATTTAATTAAATTTCCTGACAAGTTAAAACCATTTATGTTATTTTCATTTAATTTTATCCCGAAAAGAGTTTTGCAATAAAAATAAAAAAATGTGATTTTTATATTTTAATTCAATTTTTAAACATAATCAATTCTTCTCAAGTTCAATCGCTTTCAATTTAGTCAAATTCAGTCTAATTCTTTCGAAATTAGTCAATTTCAAACCAGTTAACTTTTTTCAAGTCAAGCAAATATTTTCAAAGTTAAATTTCCTAATCGTCGAATAATCATATTTAGCGATTATTTAAATGTATAAAACCTTCTTAAAATAAAAATGTGGAGTTCGAACTGTTTTCTTTGAAATTTAAAAAAAAAAAAAGCCATATCTTCATATAACAGATTCCACTATAATTCATGTCTTCGACACAAACTTGGCACACAACTCTTTTGGAAAACAAATTTAACGCACCAAGATTTTTACCTAGGTCCGCGACATCCATCATAGCTTTTTTTTGTTTGTTTTTTTCATTTTCTCTTATTTTGGGTTGCTTTCAACTAGGATTGGACGGAGTATTACACTTGGCTACCATAAAATGCCACACTCACATTTTTGACATTTTTGGACATTTATATTAGACTTTGCAAAATATCTCTGAAATTTTCTATATTTAGATTAGTATCGCCATCAAATTTCTAAAATATCAATAAAAAATTTCTATAAGACTTTTATTATGATACAAATTTGAAATATATGTAAAATAAATATATTTTAATAGTATAATCAAAAATTAAAGTGGCAATATAATAAGTATTGTAAAAGTCAAATGATTTCAAATTAAATCTATTTTATCTCAAGTAAAATAGAAATCAAACTAGAGGGTGTTTGGATAAATTTAAAAATTGATCAAATCTACTTTTAAGTTGTTTCAATTTTAAAATATCTAAATAGGTCTACTTTTAAGCTCTTTCAATTTTAAAATATCTAAAAAAAAATAAGTTAAATTAATCCTCAAATTATTTTTTCTTTTTAGCTTAAAGTTATTTATGTTTAACCAATAATTTTACCTTTTTTTCCCTAATATTTATTTATAATTTTTATATTATTTTACTTCTACTCTTTTTTTCCCCTATTTTTTCTTCCCCCATCCCACCTTTTTTTTCCTTCCATTTTTTCCTTCTTATTTTTTCTTTTCTTCTGTTTTTCCTCTTTTTCTTGCTCTCTCTTTCTTTCTTTTTTCTTCTAAATTAATTTCCTTCTTTTATTTTGTTCTTATAAATTATTTATGATAAATAAGAAATATAACAATTACTTATTATAAATATAATTAAAAAATTATCTCAAATATTTTGTGTTTTATCAAAAGATTAAATTAAAATAAATTAATTCTAATTGAATTTAATTTAGAAATAAAAATTTAGAGTAATAACTAACATTTTATAATGTACGATAGCTTAAGGGTAATTCAGATATTTTGATAAAAAAATGTTTAACAATACCTATGTGTCAAATGCGTTTACAACTTTTTTTTATTTAGTACTTTTATCCAAATACATAACCATTTATTTTTAAAATAAATTCCAACACTTTAAAAATTAATTTTAAAATACTTTTTAAAAGACATTTTTTCTTCATCCAATTCAAATGGGGTTCACATTTTCTTAACTCCTAATTGAATTAGTTCCCTTAATTAATTTCTCTAACAAGATCTGTAATAACTTTGGACAAGCATATAGTTGCTAGTAATTGGTCACTTTAATTTCCTTCAAAACATTTCACAACAAATTCACATAAAAAAAATAACTATAAATATGTATTAAAGAAATTATTTTTCTTTTTAACAAGAACAAATTGTCAATTAAAAATAATCACTTTCTTTAAAATAAAGTGACTGATGAATTGATACAATAACAACATTTATAAATTTTTCTTTAATATAGACAATCAATTCATATTTACTAATTACAATGGGCAAATGACATCCATCTGAGGGCATAAGAAAATAATATAGATAATCAGCCAATTCATATTTACTAATTACAACTGGCACGTATCAGTCATCTAAAAATGTTAAAAAATAATATAGACAATCAGTCGATCACTCTTTTTGTTCATTTTATATGATACATTTTTCTTTTTAATCCATTTCAAAAAGTATCGTATTCTAATTGAGAATAATTTAACTTTAAAATTCTTCTTTTACCCTTAATAAAATGATTTTCAATCACAAAAATATCTAAAAATTATTTTAAATCATAAATTTTTAAAAAAAAAACTTTTTTTAAAAATACTATATTAAATAAAAAAAATATCATATAAAATAAATTAAAGAAAATGATATTTATTAATAACAAAGGAGCATGTGTTGCTTGTGTAAGCAAATAAGAATGGAGCAGAGTGTTCTCCTACGGTCGAGTGGTCCAACAGTTCATGTCCTCTGTGGATGTGGAAGATTTTACTTCCTCTGTTTTATATTTTAGGATAAAATTTTTATCAAATTTTTTACTATTACTCTTTTGTTTATTCTTAGTCATTAGTTAAAAAAAATTTAAAATATGATTAGTAAATTAATAATGATAGTAGAAGTTAAGGATACCTCTTAGAATTTCAACATTCATTTTTTTCAACAAGCATACATTAATTTTTGGGTTTTACGTAAATTTTAAATTACTCTATTTTTCTACTAATTATTTGTACATGGAACCAAAATTTTCAAATGAAAATTTCAATACAACATATACTCCTCAAAATTCAATAATAAAAAAAT
>JAOTQJ010000072.1:2557141-2570768 GCA_025642045.1 Solanum sejunctum
AAAAAGAAGAGCTAATAAGAGCTTTAATGGTTGCCTTTTGGTGTATCCAGGATGAAGTTTCAACAAGGCCTACCATGGGGGACGTGGTAAAGATGTTGGAAGGATCAGTTGACATTGATATGCCCCCAATGCCACAAACAGTTTTAGAGCTGATAGAAGAAGGTTTAGATCACGTATACAAGTCTATGAAAAGAGAGCTCAATCAATTCAGTTCCTTCACTATAACTACTCAGCCATCATCTAATGCTACATGCAGTTACTCCACTATGTCACCTAGATAGTTAAAAGGTTGAATGGATCAATAGGAAGTTTTGTTAGGATTATGCAGCTGTAAACCCATTGATACTTCAAATAACATTAAATTGGATTAGCATAGTGTATTTTCATCCTTTTAATCTCAATTAGAATTGTGTACTTCAAATAAACATGCATATGTAGAAAATTTCCCAAAGAGGTCTGCATGAGCAGTTATGAAGGCATTTACTATAACATGGACCAAATTTTTACAGAATGCACTGAAAAATTAGTTGATAGTTGTAAAGGTTTTATTATTTCACATCAAACCAATTACTTTACTATGATTTAGTGATGATAGTATATGTAAAAGCACATTATATATCCATTTGGTTGGTCTAAATATAGATAACTTTTAGCCCAGCAGCAATTATCAGGTCTATCCCGGATTTTTTGATGGGATACTTTCAGACATTAACGAGAGACAACATAAAGTTGCGTTAAGACAATCAAATATGATGACTGAACTATAAATCGTTAATATATATGCTTAATTAAATAGGAGTCTATGAGTTTCCAAATTTTGTAATTGGCAAAGGTTTTATTGCTATATTTTTTCGTATTTGAATGCCATGATAAGGTTAAATAGTTGGCCGTCCACAAACCAATATCCCATGTAATATCTGTATCTATATTGAAAAGCCAGGTTGGTCTTTTGAAACATATTTTCAGGACATTAACACATTGTTTTATATAAAGATGTTATGTAATCTTGTTATAACAGTTGAATAAACACGAAAATAGATTGATATTTACCCAGTTAGAAGTGGTATGTAGAGATATAATGAGTTAATTTAGCAACCAAAAGAGAATAAGCTTCGACTCTGCTATTATATTTCTACAGGTTGATCCATCAATTGCTAAGAAAATTGGTGATGTTAATCCAGCTTAAGAATACATGAACAGTGACGACGCTTTACATTCATCTACACAATTTAATCATTAGATACTCTAAATCACAAATTTACATTTCAGTCTATCACAATCTCTTGAGATTGGCTGACTTACCCTTGATTTAGTCATCTTCCTCTGCGTCAATGATCATTCTCAGCCGCCTTCTCGATACAGTAGTAATAGAGGCTTCAAGTGAAGCATCATCATCCTCAAAGTCAGACAATTCAGAATGGAATTTGTCCTGTAATTGCTGATCCCCATGATTGCTAGGAGAAACATCTTGCTCACTGCTAAGGTCAGTTGCTAGGTTACCAGCATCGACAACATCATCAACATCTGAGGTACTATTATTAAATGCTGTAACCTTCATTGCAGTAGCTAGATCGAGCTCTCCCCTTGAAATACCGAAGAGGTTAAGATCATGTCAGATAAGTAGGTCAATGGATCCAAAATCATGACAAGCTTTTTTGAGGTAAATAAGTCCTAATATGTAAAGCAAAGGAAAACTATTTAGAGGGAATAAACATCATTTGTAAACGGTGATGCTGCATTCCATCTGACTAGCCAACGGCAAAAATATGAAGTCACTACCAGACACTAATGGTTCCTAAATTGCACTATATATGCCTTACTGTGTCTGCAATAAATTCAAGCAGAAACAGCCTACTTATGCTTTGATGTTAAACATAAATAGATAGCAAAATTGGTTTGACAAAAATAAACAGAAGCAAGCAAGGGAATTGAATTTTTAGGAAACCAGAAGAGGATGGCCAAAAGAGCTCAGAAGCTCAAGCAAGCTAGCATAGTTTGATGTCAAAAATAGAGGGAAAAAAAAAACCAGCAAGCCCGGTGTACTAAAGCTCCCGCTATGCCCAAGGTCAAAATTGGCATAGTAGTTTTGTCAAGTTCCTAAGCAAATAGAGGAAGATCCAAAAGAGCAAATAAGATAAAGTGAGCAATTACATGATAGGCTCGTAAAAAGGGAGGATAACTGCAGTATCCACCGTGGTTCCAGAAAAGGTAAAATCAATAAAACCACAGCTGTAGTGTACCTCTCTGGGTCAGAAGCATCTTTGTCTTCAATGTCACTTTCCCCGCTGATCCTCATTGAGTTGATATTTTGCTTCCCATCCTCACTCTGTGGAACAGCTTTGTTATTTTTTCTGCATCAAATAAGATTATAATCCATTAGAATAATTATAAGCTGTGTTGCAGAAAGTAGTAATTTTACCGACTGAAAGCAACACCACAATATATTTTATGATCCCTCCTAAGCCAACACAGCAAAAATCTATGGTCTAGACAAAATTGTAATTCAATGACAAAGTCAGTTCCCATTAAGAACCCCAAAGTTACCAAATGAAAGTACCACCTTTCTGTCCTAAAGAACTGGAAACATTTTTTAATCAAGTAAAAGATTTCATTGATACAAGGCCAACTTGGCAGTATACAAGAGATATACCAAAAAAGGAGAAGCCTACGAAATATGATTCCAAAAGACATTCATCTTCTATACAAACAGCAACTACATGGGTACACAGAAGAAAGTAAGCATTGGAGACTATTCCTCAATTGAGCAAAGCTCAACTCTACCCTTCAAAAGCTCCTGTATTTCTCCTTTCAAACACCCCACGTTAAAGCAAGAGGAGTAACATTCCAATCATTGTGCTCTCTTATTTTATTCCAGCTAAACATCAACTCCTTCACTTATCTTGGCATTGTCCAAGAAACGCCAAACCATCTTAGATATCCCACCATAACCTTGTGCTAGTTTGCAACTATGATCCACTTCATCACCTGCCTCTTTATATAGGAAACAACCTTTGTTTCCTAAGATTCTCCATCATCAAAATCACCTCTCTTGTAGCTAACCACAAGAAAAGGTACAGTTTCCTCAGCTCTGTAGGTATCCAGACCGAATCATAAGGAAAATTATCCTCTGTCCGAGCCAGAAGCTTCTTATTTGGCAAAGAATACTTTGTTTTTTGCTGAATTCAAAGCATTGAGTCTTATCAAATGGATTGTGTGAAGTAAAGAGAAATCTCTGAAGCTCAATCACCTCCCAATCTTGAAAATTCCTCCTGAACCTCAAGTCCCAACAGGTCACACCCCCTAGTATCCCCTCTAACTTGCTGAACAGATGATTCCCTTGGCCTTACACAAAACTGAGAAATCATCCTTTAGCACCAAACCTCCACATCACTTATAACACCAAAAAAATTAACTCTACTCCCATCCCCAACCTTAAAGCAATGTTGTCATTAAAGGCCCCCCCCCCCCCCCCCCCAATATGTTCCTCCACACACCACAGCTGAAAGGCATATTAATCACATTTCTTCTCAATCCTCTTTCCATGATTCTATATTTATCTGCAACCAACTCTCCCCAAATTTTCACAACCATTTACACAGAAGAGTTTGTTAAAAACACTCACGACTTTAACCCCAAGTCCTCCCCACCGTTTAGGAGATCTCATGGTCTCCCTCCAAATTAAGTGAAACTTCTTTGCATCATCCGCCGCAGCCCAAAGAAAGTTTCTTTGCAACCTCTCCCACTTTCCTTCGGAAAAGTATCTTCTACGCCAACCTGCTAACCTCTTCTCTATGTCTAAATGACCAGATTCCAAACGTTGAGATACTTGTTCAACACACCTAAAGGTACTCCAAGGTAGGTAGTAGATAGAGCCCCTACACTGCAATGCAAAACTTGAGCAAGATGTCAATGTTATCTACTGCACTGACGAATAAGATCTCACATTTTCTGAGATTGATTTAAAGCCCTGAAACCAAGTTAACACTTATTCAAGGTAGTCCAGCTGCATTCGATCTGCATCTCACAACACTAGAGTTTCATCTGCAAATAAAGATGAACGCCACCAACAGCAACTTTGAACCCCTTGATATGTCTGCCTAACTCTGTTGCTCGTGGCCACATGTTCTCAAATCTGAAAGGTGGTCTCATCCTTCTACAGATACCACCATCGGAAAGAACTAGAAACTTGTTGGACCACGACCAAAAGAACCCAAATTTGATCAACAAAAATAGCTCATTGCTGCCCTGGAACTAGAAGGATTTGGAGGCCATGTCCAAACTTTGGAAGTCAATCAACAGGACAACTCAAATAAGTAATTTGATGCATTGACAGAATAAAAAGACTTGGTGATTGGTGAAGATCTGATTGAAGAAACTATGAACTTGAACACAGCCACAGAGAAACTGTTGACGGGACTCTTGACTATTAATTACACAGTAAACACTTCCCTTGTATATTAACCTGGCCTTTGAGGAAACGATGGTCCAACAACCAATGCAATGCATCTCCCTACTTGACTTTTTCATCTTTACAGATCGTAAATGAACTGACCAGCCAATCAGCATATATTTGTGCAACTTTGGTTGTACCAAGCAAATTGGGATATCTCTATCAAGCAAGGGTGAGGTTTGACCCAATCCTATCTTCACTTAATAACTAAGGAATTTGTCAATTTTTCTAAGCTACATACACATAAACATAAATCAGAATGTATCCACCAAAGGCAGGAAGAAAGACAGATGCCCAGGACGACTTTTCATTGATTCTCAGAAAACAAATAACATGTTCAAAGTCGTGTAAAGATTATGTAAACGAGAGGAAAAATAGACAAAAGAACGCATACACCAACAGTGAACTCAGCAACTCATCATCAGATGCATCTTCTGATGATTTCTTCCATGTTTTCTGGTTCTCTCTTCCTTGAGAAGTGCTTCCTTTCCCCTGATGTTTTCTCCTGAAACTCCAGAAAATAATAAAAGCCCTTATCACATATTTGGTTGGAGCATCGTAATAATGTGTTCACCATTCATCCAAAACATTTCTCCTAGCAAAAAGGATGATAATGTCACTGGTTGCTATGATTATAATGCCTTTTAAACTTCTACCTTACACGCCATTCAGTAACATCACAAGCCAACTCAGAATGAGAAGGAAGCATGAGATCAGTATCACCAGAATATCTTCTTCCACAATTTTCTTAAACTTTTTCTGGATCAAGAAAATTAGATTATACAGGCAATATCACCTGCAATGTGAATTGTATGTATCTACATAGCATATTCAGGATATACTAATAGATTAATCGACATCAAATAGAGGATATCGATTTCCATCAAAACTTTAGTGGGAAGTTGGATGCAAATCCGAAAGTTTTTGGGCCAATCTCTTTATTGTGCCGACACTGACTACAGAGGAATTACCATGACTGATGTTTCTCAATACAATTTTTGGAGTCAATATGCAGACAGACAAACAGCAGAAACTAGTTTCTGATCATGTAATAAAAGCTTGAAGCTAGAATACATGCTGAAAAACGTGAAAAAGGAGAGGCAGATAGGGTTTATAAGAACAGCAACTCTTAGCTGCCGGTAGCAGATTTCAGATTTCCTACTGTGCTACTGAAGACTACTAGTGGAGAAAATCATAGGTGGAAACTCAAGGGCAAAGGATCACCCATCAGTTAGTGCACTTGAGTAAATTATTCTGGAAGTAAGGAAGACCCATCCACTTCTCAAGATAATCCAATAAGCTTTGTGTGCATCAAAGAACTTATTTGTACCTTCTCATTGATAACAAAGTTTCATCATCAGAGTTGTCAGAACCTTCGATAGAAGCATCACTTGCTTCCTCCACCAATTGCAGGTTGGTTTCTAAGCTTCTCTTTTTGGGGACATACAGGCCAAGTTGCTTAAGTTTTAGTGAAATCTTAGCCGCAGATAAAGTGCCCTCAGGATCAAGTGCATTTGCAATCATGTGGCTGCACCTCTTGTGGTCTTTAAATCTTTCATAGTAAAACCATATCATATTATTAGTCCAGATATAAGAAACGGATTTATGAAAGCCAATGCCTTGCAAAAGAAATCACTTTCTTATTTATGTATGTTTAGAAGAAATAAAAGTGGAAATCTCGAGTAAATAATGGGCAACAGAACTCACTGCTTGAACAAATCTTTGATCTCCTCTTCCTGCTTCCGACTAAATGCCTGCACTCTCTTTCTAATATGCCTGAAAATGACCGCCAAGAATATTTAAAATCAAGTCCATGAAACATTTAAGTAAGCTGGTTAAAACACACTTACAGATGCTTTCTCTGTGAAGTAGCCTCTTCTAGTATATCTGAATTTTGAAGTCTGATCTCACTTTCTATAACCTTTTCTTCAAACCTAGGTTTGATGGGAGCACTAGCATGTAATGTCTTTTTCTTCTGTGGGATTTTGTATCCCAACTGTTTAAGTGCCCTGATAACTTGGAGAGGTGAAATCTTTCCATCTGGATCAAGGGCTTCCGCGATGAGACCACAACAATTTTGACTGTCTTTATACCTGGAAATCATACAAGAATAATTCATATGCTGCAGAACAAAGACTGGAAGCAACACAGAAAATTCATCTAAAGAAATCTGGAAATAGCAGTTCCCAATTTTCATTGTCCGAGTTAAACATTTTGGTTGCTGTTGGATCCATTATCAGGAAACATCCAGTCAATGTTAATGTAGAAGTGTGCTTGCACTAGTTATGCTGACACCTGGGTTGCAGAAGTTCTATGCACACGACAAAAGATCCAGGTCCTTCACAGAAGACTGCTGACCTGAGGTTGTAAAGCTGATTCCAAGTGTAGGAAGGATTCCTTGAGGAATTGAATTTATGGCTTTCTTTTTTTCGAGGAATTGAATTTATGGGTTAAACATGTGGATTAAGGGATATGAGTTCAACATGGAAATATTGTTACACTTGCATAAAAAGGAAAGAGCTTTAAAACTAGGAGGAATCGTGTGGAGGTCTAAACAAATAAGCATGCCCAAGTAGGATTGGATTCCTAAACCAAACTTCATTGAAATTAGGAGCAAAACAAAGTCAAGGGAAATTCAGTCATCACTACTCCTATATAAAAAATTAAATTGATATTATTCTCTATTACGCTATTCACATATATGCACAGACTATTCTTGGCAATGGAATCGTAGCAAGAAGGCGTTTTGAGTTATTCAACTGATCAATGAAAAAAACTGTTCCAGAGAAAGTTGCTCCTCTAGTTCTTGAGTTGGTTAGGTTTGAGTCTGGTGATCTTTATATTGTAACCTATTTGCTTATGTAGAAATTTTATAATAAGTGATCAAAGTATGAAGTTTGAGTTTACTTTCTAGACTATGTAAAGTGGAGTCCATAAAGTGGTTCCTACAATCGGTTTGATTGTAAAGGCGAAAGGTACTAGTTTAATGTCTTTGGTTATAGAGTTGCAACCTAAAAATTCCTAGAGCTTGGTGAAGTTTTTTGGAGATAAATCCACTAAATAGGTTGTGCTTTTTTCCTCCCTGGAACAAGGAGTTTTTCAAGATAAAATATCTTGTGTTCTTATATTTTGCAATTTACTTGTTGTTTAGTGTCTAAAGATCATCACAGTAGGTGGTAGCTAAAATAACACCAAGGATAAGCTGGAGATAGCAATGTCGATTCTAAAAGATCATTTTTTTGCAACATTTTAGGTATATTGAGAGCACGAGAGAATATCACTAACAGAAGATATTAATAGAATAGTCGAGAAGAAAATAAGAAAAAGATCATCATTTGTAAAACAATATGAGTGGATACTACAATAAAACAATTTACAAATTGAGATCTTTTCTTGAACTTACTTTCACAACTAACAACACGTGTGCCACCCTTCAAACATGAATTATTACCCCCTAGTTCCCAACTCTATGGCCTAATTTAACATATAACAAACGCTTTGGAGCTAATCAGGTAACTCGAGGTATGTGCACACTTCTACTTTATCACTGGTAGGATTAAGAGGAGGGCTTCAAGCATATAATGAAACCATATATATGTACCTCTCAAATAGTTGCTCGGCTTTTTGTCGTGACTCATCATTAAGAGCTTGCAATTTTCGTCTTTTAGGTTTCCTCTGAGACTCTTGTTCGACTGACTGATGTCTGCAGTAAAAAAAAACACAATAAAGAAGATGACTAAACTGAGAAATCAGGAAGGGCAAAAAAGCATGAATGAGGGCCATACTTTTCCGAAGGTTGTTTCTCATTCATTGAATAATTTTCATCATTTGAAATTGATGCGGGGCTTTCCAATCCCTCTTCCAAACTTCGCTTATTACTATTTGTGACCTCTGCCTCGTTTCTGTAAAAAGCATGACATTAAAAGATTTTATCGGAGATAAAAAGTTGACTTGGCTGTTTATCTTATAAATGAAAGACCTACAACTTTGTCAATGCTATTTTATCTTTTTTTTTAAAGGGAATTATCAAAATTTATAAAAAGAGACCATCTCCAAAACTAAGACAATTTTTTTTCAAGTTTTTGAAAACAATCGCGCTATGTTTTTAACCATAGGGGTCAGGCTGCGTACATCCGACCCCACCTTACCCCGCAATGGGCGGGAGCCTTTGAGGCATTGGGGTAATGTTGTTGATGTTGAAGTCTCACAAAAATAAATTCAGCGTCGAAGTAATACATAATTCAACATATGACATTCTTGTTTTCTTTGATTCAAGCACAATGGAATTTACAAAACAACAATAGCACCCTTGGAGTATTAGTGCAAACATCTTACCTGATAGCATCAGGAAAATGTAATGGGAAATCAGCTTCATCATCACCAAGGGCATCAGCAAGACTTCGGCGGTTCCATTCATTTGCTTCAGATGAGCCAATTTCACCAGTCATTTTAACATCGGAAATATTTTTACCATCTTTCTTAAATTGAGATAGCTCCTTTAGCATGGAATTGCAAGTGAGATAATGACACTCTCGACGTGACTTCCAAAAGAGAACCTCTATGAAAAGTAGGGGATTACTCTTCATTTTGCGCAGCATTCTTCTAACTAAGTTTGTCAAAAAGAAGACTATGTTCTCGTATTCTCTGCAAGGCCTTGACTTCTGCTCCTCCAGAATGTCATAGAATGTGGTGAGGAGAGATAGCTGTATACCAAGCAGAAAAGTTAAAATGAGATCTGTTACTGAATCTTCACATTAATCATATCTCAAACAGAAGGTTTGATTGCTTTTCAACAATCAAAAGCATACAAATTTTCAATAAATTACCTGGTATAGCATAGGAGAAAGTTCAAGATCATCGCATATTTTCTGCAATATGCGTATCACAGAATTATTTGAAATAATAGAGTTGCTTTTGTAGTACTTTAGCAACCAACAAAGATTGTGAATGGTGGAGTTGTTTGCAAGAGTAGAGACTAGGGCAGATATTTTGAGATCGTCTTCTCTAGTTAACACATTTTCATCACCAGAAGAATAATCCCCTCCATGATCATACTCATCATTAACATCATCAGAAGGTTTTTTTTGCGTCTCTGGCAGAGTGTTCTGGTGTTCGTCTGACTTAGCTTCTACAGAAAGAGGTTGATTAACCTGATCTAGGAATGTTATATCTCCTTCTCCCTTCCCAACTACATGAATATTATTTGACTTCTCACTTCCAGAGCCAGTAGCATTATAATGAGTTGTATCAGTACTCTCAAACACCATTTGATCTCCGCTCACCGTGGTACATCCTGTGTGTTCATCAACCTTACTGGAGTCTATGGCATCTTCTCCATTGTCAGCTAATCCAGTGTCTCTAGATTCATGATTAGAGCCACCAACAGGTAGCCCAAAGGAGGCTGAATCTCTAATCATTTCATCATCATTTTCCTTCTTGTCATCTGTAACTACAGTCTTTGGTCGTTTCTTCCTCAACTTTTTTGAAATCTACACAAAAATAAATCCTTTTTAGTCAATACATATCAGATGCTGAAGCAAAAAAGGAAATCCATGAAATAAACTACATTTAGCATTCTGCAACTTAGGGCAGCAACAAGATACAGACCCTGCTTTTGCATACTGAGCCAAACATATGCACTTTCCCTGAGATAGCAAGAAACCAAACAAGCCTCTTCATATGTAACTTTCTGTATTGTTTTGGTTGCATGGTGAGGGAATGAGTAGGGAAAAAATATTTCCAAACATGCGAGAATTCAAAATAGGAACAAATGCTGTAAAAGTTCTTTATTTCCTTCGCATTTGGTGAAACTTCCCCCTTTTTTTTCTTTTTTTGGTTTTCCACCAGTGTCTGCTACCTGCATTGGGGTGCTGACTAATCCAGATTTGGCGCTGCATGAGCCTCATTTAAGGGAGGCGCTCCCTAACAAGGTATTTTGCAGACTTAGGACTCAAGCCCAAGATCTGGTTAAGGAGAGAGATCCTATCCATCACGCCACAACCCATCTTGATTTTTCCTCGGCACTTCCCACACAGCTGCATTCTCTAGCAGATAGATAATTTTATGACTAAATTAGCCTCATATTTCTCAAAAGGTGGCTAAGCATAATTCTTGGCAATGCTCCTTCAGGCCCAAAAGAACAGAGAGCCATAATATGGCAGCAATTATACTCCCCAAAGTTCATTCCCACAAAGTATGGGTTGCTAAGTTACAAAGTTTCTTACAGCTAAAGGACCAATATGTTCAGTCAGTAAGCAAATAACTCGATCGAAACACATCAAGAAAGTTACTGATTATGATGTTGTCAGTATAATTGCAAGCATATTAACACTGGTTGACAATAAAAATCTGAGACTACAAGTAGAAAAATGATCATTAATCTCTAATATCACCCAATTCCCCGGTATAAATAAATTGATATTTACACATAAAGAAATACATATATATAAGCGTACACATAATTTATATATCACACACACACATACAACAGAGATGAGTCCTTTTAAGTTCATGGCTCATTTCCAAATCCGACTTGAGACACCTGATCAAGAAAGAGAAGGCGCCGGCCCCCCATACATTAGAGTGAACTAACTCATATACTATACCATATTACTCTCACTATAGGAACCATAACTTTATAATATGCTTAGCCATCTAACATACATAAGACTGCAACTCCAAAATGGTTGATTAATAGACCATGGTATTTGATTTGTCAAATACATCATTACTGTATACTCCATATATATAGCAGAACCTAATTTTTATTTTTTACCTTCTTAAAAGAAAAAAAAAAACTAGAGTGGAAGAGTTAGCCAAGAAGTGCCACCCAACACCAAATGAAACTATCTTACCTCATCGCCTTTATATAGTTTAGCTTCCACTAAGAAAGAGGAGTTGAAAGCATGAGTAGGCAATAGTCTAGAACAGCTTCACTTTAGATATGGAATATGGGTCAAAGTTGATGCTATCTTGTTGTGATTCACTTCTCCATTATATCTTTATTAAAGAAATTAAGATCTGGACTAAATGAACATTCATACAGTATCTCCTCAATCCAAGCAAGGTTCTTTTTCTCTAACTAGGTCCTTCACTTCATATAAACATCTATTTATCCGCTGGAGAATATGAGCATTTAAAGTTTGATTACAAGTAACTGAATCATTCAAGATTACGGATAAAAGCCCACAGAAATAAATAAAAAGAAATTGAATATTAATTAAAGAAAAGAAATATAAAAGTTGTCAGGGAATACCCTTAACGAACCACGTGCTTGAAGGTTCTCCATCAGCTTTATAACTGTATTGATAATTTCTACCAAATCAGCAAGGTAACTGGCAATAATAGATATAAAATATTAGTAGGAGAAGATTCTATATGCTCTCGGTTAGAAATACTTTTCTCCAAACACACACAACATTGCATTAACCTGATAAATAGCATGCAGTCAAAAAACAACAAATAGCACATTTTTCTTTAACAAAAAATGCAGTTTGATTCATGCCGACATGCTTTCATGACTAGTGCAGTGGAATTTAGAAGCCAACATAACAAACTTAGCTTATAGACCATTTGTCTAAACATGAAGCTATACTTTCTAAATAAAGTTTTCTGTAGCTAAGAAAATTCAAGATTAAAGATTTTCTGACATGGGTCAAGAAATATAATTATCAACAAGAAAATATACTTCAAAGTTACACTGTTGTGAACTGCGCCAACAAAACAACCCCACGTGAAGGTTGGAACTGAAAGCAAGTTTTTCAGCAGATTCCAGCAGACATGCAGAATATTTTATGATTTTATCCATAGAGATGGCTTTACTGTGGCAGTTGAGTTACATTAAATCCAAAATAAATGTGCAGCGCATAACACCTATTAAGATCTTAAATGAACTAATAAACTACAAGTAGATTTTCTACTTGTTCATAATTCAATATTGGATGTCATAAGACTAGGTAGAGGCATCACATTTACTGCATTCTTACGCAGCTTTCTCCAAATTTCAGGAATGGTATAGTCTTTTTTAAAAAAATATATATAAGTCAGAAGGGAGACCTTTTAGCTTGCTTATGGGTATCAAATGATTTGATCTGGTTCAAGAGAAACTGGGTCATCCCTTCTTCAGTTTGATCATAGAATAACTTGTAAAGAAGAATTCGGGATGTTTGATGCTCCTTGGAATCTTCTGGTGACTGCTTAAGCACCAAGTCCAGCATAAGAAGCTGCCAACCAATATCATCATAGTCAGAGAAGGAAACCAAAGTTTGTTTCATTCATAATATACCTAGACCAATCCTTAAGTAGAAGCAGATATTGAAGCAAGCATCACGCAACAGTCTTTGGGCTGGAAAATGCTGCATACTACTAGAGGGGTCACAATCTCATTTTATTTTGTTCTATGAATCCATCTCTTAGAATAGCAAGTTGTACCTACTTATCCATACAGAGGCATCTCAAAGTATACATGCATCTTGTTCTTTTCATCAACGTTAACACACTAAAATAGAACAAGACGAAGGACCCAGACTTTGAGAAAGTGATCACCATAGTTTTCATAAGAGATCCTGCCACATATAGAAACTTGCAGTCGTTTGTCTCTTTCAGGGTCTCGAGCGAATAACGCCATCTCAAAAGAACCAATTGGAACATTGACATATTCAAGGACTCAGCAATAGGACCACATATACATCCTCTGAACAGTGTGCTGCCAGCTCTGGAATCCATCGGTTCTTGGGCATCAACTTCTTCATGGGGCTGATCAAGAGAATCAAGAGAAGATTGAGATATGGGATCACAAAGACAAATAAGGTAAATGGAAAGTACCTACTGAAATTCGAACAAAGGAGAAAAGCACACAATTATACAACAAAGAATTTTCCACGAGCCTGTATCATTTATTATTACATCTTGGAATTGCTCCTTTTTGTCTCAACACTAACGATCAGACACCAGAAATAAGTGGTTTAGATTAGATCTTCAATGTTTTGAGCATGACAATCTTAGTCTCCACATGCTAGATAGCTATAGATTTGGACATAGATCAGCAATACCAGTAACATATAAAAATGATGATCATGATTCATGAAGCTTGGTACAAATGAAAGAGGGGTCTATAAACGTTGTTTAACTGGTTAATGTGTATGCATTCTCTGAACAGCTAGCATTTAGTTGTTGACT
>JAOTQJ010000072.1:2620793-2651140 GCA_025642045.1 Solanum sejunctum
AATTTAAAGTTATTATTAAATTTATTTTTTATATTTGTCTTTCCATTTATTAAAATATTATATTTTCTAAGAGATAAATTATACTACATATTTATGATTTTACAAAGGATAATAATAAAAAGTATAATTTAAATTTTATCTTTAAATATTTTTATACATTATCTCATAAATTCAATTAAAATAGGACAAAAAAAGTAAGAGTACTGTATTAATATTAACAATTACTATATGAATATAACTATTTTCTTAATATTTAATTTAGGCCCAAAAACAGAATTCGGAATATGCGTGTGTATAGATTATTAAAAAATCTGTGGTAAGTGTTTAAGATATATATGATCGTGTCGAACAATCTTTGGTAAATGTCTAAAATATATGACCGTGCTGTCACTATCGATTTCTCTTTTTTTACTAGTTAATTAATATACGTTTATTACTAAAAATTCGTTATCTTTTCATTGAAATTGTTCATAAAAAATATTTAATGCTTATTTTTCTAGATATTTTAGATTTTTTTTAAACATATATTTAGTTAGATTTGTGAGAATAATAAAAATGTTCAATAGCTATTCTCAGTATTTTAATAAAAATTTATTTCTATCATGTGACACATTTCTTCGAACTGATTTGATGAAAATAGAATGGAAAAAACTATATTTTATAATGTAAATTTTTAATGGATTCACAGTTTAAAAAAAAAAAAAAGAGTTTGTAATTCTATTAATGAGACTAGTTTAAAATGTGGTATCTTAGAAAATCCGAGTATATTAACAAAGAATGACCAAATTGAAGACAAATTAAAATAACGTACATAAAATGTTTCGAGTCAGAAACAAGCAAATATCTAATTGTTATTGAATGAAAAGCAATTTGGGCACGTGACAAGATAAAAGATGGATACGTGGTATCAATGACAAAATGTTCCGGAGAAATATACTTTTTTTATTTTAAAATAATTGAATTTTTTAAAAAAAATTAACGTTCGAAATAGTTAAATTTTTCAAAGTTGAAGATAAATATTTGAGTTTTTTTATATTTATCCTCTCATTTATTGAACTTTTATATTTTCTAAGAAAAAAACTGCATTGCATATTTATAATTTTACAAAGGACAATAATGAAAAATATGATATAAGTTTATCTTTAAATATTTTTTTAATATATATTCATTATCTCATAAATTCAATTAATATGGGATAAAAAAAATATCAATTTCTAAGATATATTCGATGAACCAATTTCAATAAGATTTTGAAGTGATTCTGTTAGATTTTCATCAAGAAAAAGACAAGAATTTGAGTCCCAAAGATACAAAGGGGGCGGATTTGTGATTCAATGACTTGGCAAGAATTAACCATTTTTACGAGACTTTCATATTTTTTTTGGGGAAAAAAGTATATAAAATAAATTTAATTTAAAATTATTTATCCTTAATAGATCTAATCTAAATCATTTATCTTTAATGGATTAATTACCTAAACTATTTACATTTCTACCAACTTATTCTTTTTTATTTCGCATGTTGATGTCAGCATAAATACTATGAAATATATTCTAATGGTATATATATACCATAGTGATATCATATAGAATGAGTTCAGTCCTTAGTGATACTCTGATGCTATATTGATACACAAATAGTATATAAGATTTTTTTTAAGAAACAAAAAAAAAAAAAAGAAAAAGGGTCAAAAATATCCCTCAAGTTTGGACTACTGTTTCACTTAATCTCCGCCGCTAAAATAAGTTTATTTATACCACCGCCGTTAACATACTCACCAAATTTACTCCTAATTTGGACGGATTGCCTCAAATTATATTCATTTAACCCATTTTTTAAATATCCAATCCCAACCCAATCCAAACTCAACCCGTCCTAAAATAATACCAAATTTAACCAACCAAATTCCTAAAACTACCCATTTTTCAAAATCCTACATTACAATCATTTTTTTTTCAATCCAATAATATTCACAATCATTCGAGAATGTACAGAACTGAGAACTACACTAACATTAACACAAGACTTGAGAGAAGAAATTTAAGCAAATGATCTTCAATTTTTTATTTATTTTTTTAAAAAAAGATAATTAACCATATATTTATCACTTCACACTGTTAAGATATGAAAACAATCATATGAATCAAGTTTACAAGAATTCATTTTATTTGTGGAGTCAAAATCTAAGAAAATCAAGAAAATCATTATCATTTTCTTCTTCTTCTTCATCATCATCATCATCATCATTATTTGTGAATCTCTAAAAAAGAGTTTATGCTATTGTTGAAATATAGATCTAAAATTGAAATTAAGCCTCAAATTGTGTAAACTGGGGCAAAGAGGAGAAGAAGATGATGACACCATGGCTGCAAAGGTCGCCGACGATGGATTTTTTGCCGGTGTTTTGGCAGTAAGGAGAGGAGATGGAGACGGCGGAGATCTAGTGATGGAAAATGGTTGTTTGTTGGTTGTCTCCCGTCGAAGAGGAAAGACAAAGGAGAGAGGGTTGTCGAGGGGTAAGGGGGGCGCTGAAGTTCTCCGACTACTGGTTGCCAGATTGAGAGGGAGAAAGGGAGAAGAACGGAGGAAGAGAGTAAGACAAGAGGTCATCGATTTGTTGTTGCATTTTTGGCGAGATTTCGCCGGCAATGATAGTGAAGATGGCTGATGGTTGAAGAAAGAAGAAAGATGAGAATGACAAGATTTGGATATTTTGGTGTAAAGGAATTAGGAAATAAAATGGAGATTTAATTTGAAAGTAAAAAAATTGGATTTAGGTTAAATTGGGTATTATTTTAGGACGGATCGGGTTTGGCTTGGGTTGGGATTGGGTATTTAAAAAAACGGGTTAAATGAATATAATTTGAGGCAATTCGTCCAAATTAGGGATAAATTTGGTGAGTTTGTTAATGGCCGGGGTATAAATAAACTTATTTTAACAGTAATGATTAAGTAAAACAGTAATCCAAACTTGAGGGTATTTTTGACCCTTTCCCCCCAAAAAATTATTAAACTCTAAATTGATAAAAAATATATTCGTTATATACCCTGTCAGTATATTTATATCATATCGATATCATATAAGATTGACCTTAATCATCTGTGAAACATTGTTCGTATATGTATACCCTATTGGTATATCATACAAGCAGGTGTTGATGTCAATATGACATCAGCGCACGAGTTTTAATTATTAAAGGGCAAAATTGTAATAGTATGAGGTATAAAATATAAATGGTATATGAATATAAACAATTTGATTTAAAGAGATAGAAGCTTAGTTCTTCCCTTTTTTTTGCTATATCATTCCATTATGGTGTATAAAATATAGTCGATTATTTATCAATACATTTTTGTTGTCATAAAATAAAAAAATTAATTTTTAAGTACTGTCCAACTCTGTAAGTCTTCAAACTCAATTTATTTTTAATTTTTGCTTTCTATGTTTGGAAAATTTCAAATATCTTGACTTTTTAAATGAAAAATATGTGTATATATTGCATAATTGTCAATGAAAAAGATAAAATATCTCTTTTCACGACTTGACAAATAATTCAATCTCACAAGTATCAATGTGAATTGATTTTTCAAAAATGTGTATAACCTTTAGCTATCTTTAAAGCCTTCTTTATTATCTTGCATTTATTACAAGCAGAATATTTAATTTCGAGATAAAAATATAATGACTCTTTAAATTAATGTTTGGTTGGCAAACTCAAAATAACTTATCTTGAGATTAGAAAATACTAATGGGATACGTTATTTCTTTTCTTGGAAGGTATACTAATTCGGAGATAACTTATCTCGGGTTAACAAGAATAAATGACATATGTATCCTTTTAAACCTTTTCTACAACTCAGTACAATATATAATTACATTCACAACCTTAACTCCATATTTTTATGATATTTCTTCATATTTTTTTATTAAAAAATTACACTATATAATATAATTTTTATTGACTAATTCTTATTTTTTTATATTTTGTTTTTTCATAATTCTTTTTTACTTTAAACAAACTTAAAAATAGAAGTTATATTTTTATATTAAATAAAAAGAAAGTTTTATTTTAAATGTATAACATGCACACATAAAAATATTTAAGTTATATAAGATGAAATATTTGTCTTAAAAATAAATATCGAATAACTAAAGCTAATAAAGAAAATGCATAAAAAACTAATAAAGTGAAGGATATTTTTATAAATAAATAATATATTCTTAAAATTTATGCAACAAACCAAACACCCAATAAAAAATAATCTTAATATCATTTATCTCATTATTACTAATCCCAACATAACTTATCCCATCATAATTTTCGTTCAAACTAAACGACCCCTTTAATAGTATAATTTATACTTGTACATAAAAGCATATCTTCTACTCATAACTCATAAAAAGTTGAGAGTAGTCTTTGCTCACATCGCCGCTCGACTTTGAGTTTAGATTTGAATATAAATTTTAAATTTGGTCCGATAATATGATTGATTGATATTATTAATTTTGGAGCAAATTTATTTTATAACTTAAAATTTGTAGACTTTGTTTCTATACTAAACTGTATTTACCGTCTTTCTAGGCTTCATCTGATCAATTTTACTACACTTGTTGAAACTCAAATCTCTACCTATAAATTTCGAAGCTTCGCCTCAATTTTTTTTTTCTATACTATAATTACTCAAAAAAATTTCCCCTATTCATTGCATTCTACGTCATTTTTAAAGTAAAAGCGTAAGTATGCAGTGTGTGATTTGATATGTTATTTGAGTTCATTGAAGTTTTGTAAATTGAAGAGTACTGATTTTATGACTGTTTTACGCTTGCTATTAAATATTATTCAAACTCGTTCTAGCATGGAAGAATATCCATAAACCTTAGATAAACCAGTGAGAAAAGTTTACTTCCTCATAATTACGACATTACAGATAAAAATAAAATAAAATCATTCAATCATCATTTTTTTACAAGATAATGTGTTAAAGTTAAGTTTCCTTATACATTAGGTATTTTTCTAACTCAACTCTTTGCATTTCACTTTAATTTGAGTTGAATTTGCGTATTCTTTTATTGACACAATAAAATTTTTAAATACCACGTGTATAGATTATGTACATTAATTTCATATCAAACTTGATTTTCTATTGCAGATTCAACGGTCCAAATGTATGTTTTACGCATAAGAATTTTCAAACCCATGCAACATTAAAAATAATTGAATTGATTTGACTCTTGGAAAAACAAACAGAAAAATAATTGAATTGAATTGAATTGTGAACCAATTCTACTTTCTCCAAACAAATTTCCCTCTATTATATTTAAGGAAAAAAACTAAAAAGTTGCACCCTATTAAAAAAGAGAGCATTCAATTTTGGGGAGAAAGGGAAATTTTAATTGTGAGCACCCTTTTAAAGGCAGACACATTTAATAACTAGTACTTATTGACTAGGATTTCTAGAAATGGAGTTTAAAAGTTTGAGATTTTAATTTGAAACTTAAATTTGAATCTGTTAATCTCTAAATGAATTTCTAATCTTTAATTTTATTGAGAAGATTCAAAATTTATATGAATATCTAAAAAGTATAATAAATATTTTATATAATAATGTATAATTTTTTACTGAGGAGGTTTGCGGCCGGTTCATGCACGGATCCAATCTCAACATTTCCTTGAGTCTTCTTGACTTGTGTTTGGTTATGTTACGTTGCTTCCTCCTCCCATCCCTCTTGACTATTCCCTATTCTTACTATTGCTCATTACTCAGTAGTCAGTATCAAAAATTAATATTGATTTTGTTCTATTTTATGTGATAATTTTTTATTTGACATTGTGTTTAAGAAAAAAAAAGAATTTTTTTGAAACTTTTGGTTGTTAAAATTTAATTTTTACCTTTCACAGTATAAATTAATTATCGAGCTTTTAATTTTAACAATTTAAAATAATTAGCTTTTGAAAAATGCAAAAAATATTTTTCTAAATAAATTTCACTTTTAAGAATTACTTACTATTTTGCAATCAATTTAATTATTTCAGATCGTTAATTCTTGAAGCTCCTTGATTAATTTATTCAGTTCTTCATGTAGTCAAGCTAGCCAATTGAATTTGATTTGATTGCATTTAATTGATTGTGTTTGCAATTCCAAATGATCATTTTCTCAATCTAATTTCCCTACCTTGAACCTTTTTTTTTCTTTCTTTTTCAGACCAATTGGTCTTTTGTGGACCAAAATTGGCCCATTTATTTTCACTAACACAGCCCAGACGTCCCTTAAACCCGGCTCACTTGCCCTCATTTTAACATTTTCAGCATATACATACATATCATATATACAATACACACACACCACACGCGCGTTCTCCTTCTCTTTCTTTCTTTCCCCTTCACGCGTCTCACTCTCCCCTTCATCCTTCTTCTTCGCGAAACCAGCAGCAACGAACCAAGCTAACACAAGATGACAAACTACCCAACGTTCTATAATCAATTCTCCCTCTACGTGTCCTTGTTTTGGCTCGTCGTACAAGATCCGTTTCAAGGTGATTCCATCTGTCTCCCAGATGTCACAATCTGAGAACCCTTATCTTCACCTTGTCGATTTGAACGGCTTCGATGGTTTTCCTGTTGAAGAATCCGTCTAGTTGCATAAGATTTAGGGTTTTGAATTTCAAATTCGTTCAAGGTTTTTCCCCAAATTGACCCCGCAGCTCCGTCCTATTCGAATCCTAATCGTCTCCTATAAAATCCCCTCTTCCTCATCATTTTAAGGGGGAGCCATTGTTGAGCCGTTTTTGATTTCTGAAAAACCTTAAGAACCTCAATCAATTGGTACAGCGGTCGACCTTAGTCGAAACCCTAGTCAAAACTTACTCAATTTTCATAGCCGCTCTTGATTCCCAAAACCCTGATTCGCCTATAAAATTCCCCCTCTTCATCACTGAAAAGGGGCGATGCTTTCATCTCAAAAACACACTCAACTTCCATTTTTAAAAACTCAAGCTCTGGCCAGAGAATTCATTCGATTTGAAGTGTTACTGAAGCCGAAGGTGTTCGGTTTTAAAGCTCGCAGACGTGATTCCTCTGGTGGGGGAAAGACTTCTTCAAGTTCGTTGTCGCCAGTTCGCTGTTCCCAAAGAGGTAACATCCTCGCCAGTTCGTGACGTTCGGATTTCGTATTTCGTCTGTTTAATTACTGTATAGCTGATTGAATAATGTTAGAAATACTCTTTGGGTTCATGTCTTGACTTGTCTCCAATGTTCTTGAGCATTCACTTGTATACAACGAATGTGTATATCAGTGTCTTGAGCTGCTGTCCATTGTTTCGTTGTAGTTTTCTTCTTAGTCGTATTAGCTTTTCGTGAACTGTCTATCAATCTTAATATCATGTTTAGTTGCTGGTTGCTTCTTTACATGGTCATAAATATTTTCATATGATTTTCCAGTTGGTTTTAATAGTCTAAAAGGTTTACTAGAGTCATGGGTAATGCATTGGCTGTGTCGTCTCGTTTTGTTTTCTCTTGTTCCGGTGTTTCAGCCTTCAGTAATATGATATGAGGAGAGCTATAGTCTCATACTCATTGGGTTTTAACTGTGCTATCTTAGCTCGTCTTGACCTTTGAAGTAGTTGTTCCCCTGTTTGATCCCCATACCCACATCCCTGCTTCATTGTGTTATTTTCAATTTTGTTAGCATCTTGGTATATTATTTGTTGCTTTGTTTAGCCTCAAATATCTCTTAATGAATATTACATTGATTTCAATGTAAGGATTAGTCACTGGTTTCTTGGTTTGCTGATTTAAAAGTGCTATTATTTGACATTCTAGTTCAAATTTCAGCTGGAATAGTCCAGGTTCATAATATTGTTTAAACTTCGGCTATTCTAGATTTTGTTGACCGCTTGATTTTGATACACCTATTCTTCACTGGTCTCGATGAATATCACACTGTTTTGAGCTCAATTGATGTTACCTGGTCAATTTTTTTATTATTTGAGTTCGTCGATGTATTTCTCTTTCTAGATTTTGTTTCACTGGATAAATTAAGGCGTCAAGTTTTCCTTTAGCTGATGGCTGATCACAGCAGCCTTGCGTGCCATTGAGTATCTGTTTGGAAGCTTTAAAAGTCCTTTTTTACCAAACTTCTTCATAGACTGATTGTTTACATATATATTTCAAATTATAAGCTTTTCGACTTTAAATTTGCCATTTCTTGCATTTATGTATATCTGTCCAGGTCTGTTTTGTTGTGTGCCTGAAGTTTGAGTTGGGTTTCCTGTGTCTTCTGTCTAACGTTGAGTTTAGTAACAATCTATATTAGTCCCTCCCGTTCATGTACTTGTGGGTCATCTAGCGTGTAAAAAATTACTTGATGCAAATTTGATGTTCATTGCAGTAAACAGTAATCAAATTGGACATGTCTCTCACACATTTTACTCTTTCTTTTATTTGTATGTCTTGGCGTAGCGATTCAACTTGAGCTTTTGCTCGAGTTTTGTGTCTCTTTAACCCTCTGGTTCGCTGTAACCAATAAACTACTCTTTAATTCATCTCTGTAATAGTCATAAAGCATGTGATGGTCAAGTATTATCCACTTTCTCTGTTTGAGTGCCCTCTTGTTTTCATTCATAATGATCATATTTCTGTCCACTTTGTTGCATATGACTCTACTTCAACCTTCCCTTTTACAATGGTGGATTAAATTTGAATCTGGCAGTTTAAGGGAATCATGGTTTAATGGTCGTTTGAATTTTCGCAAGTTGTTTTGTCTCCATAAGCTTTGATTTTCATGTATTAAGTTCCATTTTCAAGTTTGTGGTCAAGTTGTATGCTCATTCGTTTTCTTAGGCGCTTGGTGTTAAGGTTTAGATCATTGGAAACCTTTTAGCTTCAATAATCCTACTTCGTCTACGCAAGTCCTTTTATTTTCAAAGTTTAAAGGTTCATGGCTATATGTCTTCATGTTTCTTGATTCTGCTTCTTCATTAAAGCATCGAGATTGTAGTTTTTATTTCGAGTTTACTATGAGTGAGACTCCTTGATTTGCTTTCGTTTTTTCTTACTTCTATTTGTCTGAATGAAAGTGACTAAATCAGCCTACTGGTTGCTTACTTTATGCTTATTGCTAGCTTGTTTTAATTTATGTTTAGATTCATGATTGTTGCTGCAGCTTAGAAAAATGTGACATTTTGCTTATTTGAGTATATACTGTTATAGGTTTTAATCCTTTTTCTCTTCTATTGCTGTGACGTTGTCCGAGTCCTTGTTAGACTCTTATCCATGCATTTCGGGTCAGTTCAGAGTTATTTTTAGAAGGGGGAGCTGGTCACAGGTCTAGGAAGCTGATTTACAGGTTTTCGAAGACCAGAAAGGGCTGTATACACTGAAAACCAGTGTATATACAGCAAAGTTATAACAGGGATATGGGCCAAAAGCCCAAAGTTAGCAGCAGCCAGCAGAATTCCTTTAAAGGGCCAGGCAGGCCCAATGTCTTATGTTGTTAAAACTAAGATAGGTTGAAGAAGAATTGGGCCAAGCCTAATTTTGTTTTATTCTTGTCTATTATCTATGATTTGTTGTGATATTTGATATTTTGTTTTAACACCAACATTAATTGTCAAAGCCTAATTTTGTTTTATTCTTGTCTATTATCTATGATTTGTTGTGATATTTGATATTTGTTTCAACACTAACATTGATTCATTGTTTATTATAAATTTTTGTTATTAATCTAATTATTTTTCCAACATGTCTTTATTTATGTTGATTTCATTTTAGTGAATTTCTTAGTGTTAAAATATTTATACTATTTATTTTGGTAACACTTTGGTCCAAAGTGTTGGTCAATTTTCAAACTTGGTCAATTCTTTCAAATTTAGTCAATTTTTTTAAACTTAGTTAATTCTTTCAAATTTAATTAATAATTTGCGAATTTAGTTAGTTTTTTCAAATATAGTCATGTTTTATAAATTTAGTCCATTCTTTCAAGTTTACTAAATAATTTGTAAATTTAGTCAAAATTTTAAATTTAGTCAACTTTGTTAAAGTTAGATATTTTGTCAAATTTAGTTAAAATTTTCAAAGTTAGTCAATTTTTTAGTTGTTGGTCAATCGCAAGTTAACTCATTTTGAGTGATTAATTTTTTTTTAAGATGGAAATTAAAATTTTATCCATCTTTTGAAAATTTTAAAAAAAATTTGTTAGGTTTTAAAATTGAATTTAAATTTCTTACCTTTTTTTTTAAAATTAAGTGGTGATATTTCTTTTGTACTTAGATTAATTGAGTATTAAATTATATTTTTGAAAAGTCAAAGTAATTTTTTTTAATATATATTTATTTAAAATTATTTTTAGATATTTGTATGGTTAAAAATTATTTTATTAAAGGGTAAAAGAGGAGATTAAGAAGTAGTAAATGATCGAATAATTTTATTGAATTATCCTTTCAATATAATAAATATGGTGTTTTGAAAAATGTAATAGGGAAATGATTATAATTAATGAAAAAGGTAAATTGAAATTAAGTGTAAAATTATTTTTTAATTTCATAAAGTGAATAAGTATTGTTGGATATCTCAAAATAATATAGAGGTTAAGTAAAATTAGATGGAGCGAGTACATAGAGTTAATATAGAAATGATAATAATTAATGATAAGAGTAAATTAGAATTAAATAAAAAGTTATTTAAAGAATTAAATATTATTAAATATCTTAAAGTAATATAAAGTTAAAATAAAATTAGACGGAGGGAACACAGAGATAGCAGAAATAATAAGCAATTAAGCTTATTCAACTTGCGCAGCGCTTCAACGCATTTCTCATTTCTCATTTCTCTTCTTGGACTTTTCTTTCACCCCTTTGAATATTCTCGTCCTTCCTCTTTTATCTATAGACTAGTGGTGAAGACTAAATATAAATTATTTTTTAGTCTTAATTTATAGAATATTAATAAATTTTTATTATATATTTTTAAAAATATTATAAAATTATAATTGAAGTAACTACAAAAATATTATGAAATTGTTGAAGTAGATACGTCAATATACAATTGCTTTGAAAGATTAAATTAAAAAGTTTACAAATTATTTTTTTAGTTTACCAAAAGTTGTAATATAATTATTTTTTAGTCTCGATTTATGTGACCTTGATAGATTTTTTCTATATGTATTTTAAAAGATATCGTAAAATTATAATTAAAATAACTAATGAAATATTATGAAATTGTTGAAGCAAATATATATGTCAATACACAGCTGTCCTGAAAAAATTAAATTAAAAAGTCAAAAAATTATTTTATGTTGGCTCACCGGAGGCTGCAATATAAATGATTTTTTAGTCTTGATTTATGTAATATCAATAGATTTTTTATCTATATTTCAAAAATTATTGTAAAATTATAATTAAAATAGCTAAAAAATATTATGAAAAAATTGAAGCAGACACATCAATACGCAACTATCTTAAAAAAATTAAATTAGAAAATTCACGAAATATTTTTTATTGGTATCATATAATAAAGGCAAAGAAGCAAGACAACTGAAAGAGACAGGACAATTGGAAGCTGCTAAAGCAAGCAACTACGACCAGAAGTTGCTGCTTTATTCTCTTAGTAATAAGTAATATAATAAAGGCAAAAAAGCAAACAAGATAATTGAAAATTGTTCAAGCAGACAGTTATGACCAGAAATTACTGCTTTATTCTCTTATTTATAAGTAGCAGTGAAACAGATAGAATAATCAAAAGCTACTTAAATAGACAGCTACACTCAAAAGTTACTGCTTTATTCTCTTATTAATAACTAGTAATATAATAATATAATAATAAGTAATAATCTTACAAAGAGTAAGAAAGCAAGTCTTCATCTGATACTTTTTAGGACACACGCCAACAAAAGCAAATCTACATTTTATCATATTAAAAAGATGATGTTAGCTTTTATTTATGTTTCTTTTTTCATTTAATTTGGCTAAAATTATCTTTTCGTGGATTGTGGTTTTCAAGAAAAACTAAAATCTTAAACTCAAAACTTCGATTCATCTTTTACAGAAAGGGATTATAAAAATAGAGTATTTTGATGAAAAAATCAAGCAGAAGGCCCTCAAAGAAAGTATTTGGTCTTAAAAGGTATGGTAGAATTATGCCATTCTTTTGGTGAGAATTATCCTTTCACTATCTTAAAATATCATAAAGGGCATCATAAAATACTTTTGCAAATTTTCATGAACATCAATTGGAATTCCTTATCATTTGTATCATGCTTCAAAAGATTTAACTTAAAACTTTGTGGGTCAGTGCATATAAGTTGTAAATCATGGAAATTGTTGAAGATCTTAGACCTAACTTACACCCTAAAAGCTAGCTCAAAGGAAGAAAGATTGCCTAAACCTTATAAGAATACCACTCATCCCATTAACCACCAATGTGGGACTCTTTGTGTCTCAACACCCCCCCCCCCCCTCATGCCCAGTGTGGACAATTTTCGGGAGCCCAACATTGGGTGAGGCTGACCCTGCTCTGATACCATGTTGAAGAAAGTCTTAGACCTAAGTCACACCCCAAAAGCTACCTCAAAGGGAGGAGGATTGCCTAAACCTTATAAGGATACCACCCATCCCATTAATCACTAATGTGGGACTTTGTGTCTCAACAGAAATTAAAAGGATTATGCACAACATGGTAAAATTCATTTGTTTAAATCATTCTCAAAACAACCAACCATAACCATCCATAATATCACTCAAACCCTAGATAGGGCAACATGAAAATCATCTTATAAATCAACTTCTCATAGTCATAACATAGTAGCTCATTAATATAACACTTATGATTGAAAATACATCACAATTTCATCATTTAAAAGGGACTCATGCAACTCATAGAATCTCATAACTTGAAGATAAAATAAAAGAGGAAATTAATTGAACTTTGTGGATGAAAGGGATCCACAAATTTAACTAACATACCAGATTGTGAAGCCTAAGAATAGATCTTGGAGTTTGAAGAGGGGACTTGAAAATCCTAGCTTTCCTTCTTGGCTCGAAGAGGATTCATGCCTCAGGTAACTTGAGATAGTTTAGGAATAGGTGTGAATGAGAGTGTGTAGAGTAAGTTAGGGGTGATAACCTCGAAGGTCATCATTTTTGGTATTTTCAATAAAATTATCATTTTTTCTTTTCGAAAGTTGTCTTGAGTCATTTCTAATTAAGTTTGAAAGTAGAATTTCGAAAACCTTATAAAAAGTTAAAATTTTGCTAAAGAAATTATTTTTCAAGACTTAATGTTTGAAATTTTGAGTTTTGACATCATCTTGAGTTTCGAGAGTCAAAATGCAATTTCATCAATTCCATTAGCTCTGAAATGCGATATTTGATCTAGCAAAATTGACAAAACTGAATTAGAGTTAAAACAGAGATTTTGGATCCAAAGTTGCATTTTTAGTTGAATTTGAATCATAGTTTGACTTTGATCAACATTCGGAGTTCGAAAGCTCTACTTAAAATTCTGACAGTTCTAGCGGTTCTGGGTGGTGCAACCAAACACTAGAAATGGTCACGTTGTAATTTTTAGAGCTTTCGAGAGTTTGAATATTTCGAGTTTTGATTAGTTTCTTTGATTTTTTTCGGGTTCTGGGCCAAGGAGGCCTCAAACTCGAATTTTGACGGTTTCATCGACTCTGAAACATCAATTTTGGTAGGGTTACATGTCTGATTTGTGAGAACGAATTTCGAAGGTCCATTTTGTAATTTTTGAGTATGAGCAATTGTTGGTATCTAGTGAAAGGGGAAATGAACTCCACATTCGCAGAGTTTTAGCTCCTCAAACCTTCGAGTTCGAGGATAAAGGCTCCTCATCATTCGCGAAGTATTAGATCAGTTAACATCCACGATCGTGGGAGTCCTTCCACGTTCGTGGAGTACAAAAATCCCTAAAATGGTGTTTTAATTAAAAGTGTTGGATTTCACCATTTTTAACATTCTAAGTTTGATTTTTGGAAGAATTTCAAGAAAAAGTTTTTGGGTAATGTATTTCTAACTTGTATCTTCAATTTTCATTATTTAATTCACGATTTTAACATCTAAATCAAAAATTTTGGGATTTTCTTGGACACTGATTCTTGATAGAAAAGTAAGGAATTTGAGCTCATTTCAAGCCTTATTTCAAGACAGATTTCACCATTAGATTCTTTATTATTTAAAGAACATTTTGATGTAAAAATTTTCAGAAGTCGGGAACTTTTTTCAATATGAGATTTTCGGATCATTTTGTTCTTATCGCTCGAATTACTTGATTTTAGTATAATTAGTTTCGTAATGTGATTGTGATTCTATCTTTGACTAGATTGTGGTGATTTGGAGTATCATAGAAGAGGAAAATGCTTGGATTTGAGTTGATTGAGACTTCGATTAAGGCAAGTGCCAAGTGGACTTCTAACCTTTTGCTAAGTATGATTGAACCTTGTATTCTCCTATATGTATAGGTTTGCGATTCGTTGCCTAAAATGGGTTAGAACTATACTATTATAGGCTTTGATCATGGAATTTTGGTTTGGATAATTGTAAATGTTGTGAATCCTTGACTTGTGAAATAATTGTGAGTTTGTGATACTTGTGAACTTGTGGTTATCTGGTATTGATATTGAGACTGTACTGAGATTGAGATTTGTACTAATATCGAGGCTGCACCAATATTGAGATTTTGATGATGTTGAGACTATATACTTGTTATGATATTGAGATTATGTACATTGTATTCATTGTTATTTGTTCATTGATACTCGTGGTGGCTACGATCCAAGAGATGTGCAAGGTAACATGTGGATTAGTGATCAAGGTTTCTACCAGTCAATGATTAGCCGAGGTTTCTGCCGACATGCCGAAGTAGGTGCGGAGCTACATTCACCCAAGGGTGATCAGATGAACAAGATTAGTCGAAAAACTTTTTCGAATATATAGAATAAATATAGATATTTTGATATATATCAATTGTTGAACACCCTTATACAAAGATCGTCCACCCATGTTCTAAAATTATGAACACCTTTAATAAAAATGTTGGCTCCGCCACTGTAATTGAACCATGTCATGTAACACTAACTTTTCGACTCAAGTCTTTGTATTTTCGTTGTCGAGCGTAATTCTTTATGCTCTAAGCTATGAAAGTAACTTGACCCTTTCAAGTTCGTCAATTACCACCTTATTTGAAGAGTCGTTGAGCAGTTATCCCTTCCAGCTGAATTATTTTACACTGTGTTTGGATTTACAAAATTCTATATTTTACCAGTATATTTAGAAAATAACTGAATAAGTATCTAGATATGTAAATTGATATCCACAAGAAGGAAGATGCCAACAATTTCACATTGTTGAAACTTTATTTTAGAAAAGAAAAAATATACTAGTTTGTAGGATGCTGGTTCGATCACTTGGCGGGACCTTAGAGTTGGCATCCCTCCAAAGTCAATGGTGGACACCAATTTAGGACATGAAACTTTCTCATCCCTGGAAAACAGGAGTATTTAAGTTGACCAGAATGTTTTTCCTTAGACGCTGCAAATTAGAATAGATAAAAAGACACGTCTTTTTAATCATTTCTACCGACTCGTTTAGGTATCTGGTAAGTCTTAATTTGATATAATTGCTAATGCCTTGTAGAAGGAAGAAAGGAGCTATTGCTATTTTACTAAGATTACAATCTGAAGAGTATCTGACTTTCACCATAAATTGGGCTAGAAGACAAAGAACTTGCTAGTCGCATAGCAGAAATTGTTACTATAGTATGTTTACATATATTGGTATCAATCAAAATACTGATATCCAGGGGTTAGATCTGAAGTTTGACTTATTTAGTATATTGATGAATGTTGTGTTACCTATAGTCAGTTACTTTTCCAACTAAAGCAAGTGCCTGCAAGCTGCCTTCCTGTATAAACCTAATGAATGTGTATCTACAAACTTTGAGATTTGTGCAACTGTTGTATCACCCGGCACTTGCCCACTCCATCAAAATGATCATATCTACTACATATACCGAATTTCTACGGCACATTCTTTGCTGGAGCCACTGGAAGTTGGATTGCTGAAAGTTCAGTTCCCTTTTTGCTTCTAGTTGCACATCTGCAGCATCTGGATAATCTGAAATATGACAAGGACCTTGAAATCTGTCTCCAGATGAATCTAGCAGAGGAAACTAAACAAACAAAGGAGTAGGCATGCTAGTGGCATATTGGCAATTGCTTATTGCTTTATGATTTGAGGATGGAGCTGTTTTGAACATCTTCATCCATCATTTAAATAAAATAAAGGCATTTAAAGTTGAAAACTATTGAGAAGATGATCTTGTGTTTTACATGGTACTAATATTAATGTTTCATCTTATTCTTCCTCATATCATGTGCTATATAGCACTGTCCAATCTTAAGTAGAAATCAGAGACTGCTAAAATTGCCATGAATGAGAATCCATACTAATCATGTCACCAGATGCCAGATATGTAGTTACATATATACACCATAGAGAAGATATATATTAACCGCTTAAACAGAGGAGGTATATTAGTTGAAATGTTCTTGGTACCTCTCAATAATACCTTTACCTTTCCTATAGATAAAAAAAGGTTTTAACAAATGGCTGAAACACGTGTGGAAGGCGTAACCCGGAGGCTGAAGTTACAGCCCAGATGATTAAGTTATTTAACCTTAAAATTTTGGGAGGACTACCAATTACCAAACAATTGCGAGTTAGAAATTAATAAAGCAGGCATTTGTACTTTCTTCCAACCTAAAATTGGAAGATTTGCAATAATAAAGAGAAAATGGATTATTCAAACTTTTTGCCCTGCTCATTGGGTTTGGGACGTGGGATCAATTCCCATTTGCTGGAGAATGACAAGTATCAAATAGTCCAGTAAAAGAAAAAGATGTTTGCATATATTACCAAAAGGATGGAGAGTGACCAAATGAAAACAAGTTCTTGTATTTCTATAATGTCAGGGCTTTATGTAGAATTTAGAGTAAGAGAAATTGCCAGAAAAAGTACCTCACTTCAAAGTGGAAATCCAAATCCGGGATAGTGTAATTATTGATAAGTCTCTGGCAATGGTTTCATAGCATCCCATTGTTGTACAACATCATAAACGTCTTGCTTAATAGGATCTGTTTGTGGTTCACATCGCAGTTCCATTTGCTGAAGAAAATTATTTGGCTGATGTAACATTGAATACTGTTCAAGAGACTCATAATTCTTCTCCAGGGGAGATATGGTTTTCATGGAAGAATCATGATGAATGTTAGACCAAGGGGACAAATATACTGCAGGATAATGATGAACATGTTTTTTTTCTCTTAAGTTCTTGAAATCACCACAAGTAAAATAAAGATCCAATGGATGGAAAGTTGAAATTTCTGGATTAACATGGAAACACGGAATCTGAGAAGAGATCTCATGGGGATATGGTTTCCGGTGAGCTGCAGAGCTCAAAAGATTGTGAGATGGCTGAAGTTTCCAACCATGTGGAAAGGATTTGTCATAACAATGAGCAAGTTCCGGGTGTCCGGTAGTGTCAGCAGTGAAGTTAGGCATCAATCTATCAGTTCTACCAACAAATGTTACCTCTGAACAATGTGTTGACAGGGACAAAAGAGTGTCAACAGAAATCAAACTGTCCTCATCAGGTAAATTGATTTCATCTTCCACAAAATCCAAATCAATAGAAGTGTCCACAATAGAGATCTTGGGCTTTTTTGGGCCTTCCTGATAATCGAGTAAAACCAATTCATCTTCATCCGGTATATGTAGAGGAACTTCAGATTCTGTTATGTTTACTGTATCAGCTGAGTAACTGTCCCTAGATTCTTGCTCCAAATGAATAACTGTCAATATTTCAGTCCAAAAATCATCAAAAGGAGATTTACCCTCCTCAATCTCGTCCAACTCAAGCTCAAAATTAATGATAGAATCTCTGATGCTTTCACCATCTGTCCCAAAAGCTCCACAATTGGAGAGAACTGATGCTAAGAAGAATTCATTGGGCTGTAACTTGGTGGTTTTAGACATCCTCTTACACAAATTTCCCTGTGAAGGAAGAAATGCTTCATTTGAGAGCAACTTATTGCTGATTTCAATTTCAAAATCTTCCTTGGACTCCCGATTAAGTTTAAGATTTTCATGGCTTTCTGCTGCTAAAATGTTGACTGTAAGAATACCATTCTCCATTCTACCAGTACATGGACCCCTCACCCACCTTGTTTCAATGCCAGGAGAGCCAGTATGTTGCAGTAATACTTCCTTCTGCAAAGAAGATGAAAAAGGACAAACTTGCACCATTATCATTGCAGTCATGAGTTAGATGTATCATGATCACCTGACTGAATAAAAATGGACTCCAGTTTAGCCTCATTTCATTTGTTTTCTCAACCTTCCTACCCCTTCCTCAGTTGACTTAAGCAAATGTTATCTAACCATTAAAGCAAACTATAGGATGCGATACTTGTAAGGAGAATAAACTTTTAAATCAAGGAAGTATCCCAGACTCCACTTACAAAGACAAAATTGATGATCTATCACAAATCTACTAATAAAATAGGTAAAAGTGGATAACAAAATGAACATTGGGACTCGGGTATCTCTTAGTAGTCAACATCTACGCAAGTCCAGAACATACCTCTAGTGTCTCTCCAAATTGTCTTTTTCCAGCTTCTTCCAGGTTAATACTCGCAATTGGGGCTTTAGCTTCAGAATCAAGAAGTTGTTCTTGCTGAGTAGTAATTGCAGCAATAATAGATTCAGATGGTTTGCAATGCAACTTCTCCTCGTCCACAAACCTGATGAAAGAGTTTTGGGCTTCAGGTAAGTTCGCTATCTGCTTGCTCCAATGAGTACTATTATCTCCAACTACATCATCTTGAAGAGTGTCATTTTTTGATTGTACATCCTCTTGGGCAGTACAGTCCGTGTTAGTGAGAGACTTCGTTCCTTTAGATGAATGGCTAGCATATGAATTGGAACTGCCAACCTGCATAATAACAAGTCTTAATTACAAAAGTTAAATGCTCTTTACAGAACACGTGCAAAAATATTTTCCAGTTTATGTACGCGGCATTTTAAGTGAGTAGATGTTTTGCTCAAAAAAAGGTACTAGAACATTATAGTATTTACAGGAGCCATAATCACGACCAATTTTGAGTGCATAATGACCAGACCTTATAATACTGTGGTGGACGATAAGGGTTCTTGCTCTTACTAAGAAATGATCCCGAAATCCCAGAGCAATCATTCTGCGCCCTGGAATCTGCATTACACATATTACCAGAACAGCGCTATGAGCACTACTTTCTATCTACTTATTAGTTATAAATAGTGAACCGTCTGTGACTGTGCACTAGAAATGTAATCAATATCAACACATAGAAAAAAGTGTGCTATTGAAGCATGGATTTAGCCAAGTGAAACCAATCCAGCTGAACATTTAATGCTATTCCAATTGTTTCCTGTACATAAAAATCTGACTTTTTAAACAAGCCAGGCAATACAGTTCAAGCACTCTGTGGACAAAGATTCTACACTTTGGCTGCTTCCTTAAATGGTTTGCCAAGTGAAAATGCGACATCAAGGATTGAATTTAGTTGATCATAAAGTAAAAGTAAAAGAACTAATTTGATGCATCATAACAACTATACCTGAATCACAACATCCCTGTGAAACTTGTTTTTCCCATCTGCCACAGCATCCTCGAGAATCGGTGACTAATTCACATCTAAGAACAGGTGATGAGGCAATGTAACAATTGTTTGAAGTATATGGAGGTAGGATTGAAGATGTCTGTTGCATTCCCAGCTTACACTCAGATAAACCATCAAGTTCGCTGTTTCAGAAGCAACTATAAGAATGCAGAACTACCTCGCCACGAGAAACAAATAAGAAATTATTAAATCTATCAGTGTTGTGTGTCTACTAGTCAACCTAGGCTTCGAATATTATATTTCTGTTTTTGTTACACTTGCTTCCTTTTGCTATGGTAAGCAAGTGAAGTTGTTATCAGCTAATGAGTGTAAGATAGTGATGACATCAAAATTCTAGGATATACATGGATGTATACAGATTAAATAATGATCGCTAGACAATAAAATTCAAGTGAAATTTCTTCATTTATCAGCACTGATTGCAATTCTGCACTTTTCCTCACAGCTAAATCATGATGAACTATAAAGCAACCAATAACGCAATATCAAAAACAGAGACCTAATGAAGCAACTAAAAATTGTGACTTATTTCTCACTGTAAAGCTGATGGATCAAAATCTTTGGGCAAGTATTTACAAATTTACAGGTTAGACAATGATAACATGAATGCTTTAGAGTACATAAGCCTTGAATCTCCGCATATAAAGCATGATGATAAAAAGCAATCAATAATGCAATGTCAAATATAGAAACCTAATCAAACAACTGAAAGTTACTACTTATCACTCACCGTAAAGCTGATCCATCAAAATCTTCCGGCAAGTCTTTACAAATATGCAGGTTAGACAATGATAACATGAATTCTTTAGTGTACGTAAGCCTTGAATCTCTGCATATAAAGCATGATTGTATCAAGCAATCAATAATGCAATGTCAAAACGAGAGACCTAATCAAGCAACTGAAAGTTACAATTTATCACTTACAGTAAAACTGATGGATCAAAATCTTTGGGCAAGTCTTTACAAATTTGCAGGTTAGACAATGATAACATGAACTCTTTAGTGTATGTAAGCCTCAAATCTCTGCACATAAAGCATGAATATTCATCGATAATGCAATGTCAAAAATACAGATGTAATCAAGAAACTGAAAGTTACTACTTATCATACTGTAAAGCTGATCCATCAAAATCATCGGGCAAGTCTTTACAAATTTGCAGGTTAGACAATGATAACATGATTTCTTTTGTGTATGTAAGCCTTAAATCTCTGCACATAAAGCATGATGGTACACATTAATCGATAATGCAATGTCAAAAATACAGACGTAATCAAGCAACTGAAAGTTACTATTTATCTCACCGTAAAGCTGATGGATCAAAATCATCGGGCAAGTCTTTACAAATTTGCAGGTTAGACGATGATAACATGAATTCTTTTGTATATGTAAGCCCTGAATCTCTGCATATAAAGCATGATTATTATATAAAGCAATCAATAATGCAATGTCAAAACTAGAGACCTAATCAAGCAACTGAGAGTTAAAATTTACCGTAAAACTGATGGATCAAAATCTTTGGGCAAGTCTTTCCAAATTTGCAGGTTAGACAACGATAACATGTATTCTTTAGTGCGCGTGAGCCTTGAATCTCTGCACATAAAACATGATGATGTCAAAAATACAGACGTAATCAAGCAACTGAAAGTTGCGACTTATCACTTACCTTAAAGCTGATGAATCCAAATCTTCGAGCAAGTCTTCACAAATGTGTAGGTTAGACAATGACAACGTGAATGCTTTAGTGTACGTAAACCTCAAATCTCTGCAGCATAAGAATCAAAACAAAAATTCGTGTCAATGTTGCTAATTGATTAACTGCTCGAATATTTAGCCAGCTTCGTTGTATAAAAACAATAACTCAAAAAGTACTAGCATCACTTCAAGATCTCCGTAGTAGTTCTGATTGTCTCCGATTCCAGTTGCTCTTCCGAGCTGCATTCTTCAATTTCCACACTCATTCCTAAGTCGCAGCACAAATTTTCACTATCCGTACAAGTTCCTGCAAGCCTCTGCATTTTTCGCATATAACTTTACACTAGTACAACTTCCGAAAACAATAATTGAGCGTCAAATTCACACTTGGAACCAAAATTAACTCTTTGTTTGAAGACATAATAAGCTCTTGTATCAATAATAAGCTGCTGTATCGCCAATGTTGATGTATACGTTCCGTAAACCCTAGCTACCACACTTGTGCAGAAGGAGGAGATTAGAAAACTTGCTTTGCAAAAACCGAACAGAACGCCACGGAAATGCGCAGAGACGATTACATGTTTGTTTTGCAGCGATGAAGATGAGAGAGCTTTACAAATG
This sequence comes from Solanum sejunctum, assembly GCA_025642045.1. Classification (NCBI taxonomy): domain Eukaryota; kingdom Viridiplantae; phylum Streptophyta; class Magnoliopsida; order Solanales; family Solanaceae; genus Solanum; species Solanum sejunctum. The sequence goes on from JAOTQJ010000072.1 coordinate 2,642,840, forward strand.
GCAGGAAAACGTGAACTTCTTTTTATACTACAAGTAGAAAGAAGATTGCAGAGCATGAAAATAAAGCAATGACCCCTGAGAGTAGCGGTGAGAGGTATTTGTCTTTATAGTAACAGACTAACCAGAGCTACTTTTGCGTCTCCACCAATGTGCTGAAGCTTAGGTGGGGTTAAAACAGTCTTTAGACATATTTTGACCAACATTTATTTTATTTTTTTGGATAAAATACAAGTACTTTTAGATAATTAATTTCATTTATAATAAGTCTCAGAACTGTTCCCAATGGCAGAATAGACTTGTATATGTGTTGAAATAGTTTGTTTAAGAAGTCCAGAAAACAGACCCAAGGCAGAAAAGCACAGCTGAAATTTTTTTCATTATAGAAGCAAGGTTACATGTTTTTTAAGAAAAGAGATGGCAATTATTGTTGCCAACGCTGACACTCTACCAAAATGACCTCCTGTCATATATGTATCTGCCATAATTTCAGAAATGCTTCTTTCTTTTTTGTTTTTTCAAGAAAATGGATTTTCACTCTCCCTTCCTTTTTTGGGTATCAGTTATAGTATTTACTACTTCTGTGTAATTGTTAGAATGATCTCCTTTTAAAAGATTATATAACACCATTACATATGCAGAGAATAGCCAACGGTGTAAATGATCTTTTAAATTTTTGTTAAGCTGGCGTATTTCATACACTAGTATCTTTCCATTACTTTTGTCATTTGGGTTAGGGCAACTCTGAAAAAGATTTAACACAAAATAAGGGGAAAAAAATACATATACTTCATGTTAAATATCAATTTTATTTTTATTTGTTGATTTTCCATCCGTCTACCTGTTAGAGTTCAACTAATCTAATTAGGAGGGTGTTTGGATTAGTTAAAAGTTGTCGAAACCTATTTTGAGCTTTTTTTAGTTTTTGAAAGTATTTGACAAATTTTAAATTGACTTAAAATAAATTAAAAATAATTTAAAATAAGTCAAAATTTAAAAGTTAGTCTCCCCCAATATTTTTCTTTTTAGTTTAAAAATTATTTATGTTTGACCAACAAATGTACCTTTTTATCCCTAATATTTGCTTATATTTCTTATATTATTTTGCTCCTATTTTTATTTTATTTTTTCTTTCACTTTTTTTTAAAAAAAAATTGGCTCTTTGTTTTTTTTCCCTTACTCTTTCTTTCTTTCTTTTTTTTTTCTTCTTCGAGTTTTTTCTTTTCTTCCATTTTTATTATTTTATTTTTTTATAAATTATTTATGATGAAAAAGAAAAATAATCATTACTTATTATAAATAATTAAAAAAAAAACTCAAATATATCATGTATTTTATTAAAATTATATTTTTTAAATATTAAAAATAACTTAGACATATAAATTAACTTATATAATCAATTTATATTGAAGATAAATTAAAATAAATTAATTCTAATTTAATCTAATCTCAAAACAAAAATTTAGAGTAATAATTAATATTATAATTTAAGAATATTTTAGATATTTTGATTAAAAAAAGTGCTTAACGACACTTTAATACCAAACATATTAATAAAAAAATTTCAACTTAATCACTTCTATCAAAACACCTAACTGCTTATTTTTAAAATTAAATTTTAATAAATACTTTTCAAAAAATTTTGAAAAACCACTTTTTACGACTAAACGGACTCTAAACTTCAATTTTACCTACAAGGATACAATTATGCCACACATAGAGCCTCATATTAAAGGTTTTTTATGTCCAAATTCAAACAAATCCCAATTTATCTTATTTCAAAGAACAAAATTACCTTATCTGTCGCACTCGATATAAGTTAAACACAACTGATACACTCAATCATATATATACTCATATATAAGCCTCAATGAGTATATCGATTAGTAACGAAAGTTATCGGATGTATTTGCAGGCCTCTGTGATCGGGCTCCTCTGGGAATCAATCATCCTATAAAATTAGTTATATGAGGTAATTCAGCTTTTAATCCCACATAATTAGGTCTATAACAGGCTGGATTGTATGGGAAAGATTAGGAATCAAAAATGAAATATATCGATGCGATCAAACTAGATTCATAACATTTCAGGAACTTTGATAAATTCTCTTAATACTTGGACAAAACACCACAAAGACACAGTACTTGCATAACAGACTCAACTAACCCACCATCTGATACTAGCAAAAAGATACTGTACTGCCTAAACAAGACGATGAGAAAACAGAGGACAACACAATATGTATTTCCCACATCCAATGTAAGACATCTCAAGTCGCAAATGTTTTAATGCTTAGTCCACCTCTTCCATCTTGCTTTCCTCACCAGCCTCCTCCAGTGCAGGCATGTCAGCATCTTCACCAGCTTCTTCTTCCTCCTCTATGCTGAGGCCCAACTTCAACATCCTGTGGATTCTTGCTGCAAAGGTATTAGGGTCATCAAGGCTAAAACCAGATGTCAGCAGAGCTGTCTCAAACAGCAACACCACGAGATCCTTCACTGATTTGTCATTTTGGTCTGCCTCGGCCCTCTTCCTCAGTTCCTCCATGATTCCATTATCAGGATTAATCTCCATTGTCTTCTTGCTGGACATGTAAGAACTCATGCTGCTATCCCTCAAGGCCTGGGCCTTCATAATCCTTTCCATGTTGGCTGTCCAACCATATTCGCCGGTCACCAAGCAGCATGGGGAATCGACAATCCTATCAGAAACCACCACCTTTTCAACCTTATCACCAAGGATATCTTTGATGATCTTGCAGAGATTCTCAAAAGACTTCTTCCTCTCCTCCTTTTTCTTCTTCTCTTCTTCGCTGTCATCATCGAGCTTCAATCCCTCCTTGGTGGCAGACACGAGTTTCTTACCATCATATTCTTTCAGCTGCCCCACAGCGTATTCATCAATGGCATCAACCATGTAGAGCACTTCATATCCTTTCTTCTTGAGACGCTCCAAGAATGGAGAGTTCTCAACTGCTTTCTTGCTTTCTCCAGTGATATAGAAGATGTCTTTCTGGCCCTCCTTCATCCTAGTGACATAATCCTTCAGGCTGGTCATCTCATCACCACTCTTGGTGGAGTAGTAACGAAGGAGATCAGCCAACTTGGCTCTATTCTGACTGTCTTCATGAATGCCCAACTTCAAGTTCTTTGAGAAAGCCTCATAGAACTTGTTATAGTCCTCCTTGTTCTCAGCAATCTCATTGAACATCTCAATACATTTCTTCACTAGGTTCTTCCTGATCACCTTGAGAATTTTGTTCTGTTGTAGCATCTCACGAGAGATGTTGAGGGGCAAATCATCAGAGTCCACAACACCTTTCACGAACCCAAGGTACTCAGGAATTAGTTCCTCACAGTTATCCATGATGAATACCCTCCTGACATAGAGCTTGATGTTGTTCATCTTTTTGCGGGTGTCGAAAAGATCAAATGGAGCTCTCTTGGGCACAAAAAGGATTGCCTTGAACTCAAGCTGCCCCTCAACAGAGAAGTGTTTGACAGCAAGGTGATCTTCCCAGTCATTGGTCAAACTCTTATAGAAGGAGGCATACTCCTCCTTTGTAATCTCCTCCGGTTTGCGCAACCAGATAGGTTTCTGCTTGTTAATTAGTTGCCACTCGTGAGAAACCTCCTTAATCTTCTTTTTCTTGCCTTTCTCCTTCTCCTTGTCCTCGTCAACCTCCTCAACAGCACCCTCCTCATCTTTCTTGGGCTCATCATCTTCATCGTCACTGATTTCTTTCTCAGTAGTCTTCTCAGTCCAGAGATAAATAGGGTAACTAATGAATTCAGAGTGCTTCTTCACAAGGTCTTTGATTCTTCTTTCTTCCAAGTACTCCAGCTGCACATTATTAACCAAAAAATATTTAAAACCATCTCTCAATTAGGCCTAGTGGAGTTAAGTACAGCCATTCATGCACGAAACACTGAAGCTTACCTGGTCCTCCTTGAGGAAGAGAGTGATTTTAGTTCCTCTGCCCAATTGCTCTCCATTGACATCCCTCGTAACAGTGAATGACCCACCAGCCTGTGATTCCCAAACATACTGCTCATCATCATTGTGCTTGGTGGTCACAACAACCTTCTCCGCCACAAGGTAAGCAGAATAGAAACCAACACCAAATTGACCAATCATGCTCACATCAGCACCAGCCTGCAAGGCTTCCATAAACTCCTTGGTGCCAGACCTCGCAATCGTACCCAGATTGTTGACCAAATCTATTTGGAACCACAAAAAAGAGAAAACATCAATATCATTCTATGACCTACGTCTGAAGAATCTTGAATAAAACACCACCTCTACCATATAATCACCATTCCATTGATATTAAACGGCTCATGGTTGTACTGTATTAAAGCGTGAAACTAAATTTGCTGATAGGATCGACACAAACCAATTTGAAAGGAGTTTCTCAGTTTGAAATCAAAACATACTACATAATGATAGCTGATAGATAATCACAGAAAAGAATAGATATCAGCTATCACAAATCACACGGACCTAATGTAACGCTAAGATATGTATATTATTATCAATAAATAAAGCCAACCGCTATGTCCAACCGGAGCTAAATTTCTTCCGTGCATTATTTATTTCACATAGAACACAACAAACAAACGCATAGGGAAGAAAAACGTCATTGCAAAAACTGAAGTGCACAATTAGGTAGCTCTCATAATCATCTCGATAAAATAAAGAGCAGATCAACAAATAACAGAAAATAAAGTAGGACAATGTGATAATTACCTGCTTTGGTCATGCCGATACCGCTATCAATAATGGATAGCGTCTTGTTCGCCTTATCAGGAACAAGACGAATGAAGAGCTCAGGTTGAGCATCGAGCTTGCTCTTGTCCGTCAAACTCTCGAATCGGATCTTATCCAATGCATCAGAAGAATTGCTGATAAGTTCCCGAAGGAAAATCTCCTTGTTGCTGTAGAAAGTGTTGATGATCAAACTCAACAACTGGTTAATCTCAGCTTGGAATGCGAAGGTCTCCGCCTCAGCCATTTGAACATCCGCCATCGAGTTAACGCCAAAAAAATGTTAATTGGTAATTACAGGAAGCAACGAAGAATGAAACTTGACTTTGAATAGACACTTTCGATATGATTTTCGTGAGAAAAAGAGAGGGGAGGGACGGTTTATACAGGAATGCAGAAAATTCTAGGGTCTTCTATAACTGAAGAAAAAAATTGAGAGGTGAAGCCTCTGCTTCTGGACTCTTCTACGTCGCTCTACACACACATTTCTTACTCCAACTCGTCCCTTCTGGGACAATCCGACCCGACTCCGCGGCCTTTTCGGTTTTCCTTTCTTTATTTTGGGTAATAAATAAAATTTATAAGAACGTCACAATTATACCTGAATTAATTTGATTTTAGCACGAGTTTTAACCAAAAAAATAATTTATAATCTACAATAAATAATAAATATTCGTATAGATAAAAATTATTTCACTAAAGATAAATTATATATTTTAAAAATAAATTATTATTAAATATAGAAAAAAATTGAATTGACTAAAAAAAATCATATAAATTAGGACAAAGAAAATCTTGTATATTCCATAGATAATATTCATTTTTTAAGGATTTTATTTATTATTTAAGAAAATTATTTGGATGTGAAATTGTTATAATTTTCAAATTCAAAAATTTTTGTAAAAAATTATTTTCACTAATAAAAATTCAAAACTAATTTCAATGTGTATTGTGTCCAAATACAATTTTCAATATTATTTTCAACTTGAAACTACTCAATTTATTTCTTTTTTAATTGTTATGTTTTGTTTTTTAAGAGTTAATTTGATCAATTATTAAAGCTTCAATCAATTCAATATATAAAAAAAATAGATATCTAAAAGTTATACTAAAATGCTATAAATTGTAATTTTTTTCATATTGATATGATGAAAAGTACATCTTAAAATATTCATTAAAGTTCATATTATTTGGCTGACAACTACAAAGTAACTGAAAGAGTAATATCATATTGCTTTCTCCAAATTTAATATTTTTTATATTTAGACACTCACTTAATTAATAAAAATTAGATATTTAAAAATTATACGAAAGAGTATAAATTATATTTTTTTATATCAATATGATAAAAAAATTATCTTAAAATATTAATCAAATTTTATATTATTTGGCTATCAGAAAAAAATGTGACAATTACAGAGAAACAGAAAAAATAATACTATAGTACCTTTCTCCAAATTTAACAAATTTAATATCTAAATGATCACTTAATTATTCATGTATTATAAAAAAAAATAAAATTTGTGTAAGTACTTCATCTTTTAACAATAATTTAAAAAATATTTAAAATATAATATATTTTGTACATAAAAAAGCTAAAACACACATTTTAAAGGGATTAAAGGTACTATTACCCTGTTATTTTTCTCCTTTTGATTCTCTTGTACTTCTTTTTTTCCCTCGTATTTACATGGAAATGAGTATATTTACGTTACAAAATTTCGTCCATTTAATTTTTGGTTCTCAACGGAAAACGAATATCCGGACTTCGGGTTTATAGTCAATGAGGAAACTTCAATTAATTGGAGCATTCCATCATTTTGGCGCAGACTAATAGAATATTTTTAAATTGTGTTAAATAATGCACACTTGCAATATATTTTGTTAAAAAAAAGTAAAATATTAAAAAAACTCTTCTTCAAATTTAAATTTTCGACTTTTAAAAAATAAGTGTTCAAATATCTTCTTTAACAATTTTCTAATGAATTTAATCCCATACTAATAGTACAATACCATTTTCACAATGAAAGTGCATTACTCATGTGCCTCGTCAATGCAAAATGCCACATCAAAAGCGCATTAGTTCCATATGAAAAATTATTTAAATTTTAATTCTTTTGATTCTATTTTTACTTTTTTTATTTATTCACAATTTAGAAAGAAAAAAATCTCCAAAAAAAAGGATTAATTCAAAATTATAAGAAAAAAGATCAAAAAAAGAACCAATTCCCTAACTGAACAATTGATCCAAGATCTCAAAACCATTCTCACAAAAATAATTTACTTTTTAAGAAATATTATTAAAAAATAAAAAAAAATATATTTTGAGATAAAGAAAGTATAGATTTTTCATTAAGAAATAGTCACTGCATTGCAATCTTTTTTTTTTAAATAACTATGGGCTCATAGCCCGTTTTATTGATAAATAATAGGGAAAATTAAGTTTGTACCTCTTCAAAATAAATTATTTATATTTATATATCTCTTTATATTTTGTACTTCATACTATTAAAATTTTGTCCCTCTAATATTAAAATTTGTGCGCTGATGTCATACTGATGACAACACCTACTTGTATGATATATCAATAGAGTATATATGTACCAACAAGGCATCACAGATGATTAAGTTTAATCTTATATGATACCGATATGATATAAATATACCGACAGAGTATATAATCTACTAATTTAGAGTTTAATAATTTTTTTCTTTCTTATTTATTTCTTAAAAGAAAATTATATATGCCAATTGAGTACTAATATACCGCCAGAGTATCACAAAGAATTGAGATCATTTTATATGATACCGCTATGGTATATATATACAACCAGAGTAAATTTCATAGTATTTATGCTGACGTTAGCATAATGTCAGCACACGAAATAGAAAGGAGTAAATGGGTAGAAGGGTAAATAGTTTCGATAATGGGTTCATTAAAAGTAAATAGTTTATATTGGGTCTATTAGTGGTAAATAATTTCAAATCTGGTCTATTGTGTGTACTTTTTCCTAAATAATAAAGTCCAACATAAATTTTAGGAAAAAATAGATAAATTAGACTTATTAAGCAAAATATTTACACAAATTAGACCTCCCTAATTTTATTACTCGAATTGGACCTTAGCCAAATAATTACATTTTTGGACCATTTGTTGAATAGTCCATTTATTCATGCAACCCATTAATTAGCTGAGACTCAAATTCACCTTCTTTTACACTTGGGCAAATTTAGAAGTGGCCCAATCCAAATGTCTCTTTTCACGTAAGTGTTTTCTCGCATTTGTACTATTTTTTCCCTAAAGTATCGGGTATTTTGGTAATTCATTTAAGTTCCATTGACACATTTGATGAAGTAAACTTCATTACTAGCTATATTCATTTATGTACCTTTTTTTAGATTTTTTAAAAATATTTTTGCCATATGCTATTAGGATTACAAATTTTGAAGTTTTTTTTTTAAATCTCTGATGTAATAGTTCGTATTTTTTGTTGTTGATTTTATTCTATAAGTCGTAAAGCATTGCAAATCATTGAT
>JAOTQJ010000072.1:2662068-2672749 GCA_025642045.1 Solanum sejunctum
AAGTCCTCCATTCTCTCTACCAATCCCCCTCACCCTGCCACTTGAGAGGTCCTGCAACACAAAAAACTCAGGGTAAAAATTAACTGAGCAATGTAATTGCTTCGTTAATTTAGACACTGAAAGCAGATTGTGTTTGAATGTAAGTACTACCAATACATCCCTCAATATACCTCCATCAGCTGTATCAAGGCAGGACATTGGCACAGTCTCACCATTAGGCAAATGTACCATTTTATTGGCACTACTAGATATCTCACAAAGTCTGTTCAAATCATATGTCATGTGACATGTAGCACCTGAATCAACTATCCAATTTTCCTCCCCCTGCTCAATCTCAGTCTGTGTATTACCATTATTTACGGACAAAGCATTGGAGATGGTAATTATTCCTGCCATGTTTGCCATGTTGTGCTGTCCCTTGTTGATGTTGGAAGCTGCATCTTCCTTCTCTAACATTTGTATGATCCTATTGAACTGACTTGGAGTAAATGTAGGCTGTATGCCTAATTCAGCATCCTTTCCTTTCATCATAGGGGCAGTTGGAGCAAAGTCATCAACTAATTGCATGCACTTGCGAGCACCGGATACACATGCACATGAGATGCACGTGTGATATAAGTGGAAGCAAGTTTAAATTCATATAACTGAGACCGCTTATTAAGATTTGGCTTTAGGACACCAATTTCGTTGAGCAGTTCCTGCTCGAACTCGTACTTATACTTTTTGTGCATTGTCACTGCAAATTTGGTTAGTTGCTTTTGACCCTGATGTCGTGTATTTATCCTTCAGGGGCTTCTCTATGCAGAAAATAACGTACTCTTTGAATCGACTGGACTTTATGGACGTGTGAGTTGCCTTAAATACATACTTGGTTTGACTTCTTGATTATTTTTTAGGCTTAACATGGTTAATTCTCTTACTGAAAATTGCAGTCGTCTGTGCGAAAAGTTGCACTGCTGAATGGTAAGGTATGTCTACAACTTGCTTACTAAAAGTAAAACCATAATGCAATTTTGAAGGTTTGTGAGGATTCAAAACAAGTAGCCATGTTTGGTTTTTCTCTGTTGTCTTCTCTGTCGTGGCTGGAGACTAAGAAGATTTTGTTACTAAATTTTTGCTTAGTTTAGCAGGCTCACGGGACAGCTTCTGCTAATTGAAAATGCTAACCTTTCTATATATAAGTTGCATATCCATCCTTTGTTAAGTTTATTGTGTCCGAAAGAACAAGTATCTATTGTTGAAACATAAAGTGTGCCATCTTGGACCTAATAGGAATCTTCTCGTGCTGGTTCCACAGGTTGAGACTGTTCACGAAATGCGGTCTTCTGACTTTGGAGAGGGTTTAACTCTTATTGGTGAGAGGTAAGGTATACATACATCATTTCCTGATTCTGGAAGTAATGTGGAAAAAGTGTTGTGATAATTGCTAAGCAAGCAATTCTGTCCTGATTATTGCAGCATTTTTTTTATTATGAGAACATCAAATTTTGGTACAAATATCTGTAAGCCTAATGTTGCTTATATGTCAATACGATTTAGTTTTGTATTAATTTTGGGCCAATTGTCATTATGAAACTGTAGATAAGTAATGCTGTTTCAATTAATAATTAACTGACTTGAATTTGGTGAAGTATTGTTTTAATCTGAAGTTTTGGCTGTTCTCTAAGTAGCAGTCTTTCTTTTACCAAGTTAACAACTTCTGTGCTTCCTATGTCCAATTTAATTGTCCAACTTTGATTAGGTACACAGAAGAAGTTAGAATTGAAATTTTATTCTTTCTTTTTAGAAATGGGTTTAAAACTATACATGTATGAAAATAATGGCTTCTCTTTTATGAAGCCGAAATTAGAAACTAGAACAATGTATTTGGAAGAGAGAGGAAGGGGATCTTATGATTACTTTAAAGATATTCGTGATATATTTTCTGGTGTACACTAGACCAGACCAAGCTTTCTCTACTTTAGATTTTTCCTTTTTGATTGTTGTGTCTTTTTGTTCCCTTTCCTTTATTCTTTTAGTGATGGTTTAATATTTTTGCATTTACATTGTCCAGTAGTTCTTATGCAACAACTGCCGATTTTTGTAGGTTGTTCCAACTAACATGGTTGCAGGATACCGGTTACATATATGATCGATACAACTTAAGCAAAGTATGCTTGCCATTATTGCTTTGTGTTCTTTCAGTTAAATCTTCTTTTCCTGATTTTAATTTGGATGTTGCTTGTTGTAATATGAAAGCTCCCGATGTATTTATGAGAAAAGTATCGTACGCTTTCACATGTTAGTTTACTGTTAGAATTGTGCTGTTTTATTTTTTATATTAGTGTCAAGTCCTCTATTCGATTTGATGTTCAAGTTAAAATTATCATTTCGAATACAAAGTTTTCCTTTCTTATAACTTCACATGAAACTATGAAAATTTGATAGACTAAATCCTTCTCTTAAGAACCTGGCGGAAGCCCTTTATTGGAGCAACCAAATTCTTTTTTAGTCACCCTAGTTCACTATATTTAGAATTGAAATTATATACACAACAACAACAACTTGCCCAGTAAAATACCACAAGTGAGGTTTGGGAAGAGTAAAATATACGCAGACCTTACCACTATCTCATAGATATAGAGAGACTGTTTCAGAAAGACCCTCATCTCAAAAATTGAAATTATATGCAGTTCAAAAAGTTTACTCATCACATGCAAGATGGTTGGGGATTGGCAACTGATGGGAAAGTACTTTTTGGAAGTGATGGAACATCAACATTATATAAGATTGACCCTGCAAGGATGAAAGGTTTTGCCATCTACAGTCTACATGATATTATGTTTCTTCTTTGCTTCCTTAAAATGGAGATACTCATTTTCTTGCTGCAGTCATCAAAAAACAAGTTGTCAAGTCTCAAGGGCATGAAGTGCCCTACCTCAATGAGCTGGAGTATGTGAAAGATGAAGTTTGGGCAAATGTTTATGGGGTATAAAACTCTCTTTTTTTACCGAGTTCCATTTGGGCTTTGGATTTTTTTTTTTTTGCCATTTATTTCACACTATCCACATAGTTAGAAAGTCTTTAAGCAACTTTAATAATAGTTGTTTTGGTTATAGTGTTCTGGGAATAGGTCCAGAAAACAACCTTGCTTGAGAAGGTAGTTTATTATGTCGTATAAGTTTGTTTAGCTTGTTGGGTTTCCAATAAAGATATATTGTGCATGGCATCACTGTATGAACCAATAATCTATTTGGTGCTGCTCAGTTAAGTCCTCTCATTTTCTTATTCAGCTAGAAGTCAGTTAGAGCAACCTGTCTAGGCGAGCCTCTTTATAAGCATACTCCCATTTGATATGATTATGAGTATGACACTATATGGCGGCAGATAACCTTCTTCTTTTTCCTCATCTGACTGTCATATTTCTTAACTCCAAGCTCAATACCAAATTAAAGACCATGATAATGCGGTGTTGCCTTTTTCTGCAGACTGATTGCATTGCTAGAATTTCACCAAAAAATGGCACTGTGATCGGGTGGATTCTACTTCAATCTCTTAGGTATTAGCTTTTGTTCTTTCTCCTAATGTATTGCAGTTCACAAATTCTGGTCAAGATTTATTAACAGATAGCTTCTATGACTTCTTTCAGAGAGGAGTTAATATCAAGAGGTTATAAGGTAACTTTTCTACTGCTTCACAGAAGATGGGTCATTTGTGATTAAGCGGGTGTTTGGATTGGCTTATTTTTAGTGGTTTTTAGCTTTTAAACACTTTTTTAGTTTTGGAAGTATTTGGGTAACACAAAAACTGCTTAAAAGCACTTTTTGAAATCTGAAAAGTGCAAAAAAAAAAAAAAAAAAAGCCAAAAGCTAAATGTAGGTGTTCTAACTTGTGGCTTTTAACTTATAAACAACTTAAAGAAAAAGTCAATCCAAACACCCCCTAAGAGCTTTTTTCTGTTATATTTTGATATTTGTTCCTGTTCCTCTCTTTCTCTGTCTCACTTTTCTCTTTCTGTTTTTTGGTTTATATCTTTTGTTGATAAACCTTGGATGGTATAACATTAATTGATGATATGGATGGATAATTAGCTGTAAGTGAGGAATGAGGAGTGAAGATGAAAGAAAGTTTACAACCTTTGTTACCTCTAAACTCAAAAAAAATGGTTTGCAACCTTTCCGTTTCAGATGGAAAGAAGGCTATACTGATGGGAAGTGCAAAGTGCTTCCATATATGAAACTATTTACACCAAGATTTTAAGGATAATACTTAATACATAGTGATTACCTTCATTTCCCATCTTTTTACTGAATAACCAGGAACTAGTAAATCGAAAGATTGCACTTTCGTATTCCCTCCCTCACCCCCACCCCCACCCACCAATCTTCCAGGTTCTTTGATGCAAATATAGAGTGAAAGCTAAATCCTCCATTGCAGTACTTTGAGGTCCTGAATGGGATCGCATGGGACAGAGATGGTGACCGTATTCTTGGTAAGAATTAATAATTACTATTTTGTGTGATTTCATCAGCTTTATAAATAAGTATGAACTTAAGCTTAACTACTTAACATTTCCTCTATAATGCATAACCAATTTTCAATCTTCATCGAATGAGTATCAATGAAAAATTTCTATTCTTGACGGCTCTATCTTCCCCATTTGTTGCATCATACCATTGCTTAACCTTGTTACATGATCTTCAGCTTTGGTTTAATTGTATTCGCTCTCCCTCTATCATTAATGGTATGGTCCCTTGATATGGACTGCAATATGAAATCAGATGTTTTCTTCCTATGACCTATGGTGCTAGTTCGTTAAGAGAGGACCTGCCATCTCTTGAGTTTAAAGTACTCAAAACTTAATAATTTTTTGCTTATCTTTCCATAGAATTCAAATAACTTAAATGCAACATTGGTGGATTAATCATCCACCTAATAACAAGGAAATAACTTCCTACTACTACTGAAAATAGAAAATGGAGGAATAACCTCCTTGCTGCCAATAACTGCTACAGAGAAAACAATTGCTCCAGAAAAAAACAGGAAACATAATTAATAGTTGCTGATTTAATCAATTTTCTGATTAAACTTTCCATGCATAAAATCTGCTGGTGACTAAAAGAGTGTTTACTATTAGCCTGCAATCCAAGCATCAAAGGCTCTCATTCAACTTAACTGGTAGCCTCAATTTTGTAAGCCACAAAACAATTTGTAATTTTGGTACCAATATAAGATGTCCGATAAAGGAATTTCTGCCATGATGCTGTGCTTTGACAGTTTAATTTAGTGATCCTTAGAATTTGGAAGTTTCTGTGGATGACACTATTCTGTTCTTCATTGCAGTGACAGGGAAACTATGGCCAAAGATATTTGAGATCAAGTTGCTCCCCCTTCCACCAAATGCTCCATTAATTGGAAAAATTGATAACTTGTGCATCCCAAAAGCATTCTATTTTGGAAACTTAGAGAGCTGATTATGTTTATCACTTCCCATGTAAAACTTTTGGAGCTGTTTTTAGCAGCATCACTATATTGATCACCTCTTCCTATATTTTACGTCTACTACTATGTATAACATCAGCTACTTATGCATGCTGCAGCATAACTTATAATGTAATAAGGCACTGTAAGTCATAATAAGTTGTATCTTTAGCGTTTTAACACTCGGTCTGAGTCCACATCCCGCTGCCCCAACAACTACTAATGGCTTCTTTTAAGGCCTTTCAAAGATTACTCGCTAATGTATTCTAGGACATATTGTCCAAGTCCAAGAGTGAAAGCATTGGCAGGAACATCCATAAATTTGCTAGAAGGCTGAAACCATGGGCTGGAGCAAATGCTGTTTAATTAATAATCAAAATGGTTCCAAAAAGTTGAAGCATTACAAGGGACTAGCTGGATATCTCACTATCTTTTACTCAACGCTTAGTAGCTGCAGCACAAGTCTGGAGCTGGATCCTATCAACAGGTAAAGTATCAGTTGGAAAAGGACAATCAATTTTCTTATCAGGCAACAGAGCACACGGCTGAGGACTAACTTGGGTAGAAACACCTTGTATATTACTGCAGTTCCATTGTAGTTTCTTAGCATGTTCTGACAACTCAATGGCCACATTTGAAATGCAAATTCCATTGAAGATATCATCATCTATCCCCACTAATTTCCCTGCTATTGTAACATTCTTAGCTACAACGTCTTTTATATTGATTTGTTGAATGACAGGAAGTGCTTTAGGATCATAATGATCATCAGGATGAGACCCATAATCTCCCGTCATCCAGAAGGTATATTTCGTTGTCTGCAATGTCATTCCTCTCACGAAAATGTCTTTGACATATGCCCCTCTTCCTATAGCAGTTTTGATCCTCAGGCCTGATTCAGAACTAATTCCTGCAATGTTTTCAGCTCTAACATCTTGAATGCCACCGGACATTTCGCTTCCAAGAGCAATGACTGCGCTATCAGGAGATATGCAGGTGAGGTTTTTTATGATTAGGTGTTCTGTAGGCATTCCAAATGATATTCCATATTCATCCCAACCACTTTTCACTGCTATACAATCATCCCCCGAGACTATGAAGCAATCTTCAATCCTTGTGTTGGAACAAGAATCTGCACAATCAGAAAATGAATTAGTAACTACTTCATTATAGGATGTCAGTTCCTCACTTATTTACTACAGTATTCTTGTAACAAACCTGGGTCAATCCCATCTGTGTTTGGTGAATCAGTTGGTGCAAGGATTGTTAATCCCTTAATTATCACAAAACTGCATTTTTTGGAAGAAAGAAAAAAGTTAGAATCAAAGAGTACAAAAGAAGGTACCACATAAACTTCAATTAAGTTCTACAGAATGGTGGTTAAACCGTCTTCGTTATATGGGATGGAGTGTTGGCTAGTAAAAATCTCTCATGTTCGGAAAGGGCATGTTGTGGGGATGAAGATGTCGAGATGGACGTATGGACATACTAGGAGTGACAAGATGAGGAATGAGGTTATTCAAGAGAAGGTGAGAGTGGCCTCTAAAGATGAGAGAACCAAGATTGAGATGGTTTGTGCATGTGCAAAGGAGGTGTGTCGACACTCCAGATAGGAGGTGTGAGAGGTTGGATTTAGGGTTCCTTGGAGGGGTAAGGGTAGACCAAAAAAAGTGTTAGAAGAGGTGGTTAGATTAGATATGACACAACTTCATATCACTGAGGTTGCGTATTATGGTAGAAGGCTAGTAGGGGTAGATTGTTGTTTTGGCTTGTGATGGTTAAGGTTTGTCACAGGACTCATCATACCATTATAGTTGTGTTGTTATTGCTCTTCAATTATTTTGAAGCTTTTAATATTTTTCTTGCAAAATTGATATTTCTCTTCGTTCTAGCCGATATTTTATATCTATTGTTTCTTCATCTTCATTTGGAGCTGATACACTTGAGTCAATGGTGTTTGGGAGACAACCTTCCTATCTCTATGAGGTAGTAGTAAGGCGTCACGCCTATTGGTGGGATTTTAATAGGTATGTTGTTATCGTTGTAAAGAGTACATATCAAAGTTAGTTTATAAACACCAGTATGGAGTGTGGTGGGATGCTAAGATCCCTCCACCTTACCCAGATGCCTAGTTTGTCCCTTGAGAATGGAGAAACTCCTGGTACATGGTAGGTGAGTTTTCCTTTTGTAGGCTCCACGGGTCACAAATCCAAAGATGGCTACACGAATTATAAAAGTATGATATAACTAAATGAGAGGAACAAGAAAGTAAACCTGCTATATACAGGATGGACATTCCATGAAGGAGAATTGATCAATGTAAGATTGGAAATCTGAACATGATCAGAAAACATGATCTCAATTAGGTAAGGTCGAGTGCTTTTCAGTTGACCTTGTCGAAATTTAGTCCACCACTGTTGACCTTGACCATCTATGGTGCCATTTCCACCTGGTCATCATCAGCATACATATAAAAGAATAGCATCAGAAATGTTGGCAATGGTGTCTGAAATATCATAGACTCAAACAGAGGATTTATGATATCGAGGATTTATACCTCTGATCCCAATTAGCTTGAGATTGAGGCATAGTAATTGTTGTACTTGTCATATTATTTTGTCTTGATAGTACAAAGAGGATATTTACCTGTAATGACTACATCAGTCAAGTTTGTTCCAAATATGAGACTGATAAACCTTGATCCTGGAGCATCCCTTCCTACTCCATAAGATGGCAATGGAGGAATTAAATCCCACTCTGCCTCATCCTGTACAAACAATCACATATGTGTATGTGACAACAAGCATTGCATCTTGTCCGAGATATAATATATATGTATAATCTAGTAAAGTTTGATCTATACAATTAGTAATGTGGCTGCACCACTGCTATGGCCATGGAACCTTGTCTAATTTGTAGTTCTTTAAAGCTGGTATAGAGATTCTTATGTGTGCTTTCTAAAATGAAATATCAAAAATAAATTAAAATACAGAAGAAAACTTATAACATTGTGACAATTTTAAAAAATGTATTTCATCTGAAAAATTAATATGGTGTAAATTTTCTGATTTAATTTGTAATCATTGACGCCTGTAGACCATTTAAGGGGTATCAAGGAACAAAATAAATCCTGGAGACCAAATTCCTCAAATAGATAGGGCCGGAGAACAGGGCTTTGGTTTGTTTGTAGTATTGTCAAAGAGTTGAAGAATGATTTTTTTTTTCTATGCATATTCAAGCATGAACAGATTCAATCAATTGAAATCCTTCATTCACATCTTTTTTCCGCTAAAACATTTCCGGTTAGGTGATTGATTTATGTGGTCATAGAGAGTCTTTTCACTGATTTCCTTCCTTTTTACCCCTCCTTTTTCTACCTGATTAGGAGGATAAGAAGAAAAATCAAACCAATTTCTTTTTTGAGGGGGAAATAGAGGAAGGAAATACAAGGTGGGGAATCGATGCCCCACCAACAAAGTGAAAGTTCAGGTTCCAATTTTCTTTGAAGTAAGGCAAAAGGGATAAAGAAAAAATGAAACCTGAGAAGCTAGAATGACAGCATCCTGGTGTATATAAAGAGTGAAATTACTAGTGAGATTGAATGGCCCTGTTAACCATTTTCCAGGAGGAACAATGAGCTGTGCTCCCCCATCTGTTCCAAATTTACTCAATTCACTTGTAGCTTTTCGAAATGCCTCTGTGTTAGACGTTGTCCCATCACCTTTGCCTCCAAAATCTGTCAAAAATGCTGTGTGCTTTCGACAACTAAAAGCTTCATACTCAACAGATTCCGCTGCTCCAAGACAAAGCATTCCCCATGTCAAAAGGACCATAAATTTCTCTAGAAACTGTTCCAAAAAATGAAAAATCCATTAATAATAACAATAATAGCGGAAATAATAATTTTAATAATGAACATTAAGAAGAAAACATAGATTTACATGGCATGTTGATGTGTGATACAACTCCATTGTTGAACGAAGAGCTTCTGAATGAATGAATATTGGTCTAATGATTCTGTTATATACTGTAATGTAGATTGAGTCAAACTAAACATTTATTAACTCTCCATTTGTGGAGATTTTTCACATTTGTAATAAGAGAAAATTTTGCTACTTAAAGGTCAAGAGAAAATGAATTTACTAGATGCAAGTTTGGTAGGAAATTTGATGATTTGGTTATTAGAGATCCTCTTGTCATATTGCATTTGCAAAGTACTCAATCGGTAAAACAATTTTAAAGCTAAGCCAATCAGTCTTATAAAAGAGGAAAATAAATCGGGAAAATGGATTCTGAGGTGTCAACTGTAAGTATGCATTTAACAAAGTTTTACACTTCTTTAAGTTTCGGTCAAATATTTATTAAGTACTAATTACATAAGCATTTAAAAAAAAGAGCTACAGATAATTTGATATTCTGTGATTATGTTAACAAAGTTTTACTTCTTTTAAGTTTTGGTCAAATATTTATTAATTGCATATGCATTTAAAAAGAAGAGTTACAGAGAACTTGATATTCTTTGATAATGACAGTTTTTATGATATATTCTAAAATAATATTATAAATAAGAATGTTTAAAATAATACAATAAATTTTTACAAATATACAAATTAAAAAATTAGATTGTTTGTCCTTATCAAAAAACAGATTGCCTATTTAAAATAGCCTAAAATGTTTGTTTTTAATGTGTTTTATTATTTTCAGTTCTTCGATATCTAGGTAAAATATCTTCATTTCGAGTAATTTTATAAAAGCATATATCTAATATATTATCTTCATCATTCTTATAAAAAAAAAAAAATCTTGTTCAAATTAATAGCATAAACACTAATTGAACAAAATCTTGATAGAGAGATCCTTGATTCATAGCTCAAATATTGAATTTTTTGGATTTTATTTGACTAGATTTTAAATATATGTATTGCATGTGTATTCATACTAATTAATAGAAATACTTTTAAAATATTATAATAAGAGTGTGATAAGAAGTTACATTGAATTTGAAGAGAATAAATACAAGCTCTAATTGATGAATCATGAGCTTATTCAATCAAAATTATTATTATGGGGAACTTACCTATGGCTATATATGTTATATTTAGAAAATATTTGTATTTATAGTGTTATATCAAAAAATGGCTTTCTTGAAAAGAAAATAATTCGAAAATCAAAAATCGATTCAAACTCAATTAATTTGAGAAAAATCAATTCTCGAAATTCG
>JAOTQJ010000072.1:2678229-2697535 GCA_025642045.1 Solanum sejunctum
ATGGGATAGGTGATCTCCTTATAAGGTTTAGGCAATCCTCCTCCCTTTGAGCTAGCTTTTGGGGTGTGATTTAGGCCTAAAACCTTCTTCAACAAGGCACATATTAGGTCATACACAATTATATATATATATTCTATTTCTTACTTGATGTTTGACGAGAAAATGAAAAGTAAAATTACCTAACTACACTCCTTTATTTATCATACTTTTTATTATTTCCCATTCTTAAAAATTTTAAAATCCCTTCTTTCCATTCGAATGCATTAATTCAATAATTCGAATATATTAATTCAGTAATCTGGATACATTAATTTTGATTCTTAAATTATCTCTATGTTCAATGTATTATGTTTTAAATATTACATGCTGATACTTAAAAATCTTAATTTTTATATTCGAAACTGAATTAATATATCCAGGTTATCGAATTAATATATCTGAATTGTCATATTTTTTTAAGGTATCTCTATGAATTGAAAAAGAATAATATTTGTGATTTATGTAAACCTACCAAAAAAAATCATTACGAAAATTTAATGAATTCTCATACATATGTTAGAAAATCAACAAATGGATAATGTTGTTTCGCTACTTAACCATTGGTTAAAAGACTACCCCTTTTATCATTTAAGCTAATTTGACCCTCTATTAAATAACACATTATTGTTCTAGTCTAGTGGGAATAAAGTAAAAAAATGGTCAATAATAATGCTCTAGCAAGATCACTTTTTGAGAGTTGACTTTGAAATCTTATCATAAAAAAAAAAGGGCCGGTTATCAAATGCCAGGTATTTATGTATTAACAGTAATAACTAACTTATTGTTTAAACAATTATATTTAGATGAATACTTTATGTATTATCCTTCCATCATGAACTAACAGATAAACGTCACTTTGTTAAACCTTCCACCCATTAACATAAAAATATTGCACTCTCATCTTATCTCCTAACACCATTTTATTTGTATAATAACATATAATAAAATGTGCTGTTTTTCTTATTTTAATACTTCATGCACCAAAATAAATGCAATAGTAGTGGAAAAAATGACAATATAAGAGCAATTGTATAATGAATATGGTTAAAATAATAGGAGCAATTGTATAATGAATCATAATACCACTGAAATTTATTTAAAAATAGATTGACCTACGGAATGAATGGAAGTCTAAGTTTTAACCAAAACTTAACACCAAACCATATCTAATTTAGGTTTAAATAACCCTTAATTGAATTGCTCTTCCATCGCTATTTACACGGTACGATTTATAGAAACACTAGCTAACATATTTTAACATCTTGTTCAAATTAATAATCATGCAAGGTTTTGACTCTTTATTTCGAATCTTCATATTTCTAAAAACAAATGGGTGAACTCTAATTATTCTTCATTTATTAAGAATTTGAGGGTCAATAATGCTAATCAGAGAATTTAATATATGATAGTAATTAGAATTGGTGAACAAGCTAGTCTTGAATGTTGAGCGCTAGTTATGCCTGTATTTGACATATGATAGTAATTAGAATTGATGAGCGAGTCTCGAGGGTTAAATTTGACATACGATAGTAATCAAAATTGACGAATGAGCTAGTCCCGAGTGTTGAGTGCTATGTGTGTGTGTGTTTGACATCTGATAGTAATTAGAATTGGAGTGTTAAACGCTTTGCGTGTATGTAGGACACACAATTTTTGTTCTATTGGAATACCGATAGGTGCAATATTGGAATACTAGCACAATATATTTTAATCATTTATAATATATTTATATTGTATTCATAATTCATTTTTATTATAATGCAAACTTATCATAATAATGCTATATGTTATTATAAATGGTAATAAATAAAATGTATCTAAAATTAATAATTATTTTTTAAAACTATTTGCCCCAGTAATTTTGAACTTTTGAGAATTAATCAATATTCTCTTTGGTTGTAATTTTTAAGACTAATTTAAATTTATTAAGATTTATAGTATTTTTATCATGATTTACAATCATATAAATTATTCAAAATGTCTTTACCTAATTATGTAGTACTGATGAAATTTAGAGAGTCAATAAAATTGCTCTTTGACCGTAATTTTTCATATGTTAAGGATTCGGTATATGTTACTTCTTCTATTCCAATTTATATGATACAAATAGAATTTTGAGAGTCAATAATAAAAATAACCATAATTTTATTTTTTTTATATTATTATAAGTAGTTAACTATTATAATTTATAATACTTTAAACATAAAATGCAAATATTTAAATTATTGCAAATGCGCCTTTTTGATTATTAAAAATATTTTGCTCCATTTGAATCAATTTATGTGGAATTGATGAAATATTAAAAGTCAAATTTTAATTTGACTATAAATTTTTTTATATAATTTTTAAAAATATTTTAAATATTTAATTAATAATTTTAATTTATAATACTTTAATCTAATTTTTAAAGATATAAGTGAATAGAAATTCATTGTAATAGTTCAATATTTAGATGACCAAAATGGGCTTGAATGTAATTTAAATTAAGGAATTTTCGCATATAGTCACTCCAAAACATCTTAATTATACTCCATAGTTATAATTTGGATAATTACATTTCATAATTATAGCTATAACAGTATTTATATATTTTGTTATATAATTCGTGCAATGTTTGTATAATTCGCTATACAATTTGTAGTTTTTATATAATATTAATATAACTCGATATACTATTCGTAGTTTTTGTATAGCGTTTGTATATTTCGCTATACAATTCATCGTATTTGTATATTTTGTTATGCAATTCGCGCAATGTTTGTATAATTCGCTATACAACTCGTAGTTTTTGTATAGCATTTGTATATTTCGCTATACAATTCACGCACAACCTTTGTGTAATTCGTTATACAATTCGTAATGTCTGTATATTTCGCTATATAAATGGCACAACACTTGTATAATTTGTTATGCAATTCACAATGTTTGTATATTTGATATAGTTCGTTATGCAATTCGTTGTACAAACTCCAATTGTTATTATAGAGAATGCGTATAACTATGTTAGTTAATTAACTAATATATGTTTGCTTATCGGCATAATTTTTCCATAAATTCCAAAAGCACCATGTTGATCATGAATTGTGTACTCTTATACTTTATGGTAATAATCATAGTTTTATACAATTTTAATGATAGCCTTTTTATTTTATAATATTTAATTAATATTGTTTAATTGATAAGAATAACAATGGGTATAAAATTAGCATAATTCAATACTAACAGATATACTTTTGGTTTTTTGAAATGAAAATATAGCATAAATATTTTCACGTTATTGGAATACGGAGTAATAGATATGTTATTACGTTTTTATTTAAAAGATAAATAAAGTATGTATATATATTTTGTATCTGACGAAATATTGTTAAATATGTTAGTTTAAATGGAATATTGAGAAGTATTATCTATATGTAATTTGAAAAATGTGAATAAGTAAGGAGCATTCCGTCAACGTGCTTACTTGCTTATGAAATTTATTATCTAGTAAAAAATCATCAAGCTCTCTTAAGTATTACTTTTGTTGTTGTAAAATAGAGAAAATATAAGAGTAATAACTAAGAAATGAAGATAAAAATAATATTGAAAGTAAAATGCAGAGAGTATTATTTACAATCATTCATTAAAAATCTTTCATTAGAAATCATTCATTTACAATCTTTAACCAACATGTTAGTACATCTTTAAAAAAAATTTAATTAATAAATAGATATACTATATTAGTGGCTTAATTAAATGAAACATCCACAAGTACATGAATTTGTATCACTTCCCCTTGTATGTTTGTGGATAATGTGCCTTATTAAAATTTTACTAGAAAAAATTCAATAAGAAAAAGTCTAGTGAAAAAAAAAAAGTAAACATATCTTGTAATATATCTTAGTTCTACCTCATTAAAAATCTCACCAGAAAAATCTAATGGGACAAAACCTCGATTAAGAAAAAAAGAGTACAACATGTACTATGCTCCCCCGCAATGAAAACTTTATCTAATATCTTGGAGATGATGCATTCCAGTCTTATATCTTTGCGTTTCAAATGTTGACGTCGGTATTGCATTAGTGAATGAATTTGCAAGATTATAACTCGAACGAATCTGTTAAACAACTACTTCACTATTTTGTTAAAGATTATGTGCAAAAAAAAACTAGGTGAAATATGTTTTGTTCGATCTCCTTTAATATATATATATATATATCCTCCCTTCAATTGAGCTAGGCAAGTAACATTATCTTAACCATACACACTCTTGGCAAGCTTCATGAATGACTATTAAGTCATTGTTCTATTGTTTGCTTTAGAGAATGTCATGATATAATTGTACTTCTATATGTGAATAAATAATCTGTCTGAGATCGAACTTAATGTAGATCAGAAAAATCTCATGCATCTATATAATCAATCATTTTTATTTGAATGCATTAGAATACAACAATCACATATCAATTGTTCCTTGAAAATACCTGAATACATGCTTGACACCTTTCTAATGTCTTCTTGTTAGTCATGAGCTGAATCTCGCCAATAGATTTAAGCAAATAACATTTGATCGCATGTTGTTAGTAAGGTGCAAGAAAATACGATCGAAAGATTAAAGAAAAGATGTGCTTTCTAGGGAGAAGGCAGAGAAAATTGAGTTTAGAGAGAGAAATATTTTTTTGGTAACGCTCAATAGATAAACTCCACGGCAATAGGGTTATATATATTAATGATATTCGGATATTTATAATTACACAAAATACATGTATACACGGAGAATAAATAGTAGCACCTAACTACAATATCAGGCTCGACAACCTAACATAAGGTGCATAGTGTCCCAATAGCACTGATATGTGAAGTTTCATCACCAATAGTCTCCACATCTTTTCTTGAAGTTGAAAGGCATCTTTGTTAATATCAAGTGATCTCACAATCATTAGAATACTCAATGAGTTTGATTTATCTATGTAAAATTGCTTCTAAACTTTTTGAGTGTATGTTGAATAGTGGATAAATATCCCGTTAGTCAAATATTCAATTTGTAGGCCAAGACAAAACTTTATCTAATCAAAATTTTTTATTTCAAAATTTTTCTTCAATAGCTTTTCAAAGTTCCTTAGGAGTGCCAATGATCTTCAAGTCATCAACATATACAAAAATTATAAAAAAATTCAAATTTCGACCTTCGTCTAAAAATACAAAGATAAATAGGATCATTTTATGCCCTTTCTTTAGCAAATATTTACTAAAACGATTATATCAAATTTGTCTTGATTGTTTCAATCCATATAAGAATTTCTGAAGCTTTATTGATCGAGTTTCTTTTGAATTTTTGTATGCTTCATGCAATTTGAATGCTTCAATAATTTTTATAAAAATGTCATAGTTTAATTAGTCATATAAATAGGTTGTGATAACATTCATTTGATGCATTTCAAGTTTTTCATGAACTGTCAAATTTATTAGATACCTGAAGATAATTTCACCTACCACAAAAAATATGTCTCCTCATAATCAATGTGAGACCTTTGCGAAAATTCTTATGGCATAACTCGTACTTTATATCTTACGATTTTATTATTTTCATTGCGTTTTCGCATAAAAACTCATTTGTAACACACTAACTTGACACCTTTAGGTATTCAAACTATTCTTCCAAAAATTTTCACGTTTTCCAAGAGAAGTCAATTTTGTTTGAGTTGCTTCCTTCCATTATGGCCAATCATTTCTCTGCATACATTCATTGACAGATTTTGATTTTAAATTCTCATTGTGTTGCATTATTTTCTGGAAACAGCCGCTTTATGTTTCTAAACATAGGGGTTAGGCTGCGTACATCCGACCCCCCCTCACCCCGCAATGAGCGGGAGCCTTTTGAGGCACTGGGGTATGTTGTTGTTGTTGTTGTATTGTGTTGCATTATTTCAATAGCAACATTCTAGGCAAAAATATTATCAACCACAATATTATTTTGGTTTCACTTTTTTCTCATCGATACATAATTTATGGAGATTTTTTCATTCTCATTATTTTTAGTTACTTAAACTTTTTTTGTGGTATCATCATTTGTTATGTCTCGGAACTCTTCTTGAGCAATTGCCTCGATATTATGATCATTTTGAAGGTATTTTAATCCTATAACATTTTGTGAGTTATTTTAATGCCTCAAAATATATAGAAGGTTGGTTTTTCATAATTAAAATCTTTATCCTTCACTCTTAATTTTAAACGCTCAAGAATTTTCAATAAACTTATCAAGTTAGGATTATCTTTGAACTTGACATAAATTATAAATTTTATCCCTAAACTATTGATAGACTTAAAAACACCTCTCAACTTGGTGAACTAAGCTTAAATATATCCTCGGACTTGACATAAATTATTGGTTTCGTTCTTAAATTATTAATAGGCTTAAAAACACCCACAACTTGATATTTTTGTAATTTATTAAATTTTGTTTTGAAATTTTGTAGAGTTTCAGTTGTTGTCATATTTAAGCTTAGGATCATAGCCAAATTTATCCATTTCTTATTAAATTTTAAATTTAAATTTTATTTTATCATACTAATTTGTTTGTGCATCTAATATCTCTCCTCCCCGCCAATTATATCATGATTACATAAAATATATATATTATATAAAAGATCCTTTTAAAATTATTTACACAACAAATTTTATGAGCCAATGTGGAATGCATATCAACACAGCTAAGATCACTCAATCCAAACAGGCTCCAAACACCATTTATCTTATAAGATTCAACTAGTAATTGGATAAAAATGACTCATTTTATTGAACTAAATATTAAATGCTTCATATCAGTCGGTCAGTTGGACTAAAAGAGGAATTAAACAATAATATGAGGACCAAACTAGCTACTTTCCTTCTGGATACTTCAATTTTCCAGCTAATTTGAATGCTTCCCTAAACGGTACACACGACATTAGAGCGGTCCTGCTTTGAGCCCGACCTCCCCACATTGAATACTGGAACTGTCGGCAATAATGTCACCGGCGAATTACTCGGCAAAGTTTGTCAGTTATTCCCAAGCAATTACTCTCTCTAATCACCGCCGAATAGTTCAGAGTCGCAAATTAGACCATGTTCGAACTATTTCCCCTTCTTTGAAATTACCCGCACCGATTAAGGAATGCGACAATGCAGAAGTCATTTGTTCAAGAGAGAGCAAAGGGAAGGAATGGATTCACTTTGTCGGCGTCGGAGGTTGTGGTTTGTCCGCTCTCGCCATGCTTGCTCTCAAACAAGTACACTCTCTGTCACTCATACTATTTATATTTGGTGGCTGACTGTTTTTTTTCTATAAATTTCTGTAACTATAAAGTTGTGAATTGTGATGTTACTTGCTATAGAATTTCAGAAATGTTAATTTTATATCATGAATCATGTTTGAATTAAGACAGAGAATTGAGTGATTTGAGTGTGGTACTCCAAAACCCTGTCTCGGTTGACGGATGGAGTAACTTTTTCAATTTCATGAAATAGCTTGTGATACCTCCATGATTTCATTGGCGGCAGAAACAAAAAGAATCATGGCCTAAAAACGCTCATAATTAATACAACATCTGATTTGCAAAATAAAACTCAGCAAAACAATGCAGTTTATGCATAATAGTACAACATTCCCTTGGCAATATACAAATGTTTCTTATATGAAACTCTGCCTTACTAATACCAACTTAAATTTGGCGAGAATCTTTATATCATTTCATGTGGGATAGAATGTGAAATAAGACTCTATTAATGTTACTCACGTGGCTAAGAGTGAAGAATTCTGTTGAAGTAAACAATCCAAGCTTGTATTGTTGTCCATTGAATAACAGTTACTTAACAACTAGTACACTATTATTGAGAACATAACAATGTATATATCATAGTACGTGAATCAAATGACGCATTATTATTTGGATAGTTGAATTTGTGAGCTGGTACTTAGTTTAAACTTGTTGCTTTTCTTTCTTTCTTCCCTTTTCTTTCTTTCTTCCCTTTCTGTCTAATGTTTTGGTAGGTTAGAATTAATTGAACTAAATTTGGAAGTACACTAGGGTTACGAGGTCAGTGGTTCTGATGTGATGTGGAGCAATGCCATGGATGCATTGCGAGAAGCCGGTGCCCGAGTGTATATAGGACATTCTGAGCTTAATTTGAGAAAGAATAATGGTTCAGTGCCTGATGCCCTTGTTCTGTCAAGTGCGATTCATGGAGGCAATGTGGAGATTTTACATGCCAAGTCTGTTGGAGTACCTGTGTGAGTATATTAATCTTAATTCTTTGATTAAATTTCTGTTACCCAAGTTAGACTTGGATTCAGATAGTGGTAGTCTGTTCTTCTAGGTACAAGCGAGGAGCTTGGTTGGGCAGGATCACCAAAGGTTACAAACTCATTGCTGTCAGTGGGAGTCATGGTAATCTTATTTCTTTTGTGTTTGTTATTGTCAATATGTGACAGATCTATTCAATGGCAAGCTTCGCTAAACATGGATAATGTTATGAGATCTTGACTGGACTCAATAGTTGCTACTTGCTTGTATTTAACAGAAACCTGAAATGTGAAGAAAGGTTCCTGAGATGTATGCATTTGTGTCAGCCATTTCTCTTGGGTGAATCTGTTGTTTGAAATGAATGTGCATTTGTAGTTGTGTTCAATGTCAATGTAATTATGTGCAAAAATGACCATTTTATGAGATCTTGACTTGGACCGTTGATGTAATATCGTGTTTCCGAGGAAGCTGAAACACAAAGAACTTCACTATCTTGCTAGTAGCCTAAACCATTTCGCTTGTGTTAATCAGCTCTGCCAAAACCATGAAACTCTTTGCATTATTGGCTCAGCAGTTTGATCTATGGAAACAGCTCTTGGCGGAATGTGTATCTGCTCTGGTTTTTGTGCATACTCGACTGTCTTTCTCAAACATAGGTGTGAAGAAGGAATCAAGGCATAGAGTATTCAAAAGAGAGAAAGAAAACTCCATTGACTGAAGGGGTTATTCTGAAAAAGAGAGGAGACAAGGTTTAGGCAATATTTGGGAGGAACAGAGCTTCACACCATAAGCAAAAACAAGAAAAAAAATGTTTATAATGAACCATTGTGTTATTAGCAAAAACACATGCAATTAATAGGTAAAACTCATGTTATGAGCGTATGGGTAGAACTTTCAATCCTATATAAGATATTTAGCTTTGAACTCTATGATGTCTATAATCTATCGGCTGAGACTGATTCTGGATGATCTTTGGATGTTGTCTGTCATTTAGTCTGGTAATTTGACCTACTCTTGTTCTGCCTTTTCATAACACCAAAATTCACTTCTCCTACTTTCCGTTGATTTATTCACCAATGCAGGGAAGACTACCACCGCTAGTATGCTTTCTTATGTATTGAATGCAATGGGGGATGATCTTACAGCTGTAATTGGGGCTTGGGTACCACAGGTCGGTTCGCTCTGTATCTTCCTCTTAGAAGTGATTTTGTACTACTTTGCTTTATGTATGAAATTTTTCTGAATGTACTCATTGGGAGTTTGTCGACAGTGCAGGTCAATTTCTGTTTACATAAGAGCATTTGTATCCCACTGTAGTTTTTTCATTTATACACAACTTACTTTTGTCGCAACTACCTTCTGCAGCTTGATGAAAGAAACATCATCTGTGGAACTGGTTGCAACTTTGTATTAGAGGTATCCAATCCTTTCGCACCTCTTTTCTTGTATCTGGTTGTCTTCATGAGTTCGATTTTGTCGTAAAATTTTAAGAGATTCAAAATTATTACAATTGTTATTCCTGTAGGTTTAATCCATGTGCCTTCTAATGTAGGCTGATGAATATGACCGTTGCTTCCTTGGGGTAAGACCTCAAATAGCTGTGGTAACAAATATAGATTGGGAACATGTAGACATGTTTCCAGACGAGGTTGGTGATTCACTGCTTGTAATGTTTGCCATATATGCTAATTTGATTTATTTGGTCTCTGGAAATCATCAGATTGTTTGTATCTCATTTCAGGAAGCTGTTAAAACTATTTTCAGGAAGTTCATAGGACAGATAAGGGCTGGAGGACATTTAATTTTATGTGGTGACAGGTATATATTGCTAACTTTCCTTACAAGGCTGATACATTTCATGGATTGAGTGGATTTAGTGTCAGATTTTCTTGCTCAAGAAACTTATTGACGATTTCACCAAAAAAATTTGCTCACTTTCCTTAGGAAACAACTCTTGAATGCAATATTCTTTTTACTGCAGAAAATATGCACCTGCTGCTACATCTTTGGTCATTGTCTTAGGATAGTGCTCACAAAGATATTATTCATGTACTATGCAAAGTTCACTGAGTAGTTCTTATAAAATTATGTCTAAACCAATCTGTGGATGCTGCATCTAGGAGAATATGGAACATTAATCCATAACCATAAAAGTGAATTTATTTGTTGTCCTCTGATACATTGATCGTTCTATTACTGAAGGTCTCTTTTATGTTTTGCAAACTATCATTTGGTGGCTTATGTATCTTTAGTTATTGATCACACAAATTGATCTCATTCTGAGGCTAACAGAGGAAATATTAAATTTTCATGCCTAATGTAGTTACTAACAATGATTTTCTGATTGGATTTACAGTCCGGGTGCATGTTCTTTGGTCTCCAAAACAGGCTCAGGCTCTGCTCTTTCAGTTCTTCGCAATGATACATTCCAGATTTCAACTTATGGAATTTGTAGTTGTAACGATTGGCATGCCTTATCAATATCCCCAAACTCTTTTGGGGGTACCGACTATCAGCTGGTAAGTACTTTTGTTCTTTAAAAGATATATCTCTAGATGAAATCTACTATCTATGTAAAATTTAAAATAAGTTCCATTAGTTTCTTAGAATAATAACATAAAGGGAACTTGAAGGTAGCTTATTCCTAAGTAAATGAAAATGCTTTGCTAATTCTGCACGTGCTTTGTACTTCAGTTGGCAACTCTATGCTGCATGATCATAAATTCACTTGTCGAGAAAGTGTAAGAACAACTTAGTAGAAGCTCTACGCAAGACAGATATCCTTACTTAAATCTTCCTCCACAACTGTAAATTATTTTCTCCAGAATCCAATTCAAAATTCTTATTTCTGTTTCTTCCAAAGACTATGAAAGACTGCAACAAGCCAACAACTCACAATAACGTGAACATTTGGGAAGTAAGCTCCTTTCTTGCCCTCTTCATCCCAAAATAACCAATACAATTTGGAGTACTAGGAAATAGGATCAAAGTCAACTTCTGACTTTCCAACCAAATACCAAACACCGGAAAATATTTTTGAGAAAAAACAGAAAATAAGTAATGCTTTATGTCATTACCAGATGGACTCTTAAATTTGAAAAAGACATTGTATATTCAGTTGTGAACTCGAACTTTTTAATTGAAAATTTTAGTCACGGTTTTTATTTGGTCTAGGGATCAGATAACTAGAACAAACACCAACGAACATTAGATCAAATAAACATGAAGTAGACCAGGTTCTAATATTCTCTTTGATTCTGCATCTTCACAAGACTCAATAGGAGTGATTGACCTATTCCACGTTCTTTAATTTTGCAGCACTTGTTACAGTGTCACTTCAATTGAGTATCATACTTTCTCCATTTGATTTTGGAGGATCCAGATTTGCTTGTAGGTTAAAGAATGTATACTGACATGGATATTACCAACAACTAGGTTCTTATGACGAAACTTTATGTTATAGGAAATTGTCAATTCCAACTTTTTATTGCTGTTAACAAATTTGAAGCTTTATGCATTCTGTATGGTGCACAGTATTCTTGCAGATAAATGCAAAATTGTTAACATGCAGAGTAATTTTTTGTTGTTTCCTATTTATACCTACTCTATGTTATTTAAAGTTAGTTGGAATGCCTATTGTTCTCGCGCATGTAATGTAGTCTGAAGATACCATCAACTTATTCCAGCTTCACAAGGGACTTCATATTGCAGACATCAGCTTACAAATGCCTGGAGTTCACAATGTTCTTAATTCATTAGCAGTAAGTAAACATTTAAAAGTTATTTTTGTTTTAATCCATGTACGTAGACGTAAAATTAAGCAGCAGAACTATTTTCTTTTTCTATGATCTTTACTCGAATATTATTGGCTCTAAAGAATGCCAGTACGGCTAATCACTTTTATCTTTGCTCATACATCAACAGGACCCAAAACTGGAAAATAACTTTAGATAAATAGTTTTTTAGGCATCTGTATTTGAAGAAAACATGGTTTAGCTTGATAAATTGTTTCATTTCCCCACTGCTAGTAATGAGTTCTGTTGCTGCTTTGGATATTCCAACCTGCAGGCCATTGCAACAATCAGTGCTCTTTTCGCGGATCAGAAAAACTTTCTTAGCTCCATTGGTGCTTTGAAGCTACATTTGCAAAATTTTGAAGGTATTTCTAGACGTTTTGAGAGGATCGGTACAGTACGTGGATGCCATATATACGATGACTATGCTCACCATCCTGCGGAGATTCAAGCTGCTCTTCAAGCAGCACGACAGAGGTTCCCGTTTCAAGAACTTATAGTAATATTTCAGCCTCATACATACAGGTATGTACAAAGAGTATTCTCCATCAGAATTACAATTATGTTGATTGCACAATGCTTGAAATATTTATAATTTACAGTCGTCTAGCAGCATTGAAAGATGACTTTGCTATTGCATTCACTAGTGCGGATAGGGTTGTAATTACAGAGGTATAGTCCCATTTGGATTTTGAATGTAAAAGCTGCTCAAGTGTTAATGTATTTATCCCCCTTTTGTCTCTTGGCTGAGGAGATGTAATTTGTTTCTGCTGCAAGATTTATGGAGCTAGAGAAACAAATCTGTGGAAGATCAGTGGATGCGATCTCGCAATATCGATAGTTGGCCCACCATCTGAGTTTATCCCTTCCCTGGTATGCTCGAACGCACTGCATCTAAGAAAACTTCCTCACGGTTGTAGATGTTGTAGTAGCCTGGAATTTTGCTGTGATGTCCTTGTAGTTGCAAATGTTTTTGAGTATGAGAATAATCAAGTCTAATTTTACCTCAAGTAAAGTTCCTATTCTTAAGTCTAATGAATAAAGGAAAATTCTCTTCGTGAAATGTTATGGCAAGAAACAGAGGGAAGCTTCTCTCTCTGGATAACCCTATTTATTGGCGATGTTCGAAGAATATCGCATCAATTACAGTACTGCACAAGTCAACAGGTGTTTCATCTTGGTTAATTCCCCTCTCTTTATGGTGTTTAACATAACAGATACAAGTGCTGGAAATGCTGGTTATTCAGATATCGAAGGATCCCGATCATGAAATTGTCATCTTGACCCTAGGAGCAGGTGAACATTCTGATTTCCATGATTGAAAATCCTTGTAGTAGCATTCGTCCATTGTCTAAGGAGATCATTCTTCACAAGATGGCCGAATAGGAAAACATGAAAACAATGAAAGGACTACCAATGGGAAAAAAAGACACAATTTTAGGCTTCTTATTTATGAGATTTGATTTTGAAATCTTTTTTTTCAGGAGACATAACTTCGGTTGGTCGTAAACTACTAAGTGAATTGCAGCAGAGATTGCTGTAATGTACTGCTTCACGAGACTGGCTCAAGACATTTATAGTCTTCACATCTAATGGGCTAAATTTGTAGTTGAGGGTCCTAACACTGTACATTCATTTGCACTAAATCAATGGCGGCAAGCCTGACCTCATGATAGAGGATCTCATCGTCCAGATATGGTGATCATCATGTTGAACTGCTTGAGATGTCTTCATCCATTGGTTGCTTTCCCTATTGCAGCAAACTCATCATTCTCTGGGAACAGACCCGGTCAATGATATAGAAGGGATGGAGTAAAAAAGCACTGAATTGCACCACAATAGTAATTCTTGAGCACCGTCGGCTCATCCCAGAATCAATGATCATCTTGATTCTTGAGTATGTATACCGGTAACAGTATAGTTCCTCCCTTTATGGACTGCCTCGTTAGCTTAGCAATCATGTGAAGGAGATAGGAGAGCTTATGAAGGCTTAGAGGACAGCTATGTACATTTGAAGAATGTCCCCTCATTTCTAGTTTCTTGTCGGTGTATTTATGAATACAGAAGATGGCTCATCCTTTGTAGAGAATCATATTGTGTTGGAGATCACCATTCACCTCCTTGGTTTCTTTCTGTAGAGAAGGAGCTTCTTCCCATGCTATACTATTTTACACCGTAAGCAATTCTATTCAACGCTTATGGAAGTCCAAAGAAGCTCCGTTTCGATTGAGGCACTGTGCGTATCCAGTTATCAACATCAATGAGCTGCCGCAAAGAAGGCTACACACTTCTCTCATTAACACAGGTATTCGCAAATATCTAAATTTACCACTGCTGAGGGAAACTTGTATAAATCTATTGGTGAGCACTGATTTAGGTGCAATTTCCCAGTGCATGAAAAGCAAGCAATAGACAACAGAGTAGAGATCACAGGCTGGACTCAAAGCTAGAGTAACTCAAATTTTAGATCGGAGGGGGAAAAACACATTTCATGCAGATGCGCTTGATCTAGTTTTCAGCTCAAATCCAACAAAAAAACCAAAATAATTTTACTTATCTTCAACTATCCTACAAACAGAATCCTGAATAGTCACAAAGGAAGAATGCAAATGTTTAACTCTACTATACACAGTTTTCTTCTTTCAGAGGATCTTCCAGAAAACACAACCAAACAATTACAGAAGGCTTACCAATGCGACTACTGAGAAGTAAATCATCACGCTATCGTCCAAAAAACGAGAAAAATCCACGCTTCTTTGGCTCCTCCTCCATCATTACAGTCTCCATACTATCTTGCTCCACCAACCTCCAAGCTGCTTGTTCAAATGCCAGACCTGCCAAAGCTGGTGGCTTGTTCAACACAAGGGGATAACCTCTGTTAGTGCTTCTAATAACTTCGGAATCCTCGGGTATTACCCCCAACAATGGAAGCCCCAACATTTCTTGCACATCCAATACAGACATCATATC
Organism: Solanum sejunctum; assembly: GCA_025642045.1. Taxonomy (NCBI): domain Eukaryota; kingdom Viridiplantae; phylum Streptophyta; class Magnoliopsida; order Solanales; family Solanaceae; genus Solanum; species Solanum sejunctum. Next base: position 2,693,294 of record JAOTQJ010000072.1, read on the forward strand.
TTCCCCTTTTATCATATCCGTCCGAACCCTGTTCACAATCATCTTAATATCCCTTATTCCATCACATTCTAACAATCCTGTCACTCTATCAGCGTCTCGTAAGCTGGTAATATCGGGCGTTGTCACTAGGACAGCCTCATTTGCCGGAGTTATAGCCGTAATAAACCCGGCATCAATGCCAGCTGGGCAATCAATGATAATGAAATCCGGCCCACCATCATCACGAGCTTTTAGGGCATCCACGAGCCAAACCAACGCTTTACCACCAAACCCTATCGGCAATTTGGATCTGGGCTTGGAAATACACAGCAGCTCGAAATTTGACCACCGCTTATCACGTACAAGAGCCTGATCAAGTCGGCAATCGCCGTTGAGAACCTCGACAACAGTATAATTGACCCGGTTTTCTAACCCCAGAAGGAGGTCAAGGTTGCGGAGACCAACATCACAATCAATGGCGACTACAGAGAAGCCGAGACGAGCTAATGAAAGGCCGATATTGGCTGTGGTGGTGGTCTTGCCGACGCCGCCCTTGCCGGATGTAATGACGACGACTCTCGGGGTTTCTCCGGCGAGTTGCGGTTTGCGGTTGTACTGAAGCATACAATGGATGGAAGGGTAGAAGTTTCTAGAAGGCCTGAATGCGGGAACAGTTTTTAGGGTTTTGGGGGATAAGGAATTGGGAGGGGTAAAGGAGGAATAGTAGAGAGAGGAGGGTTTAGGGTTAGATAGTGGCTGCAGAGATAACATTTTTGTGTTGAAGAATGAGAAAAGAAGTGTGTTGTATTTGGGTGAGAGAGGAAACTTCACAACGACATGTTTTTGATGTCTTGTTAGCAGAAAGGGGAAGAAGACGGCACTGGAAGTGAAAAAGGTAAGATATCTTTCTTGCTACTTGGGCTGCTTAAAATCAAATCAAAACCAATGATCCAAATATCTATATATATATTGATAGTAAGATTATTAATTTAGCAGTTTGGTAACTATTTTAATTTTTTTAAATATTTTAAAATTGACAAGCGGAGAAGGATAATTTTTTTTTTTAGAAAAAAGGGTCAAAATGTTCTTGCGAAAGGAATAAAAATATTCCTCATTTATAATTTAGTTTAAAAATATTTTTATTATCAATATTTTAATTTAAAAATATCCTTATTATAATTTAATGGGTTAAAAATATCTTTTTTCAAATAATTTTATTATTTATTTTACTTTTGAACATATTATATTTTTAATTAAGAAAATATTTATCTTACTTCAATTTGAGAAAAAAATAATTTCCTTTGTTGTATTATTACTAATTTTCATTGTTATCTAAATAAAAATTAGTGTTGAGTTTACTATAATCTTATATTTATGACATATATTATTTTTTACTATAGGGGTATGATATTCTATTTTAATTGACAAAATGAAATTAAGAAAAAAACTTATTTTCTTGTATTTTTATTAGTTCATGTGATTTTAAAAACATAAGAAAATAATGCTTTAAAAATAATATTTTTATTAGGATCACGTATGTTTAGAGAAGGGCATTTCTAACCCATTTGGTAACAATAAGGGTATTTTTGGATCAAAGTATCAATGACAAGATTATTTTTGGACCAAATTATAAATCAATGACATTTTTGTTCCTTTCATATAGTTTAAGAGCATTTTTGACTCTTTCTCTTTTTTTTTATTATATTCTCAATTTATTAACCTTAACTTAATTTTTTTAAAAATGTATCAGTAAGTAAGTATATCTATGGGATCGTATGAATTAACAAGGGTAAAATGCTAAGTTAATTATATCAATCATTGTTTTCTTTAATAGATATATCAGGTCAAAATTTGATAAATAAATCTGAATGGGAGAGTTTCAAATTATCGATCTTTACAAATTTGAGGTTTCTTAGCAGATAGTTTGATAGTAAATTAAGAAAAATCTTTATACCATTTGATATGTAAAATCAATTATAAAAAATAGGATTTAGCTTCACTACTTTCATCTCTAATGGCCTTCAGCTTTCGGTTATTCTATAAGGCATCATTGTTTATTTATTTTTAAATAAGAAGCATATGTCATCTCATTTGCATATCATTTGATTTGTCATTTTAATTTATAAATGATTTTTAATAATTTTTGGTATGTAAATTCTTAGCAATTAATTATTGATATTTTATAATAATTTAATATATATAAAATAATAATCAAAAATTGAATTGAGAAACTTCAAGACTAAATAGAATTGTCCCGTATGTAGCCCTACTGCTCTTTATTATATGTACAAAAAATAAAATAAAATTTCACAAATAACGAATATATTGAATATAATAATATTTTATGGATATAATTTTTCTATATATAGTAAAGTTTGTTATGGGAAAATTCTTTTGTATATTAGACGTTTCTTTCTAAAGATTATACAAATCTCCTTTTAAAACGGAATAGCTAAAAATATGGACACTAAGTTGTTTAACTGAAAATTAATTCAGAATTTAAGAAATTTATAAACTAATTGAATATCTTCCCTAAAATGAATTCTTCAGAAAGAAGAACAACATACTAACTTGTTTTGAGTTTTAAATCGGATTCAAAAATTCAAAATTAGAATTTAATTAATTCAAATAATTTACTTTAGTCATCAAATTTAATAAACAGTAAGTTAGATCTGTTGATTATACATCTTCTTAAAATTTATATTTATAGAAAATATTATGCTTGAATATATGGTATAATACAATTTTTTATGTTCATTATTGTGAAATTTAAATTGAATCTGTAATCCTTATATGTGTATGTGAGATTCGTATTTAATAATTTTTGTAGAAATATATTTTTGAAGTTATACATTTTTATGGTGATTTTATATTTGTATATTTAATTTGGATGTATATATGTTCTGTTAACTTGTATATAAACATACTTTATATTTTTTGTGACGATTGTATATTTACATATTTAATTATATGGATATATATTGACAATAATACACGTGTATATACAATTGCCAAAAATATATATAAAACACATGTATAAACAAGTGCCATATAGAATTATTTGTATATATATATATATATATATGAATTAAGAATCTTTATATAACAGTAGTTAATTATTATTTTTTTGTGTGTGTATGTGTGTGTTGATAGTTATACAAGTTAGTGTATAAAATGTGAGCCTTTGTATATAAATGTTGAATGGTATATTTGTACAATATTTTTTTTGCGAGATTATATAGATGAATTAACATATCCATACAAGTATATATAAGTGAATTACTACATAAAAGAACTATATAAAAGTATAGATTATAGAAATAAATTTATAAAAAAATATAACATGTATAAAATTTCAACTCCAAAATCAGAACTCGGTAGTTTTAATCTTTTCTCTTATTCTAAAAACAAATTCTAGATACTATAAAAAAAAGGAAAAAGAAAAATCTTGAGTTAGTCCCAAAGAAAAATATGAAATATTATGAATAATTTTGTTATGCAATTGAATACCTGAAGTGATTCTCTTTGATGGAATTTGTATCAATACACCAATGGAATATCACAGAGAATTAAGTTTGTCCTATATGATACGGTATAGAATCAATATACATTCGGAGTATCACAGATATTAATTCATAGTAATCATGCTGATGGGTCCAGATTAAAAAGAAAAAAATGGGGTAAGAGGATAATAGTTTCGACCATGAGTCCATTAAGAATAAATAGTTTAAATTTGATTCAATTTCAACAAATAATTTTATATTGAATGTATTTTGTATAGTTTTCCCCATATAACTTGAACTAAAACAACTAAAGTTCTAAGTAATTAATCTTTAATTTATAAGTTTTTTTTAAAAAAAATTCTTTACTTATTTATTTGTCAAAGGAAAATATTGTTTTTGTTTAGTTGTAGGTTAACTCAGATCATGGTCATTGTTTGCCATGTTTGATTTAATTTTTTTTTTATTTTTTGATGTTATATATTTTAGATATGAGATTGTAATTGAAAGCAGCGCTAATCACATATATAATGCATATTGTGATTGTAGTTATTATGTTCTTTCATATAATTTTGTTAGACATGTTAAAAATTTAAGGCATGTTGGGAAAGCCTGCTTGATAATTAGATTTGGTGTAATTAGGTATTGTTATACCGAAAAATGTTTTTTTTTAAAAAGAAAATAATTCAAAAATTAATTCAAACTCAATTAATTTGAGAAAAATCAATTCTCGAAATTCGAAAAAAAAAAAAAGAATCACCCC
>JAOTQJ010000072.1:2708672-2725778 GCA_025642045.1 Solanum sejunctum
ATGAGACCATGCAACACTACTTTCCAAGTATATCATCGCAGAACAAGCAGTACATCTCTGTTTATTTTATAACCATTTTATCTGGGGCCAAAGTGCACACACCTTGACTAGTTCCACGGGTACCTGCTACCTCCCATCAACACAAGTACCGGATAACTTCATCTAAAAAGCTTAGAAAGATGGGAAGAAATCTAGTGTAAGATTTGAATCTGAGACCTTATGATTCTCAATCCACTTCATTGACCCCTAGATTATAACCTAGGGGTGCTGTTCTTGGAAACTTAGCCTAATGGTTCCTACTTCTAAAGTTAGATAAACAAGATTAGATAGTGAGTTCTCGAAAGCAACAATGCCACTAAGTTCATTTTGGGTAAACTGCAAGGATCATAAAGCTAATTATTACATGTATTGCCCCAAATATGGAGGTGTCAGATAGACGTCATCTCATATAGTTCTGATATTACCATCAACACTAATACCATAAATATTGCTTGAAAAATTGGAGAGTTTTTCCAATACTCAAGTACGAACTCTTTCACTTCTAGTCTGAACTGAAGAATTGTATCTTTGAAACAACAATATATGAGGTTACTTTTATTTAGCTAACAGCAGAAATAATAGCAAGCTAAGATTTACAGATGCCTGATGTTGAAAAAGAAACTGTTCTGTTTACTAGCCTATTTCATTTCCAGTTGATGATGAAAAGATAATCCTTCCCCACTAAGGTTGGAACTGATGGACTCACACCTTGTGTTACAGCTAGGATTAAAACCCAGGGATCTCCAGGCTATTATTCCCATGCCTCAAACACTAGGCCACCCCTTGGGAACTAAACAGCTTTCAAGTATCAACAGATTTCAAAGACAAACTTTGAAATAATGGCCAGTCATATGCACATCAAACTTGTTTTCAACTTTTTATTAAGTTACAAGTGCTGACAGCTACTATGAACTCAAAAACCTGAGGATTAAAGGAAAGTTGTGTATCAAAAGAAGCAAAAGAGAAAAGAAAGAGAAACCACCAAAAGGAACTTGAGTCAATTGACACATCCTCATAACCAGTAAGTTCAATAGAAATGTTGATTGACCAAAAACAGAAAGGTATATGTTTTTTGAAGAATATACGGTGAACACATTCAGCCAGATCCTCTTTTGTGAAATATTCCCAGGCATCAAATATACGATTTAACGCACTAAACAAAACAAATTTCAGTATCAAACAGCTCAAAACAGAAATCCAAAAATCCACTACCACCGACACTAAACCCTAGATCCAATCACCTACACCGAACAACAAATTCGGAAAAAATAGACCGGAAAAGAAAAACAATAGAAAATTGTAAAGAAGAAGAAGTGAACCTGAACGGCACTATGGAAGATTCCCCCAAGACCGATACCGTCTTTGAAAAACTTGTTGATCTGAACAATGGTGTTGTTGGTCTTATCGGAGCCACTATTAGTCACATCATATATATGGAGGACCACCTCCGTCATCCTTGTTCAAATAAAAAACCCTAAAAATCTCAACAATCTCCCCGATGCAAAATTGAATTCAAATCAAACGAAACCACAAAACAATGAAAAAGCAGCGTTTGTTGTTGTTTTAGTGATAAATCACCATGGACCGTTTGCCTTTTTCTGCAGACGAATTTCTTGTGTAAACTTTTTGCTTTAATTATATATCTTTTAGTCTATAGTTCCTCCACACTGTTTTAACTTTTATCGATCGTTGCGGTTATTTTCCGACTGAGGCAAAAGAGACAAATGGAGAACTGGGATACACGCTACACAATGTGGCAGTGAAACGGGCGGGTGGGTCCGGGCTAGGCTGGGTGGGCCTGTATGGATAATTGTGGGGCCCATTAGTCAATAGAGATAAGGGATAGTCATGACTCGTCCACTCATTCTTCACACCGACAGCTTGGAAAGTTATTTGAAATGATATTTAATGAAAAGAATGAGATTTATAGTTTAAAATAATTCATTAATTAATTAATAATTAAAATTTAAAGAAATAAAAATAATTTGAATATAAACTTGTTTATCTCTTGACTCCTATTTCTTGAATGTAGAATAATTTTTTAATTTTTTTAAATTATATTTTGATCTCTTTATAATATTTTTAACTTTATGGGATATTTAAGATTTTTTCTCAAGAAAATATAATATATTTTATACAGACATGAATTAAAATTTAGAATACGGTAGTCTTTCAAAATCAAATACTTCTTGTAGAGCTTCATAAAATTTCAATATCTATAATATGATTAAATTATTTCACTAAAAGTAAAATTTTAAAATTAAATTAATTTTAATTAAAGTAAAATGATATTTATTTTAAGATATGCTAAAAAATATAACGGAAAAAGGGAACAAAAATAATATTTTATTTTATTTTTTAAAGAAAAAACATGCAAGCTGTACATTTAGCTGGCAATTCATCACTAATTTTAGTCCAAAAGCTTGGTCAGAAGTTCGTTCTTTATCCCTAACCTTTTCTTTTTGTTCTTTAATTCAAACTGAGTATATAATTTGGGATCTGATTTAGTTGAAATTTGAACAAAAGTAGCGATAATTTAATTTCGATTATGTGAAGGTATTTAAACAGACACAAAATTTACGGATAAAAAAAGGAGATTTTAAATTTTTTAAAACTAAGATATATATTATAAATATTTATATAATTATAAATTAATTTATTCAAAAATAATGAAATTAACATTAATTATTACCAATATAAAAACTTATTAATTCCTTTAGAATTGACTAAAAAAACAGTCACATGGACCAAATATTTAATGAAAAAATTGAAGAAAGAGCGAACGATAAATTTTGAAAATATCTTTACCGAACTCAATTTTACCATTTTAGGGTGTGCTTGATACTAAGAAAAATGTATTTTACTCCCTTCATTCAATAATATTTATTCACAATTAATTTTACATACTTTTTTAAGAAATTATAAATAAAAATAATAATTTTATCATATTATTTTTTGAATATAATATCTTACAAAATGTAATAGAAAAATAATTATAACTAATGATAAACATAAATCAGAAATTATAAGTGTGAGATATGTCTTGATTTAATAAATTAGATAGGTATTACTGATATCTATTGTTAATATAGTTGGTTGACAGAAGGAACAAAAAAAATACCCAGTAAAATATTACAAGTGGAGTCTGTAGAAGGAGTATAAAAAAATTGAGAAAATATTTTTTTGAAATGTATAATTTTTTAATGCATCTTTTGACATTATGTAAATAAACAAAATATCATTTCAATAACATTTATATATAATATAGTAAAATACTATGGGTGTGATATGGGGCGGGGTTGGTAGTTTGGAATGGAATAATCGAATTTAGTGAAAAAAAATACAATAAACTTGGAATGTCACTTATAAAATCTGATTTTTTTACTTTCATTCTTATCAACCATAAAGTCAAGGGAAAAGGGGGTCAATTTTAATTTTTATCATCCAAAAATTATGGTGAAATGATAGTTAAGTATTTTTTATTTTTAATTAAATAAATTATCGATATAAAATTATTTTTAATAGAGAATATGTTACCCCAAATTTCTCATTGTAAAATTGAATAAGTCAGGCTTCCAAAAACATGAGATATTACTATAATTTCAGAGGGACCATAGAATGGATGTTACAAATTGAAGGAGGAAAAAAAAAAAGGACGATGATGCAATGACTTTGGTTTACTTGTTAAAAAAATGTACTTGGTATTAATGGTAACCTTTTCTTTTAATTTGGTCTTTTAACCAATAGTTGCAAATATTTTTCCATTAATTAGCTTGCTAAAAACAGTATTGGCAACAAGCCTTTCCAGTTAGATTGCAAGTTGTTGGCAAACTTTTCTTTTTAAATCCTAAAGAAATTGCTAAGTTATTTGGCTGTTTTCACTGATAGCCACCTACTAACTAATTTCCAAATTTAAGAATATAGTTGCCAAAAATGTGTTAGTCTTTTAGTAATATAATATAATAATCATTGAGCTAAACTGCTAAAGTTGGTGACAAATCTGTCAATATATTGAATTTAAATGTACCTTTAGAATGTTGTGAAATGTCGTGTCCCGGAATTTTTCCATGTGCATTCTATGACTTTGTAACGTCATCTTGAAGTTCCTTTTTTCTTTTAATCTTTGAAGGATTCCATTTTGAAATCTTTATGAAATAAAATAAAGAACATGCCATGTGCATAATACGTTTCTTATGATATATACACTTCAATTAAACATAGAGACTTGGGATAAGTTTGGTGCACTAAATTTTTACTATGCACACAAAATTTGAATAAAAATCTAATCACAAGTATTTATTATATATAATTTTATTTTATATTTATGTCAAAAGTCATTTTCAAATTAAATATAAACACTTGTGACATGAAAACTTACAAAAGAAAAATTCATTTAAGTGTAAAAGTTCAATGAAGTAAAATGTCGGATTGGATGTTAATAGTATGTACTTGGGCTACCTTTATACACGAGAGTATTGGTGGTAAATATGCAAGTTGGGTCAACTTTGAGTGTGTTAAAAATGAATTAATATAAAATGAATAATAATTCAATATATTTGTATTTTATATAAGTAAAAATGAGTTGGGTAAGAAATAAATTGGGTAAAATATTAGTTTACTCATATTTTAATGAGCAAATAATATTCTACTTTAAAATTCAATATGGATAAAATATTTTACTTTATTTTTGGATATACGAAAAATACTGAAAATATTTTATTTAATTGTATTGTATCATAAAATTAAATCCAACAACCGATGCGGGATTCGACTTTTAAATTAGGATTCGATCTCGATTCCAAATTAGTCATAGAACCCAACTTTTAACGGGACCTGACATATAACTTTCGACTCAAAATCCAATCTTAACATTCAAACTGAGAGGGGATAAAATGTTAGAGTGGGTTAAAAAAAATATTTTTAAAATTTTAAATTTTTTTAAAATTCAACTTTCAACTTTTTTCATATTGATTTCACGCATGTAACCTTAATTTGTAGTGATTCATTTTGTTGGGTTTTTTCACAGTAGCAAGTTTTTCAACCAGTTTTACAACTTTTATAATAAAATTTAAATTTTTTATAAAGAAAAAAAGTTTTTTTAAAAAAAATAATTTTCTTTGGGAGTGGGAGGGTTGGGGTTTGGGGCTTGTGGAGGGATCGTGGTATTAGGTGGAGTACGAAAAGAATTGTAATTTGTGATTGAAGGAGAGTTTTGACAAATATTTTTCTACTTTTTAGAGTTAAATTATTTTTCTTAATTTTGAAGAAAATAAATTTATTTAAATTTATATTTTCAAAATATTTAAGTCAATAAAACATAAAAAAAATAGAAAATATAATAAATTTTGAGTGAGAAGAAGTTAAAAGCTTAACCTAGTTGATTAGATCATAGTTTAACATTTTTTACCATGAATACCCATATTTCTATGGTCTGAATATGATTTTGAACCCATATCTTACCCATGTAAAAAAGTGAATCACCCAAACTACTAAAATATGTGCGGATTATCAAAATATGAGTTCATTTCATCGATACCAGTACAAACTAATAACAATAAAAAAGAATAATTATTGATTTAGACCGGAGATAATTCGATGAGATAATTCGATATATAAGCTACAATAGGACCTAATTACTATAACTAATAATATTATATTTGTTTACAAATATTTCACTATATATTATTGTGAATGTCTATTTATTTTTTTAGAGAAAAATTAGACTTAGTTATTTTGTGATCAAGTTGATTTCTCTGGTAAATAAAAGGGTCTTATTGATTATATTTTCTTCTCTCAAAAGAAATAGTTGGAGTAGTTGTCACGATCCAAAAATGGGCGTGATCGCACTCGTCTTATTCCACCAAGCGAAGTGAGCCTACAAGCCAACTATAACGTTAAAATGCAGAATTATAATAAAATATAATTTAAAAATGAAAGTTTAATTGCGGATGATAAGTCAACTGAATGAAATTTTTCAAAACCTAGTTGTCACATGCACAAGCTTCTAATGTATTATAATAGATTCGAAAGAAAACACAAGTATCATATGATATTGTCTCTAGAATAAAATAAAATCATAAATAGGAGTAAGAAGTCAGCTTGGATGACAAACAGTTACCTCTCACAATCTCTACAAGAAGCCTCAAACAAGGAAAGTAGAGAGTATCTCGACAATCCGGGCTCGCAACCTACAAAATTATTGTAGCAAGGGGTGAATATCAAAAACACGGTACTCAGCAAGTGAACTACAAAACATAAAATTAAGTAAAATAGAATACAGGTACCCTCGACACTCCAACCAAACCCCCACAACTACAACTTGCATAAAATCAGTCCAACATGACAGTTCATACTGTACACAGCATATAACTCAATAATCACACCAACTATCATATATTAACAACACTAGGGATCAAGTGCATCTATCACAAGTTTCACAAAAAAATACTCACACATTTATAAATGATGATGAGGTGTAATACAATGCAATGTAATGTCAGATAAAATGATACATATCTGTCATAGTGATACACACTCATTGTCTCACAGTCTGGGACCCATGGGGGACTTCTAGTCCATGCATCTGTCGCGGCATGTAACATGACGTTGGATCATAGTATCTGTTGCGGTGTGCGACACGACCCTCAAATCATAGTATCTGTCACAGCGAACGACACATCCCTCGAATTATGGTATCCGTCGCAGCGTGTGACACGATCCTCAAATCATAGTATCCGTCGCGGTGTGCGACACGTCCCTCGAATATGATACATCCTCTTTAATTCTCATTATTTTTCAATCCACAGAATACTTATCACAAAAGTCAACGCAAATAGGCATGTTTACATAATAATGAGAAATGTCTTATTTTAACACAATGCCCAGTTCACAACAACATAATTATGTACAACATCAATACTAAGTCAATACCTCAAAATCATCCTCGACATCTTACATAAGAAGTACAAGATTCTATATAGTTAACAAAGGTTAAGAGTTCACTTGCCTTATATAAAGTCTCGAATCACGTTAATTCTAAAGTTTTTCCCTTTCTATGACACTCCAATTCACCAAAATCTATTTAAATATAACATCATAATTATATAATGAATCTAACGACATTAAAATCAATTAATTCAGGTGAAAAGGATAAAACAGTCCAAAAATTTCATCGCCAAAAAAATATCATTAGAATCTGGAAATTTATACATAAAAATGTTCCCCAAGTGATAAGGAATTCAACAGTGAAAACCAATTCAAAAACGAAGCTAATATGAGGAAGAAATCGCATGTTAAAGTTTTCAAAATATATTAAAAATGCAGCAGCAAGATCACAAATTTTACTTCAAACGACGCACCAAAATCAATTTCTGAAACTCCCACGGTGTTCTCCTCAGAAAAATATACAATTTAACCTTTTAAATCGTTAAATACGATCAAAATTGAAAGAGAAATCATTGATTGTCGTCGCCTTCGATTTTCAGGTTTTCTTTTCTCTTTTTTCTTATCTCTTCTTCTTCTTCTCTTTGTTTTTTCCTCTTTTATTTTTTAAATTATATTAAAAAATTAAACTCTAATAACTAATTTTATTATATATACTAAGTAGTATATGATATTTAATAAGTTATCAATTTAGTCCCCCAATTAAACTAACTATCTAAATTTACCCGTAACTTAAATAATCGTAACTATTGAATAGTTCGAAATACCTATTTAAAATTTATGAGAAGGGTATTATAGAAAAACAAAAGGACTAATTTTCAAGATGATCTAACAGGTCATTACAGTAATATCTTTCTCTCATCAATACCTTTCTCTGTAATATATTATTTTTTTTAACTTTATTATTTTCACGCATCATCGACATGAGATTTTTAACATGTTACTGACATGAGACTTTGCTATCTTAGATAAATTTGAACTAAAATTCAATAATAAAGATATTTGTTTGATTGTGCTACACCGCACACAAATATTTAAAGGTAAAAAAATTATTTTTCTCACTTATTTATAGTAATAAGTGTTAGACATATGTTTGTTTTTTTATAAATCAAATCAACGTTACTATAATTCCTAATATTCTAACCGTATTAAATATTTAAATTAATTGAAGATTTGAAAAGAAACATTGTAATTTTGACAAAGACAACAAAACTCATTATAAACATGACATTTCTTTTCTAAGTTGGCAAGGAACTTAAAGATATTCCTCAAAATAATTATCATATCAAGATAATTGACTAAATAAATTTTAACAATACTTATAATATCATTAAATATGTCTCTAATCAGTAATATGTTATTGGAAAATTTCAGGCTTTTTCTTATAATTTATTTTGGACAAAAAATTAGTCCAAATAAGTCGTAAATAATATCGATTTCCATGCTTTCATACATCATTGAGGCATTCTAGATCTAGAAAGCCGAGGCAACTCATACAAATTCAAAGGGTGATTTACGAAGATGTACTATGTTAAAAAATATTTATTATTTATAGTAATAATAATTTATTTTTAATAAATATGTATAATATAAGTTTAATTTATATTGTAAAGAACTATTTTATAAAATATATATAATATAAGTTTTATTAATGGATAATAGATTTATCATATATTTTAATACATTTATAATATATTATATCATTTTCTTATCAAACAAGCATAATTTATTTCAAAATAATTATAATACATTTATATTGTATGTATAATTCAATTTTAATACAAGTGCAAATTTATTATAATATTATTATATACTATTATAAATATTAATAAATAAAAAATATTATTAAAATTAATAATCATTTATTAAAAAATATCCTTTTAAATAATTTACATAATTAGCTTCAAAAAGTACCAGATTCGTGTAAAATGCTCTTTTTCAAATTCAAATGGATATTCTCTGAAGATTGTTACATGTTGTTGGGCCTAAAATCTATTATTGGGCTGACTGGCAGCAAGTCCAGTAATAGAGCTGATCCAAATCCATGGAACGTCGGATACAAGGACACAGATGAGAGACAAACAATTTTTCCATTGATCGCGTTGCTTCTTTGGGGCTAAGCAGTAAGCACTCTCTTGTTTTCCGTTTCTTCACCGGTAATCCAGCAAAAGTTCAAGTAAGCCCTGTTTAATACTCTTTCTGTATGTTCCAATTTTCTGCTAAATTTGTTGATTGCTAGGTTTCTATGTATTTGGAGCTTTAGGCTTAAGCAATGGCGATTATATTTTTCTCTTAGTATTGATATTGAACAACATGTCTTACCGTTAGCTCCAATTTTCTTTTTCCAATTTCTGGACTATAAGTTTAACAAACACTTATTTGCCATCATCAGATTGGGTTAGTTCTGGGATCAGGTCTCATTATAAGACTTTGGACAATTATCCTACCTCTCAATTAGCTTTTTTTGGTGTGATTTAAGCCAAATACCTAATTTTACATTTGATATGTTGAATTTTTCTGGTTGAAATTGGGACAGGTGAAAGCTTAGTAGAATTTTGTTTGTTATATTTTATTGTTGTCTGGTCGATTTGCTTCTTGTCCTGCCTTCTACATGTATTTAGGAGCTCCATAGTTTTGTGTAAAGTAAGCAAGTATGTGTATAATGTGAACTCCAGCTTGCTGGGGTTATAGATTAGCTTACTTCTTGTTAGGATTCTAGATTCGGGGTTACTAATCAAGCATCACGGTCTATTTAGTGTAGAATGTTGATTTATATCATTTTTTCCTAGAGTTTATGATACATAGGCAAAATTGATAATTGTCAACGTGGAAGATGAAGGTTACCTGGTATTGAATGTGAAATGTTAAGGGTGATGAGGGATGAATTGGAAGGGGAAGTTGTGTATCATTGTTAAGTGTTTGCCAGAGCATGACAAATCATTTATGTCTATCAAACATGATCTGAATGATTGAGGTTTGTGGCATGTTACTGTTCCGATATTATACTTTGGAAAACGATTTTATTGGTCAAAAGATGCAATGCCCAGGGAGAAAATATTTCTCAAGATTTTAATAGATGGGTTTTGGGAGTGATCCTGATTCCTGGTATTCATTCTGGAATAAAGTTGTTCTATTTACATGTACAGCCCAAATCTCAAGTTGGCGTCCAACTGTCCGTCCCCACCCTTAGACCTTCTACAACCAATTTGTTGGGTAGTAGATCGTTCTTATTTATGGATAGATAGCATGAGGTCTTGAGAATTTAATTTTCACCTTTAAATTTCATAGGCTGCATTGTTTTGGTTCTTATCTGTGGCCCAAAGGTGAAGGCCGTCTCCATCCCCTCCCTAGCTTGCTTAATCTTGCCAGATGGTGTGGGGTTACATCTTGGTATTGGTTTCTGATGAATTAATAAGTATACCTCAATCTTAAGCTAGTTGGGGTTATGACTTTTGTACCCGTTCTATTCCAATGTTCAATAGCTTGGAATTATATTTTTCCTATTGACTTACAAATCATAATAAGACTCCTTCGCAGCATGTGATCATATGTAATTAACCAACATGGCCTTAATCCCAATTAGCTGGTATTGCCTTTTAAATTCGTAGGGCAAATTGTTCACTTTACATCTATGGTCCAAAGGTGATTAGGGGACAAGCTGTCATCTCCCTGTCCATCCCAGCCCAATGTGATGTTCATTGGGGGCTAGAGGAACCTATATGTGCGAGGCCTTTGTAGAGAATGGAATAGGCAACTAAATATGAAATATGAAACAATGCTTTAAAACGTGAACTTTTTCCTCATTAGCTCTTATCTTCCTGAAGACAGGATGGGTGGGGTAAAAGCCTATGTTATGGGAAAGATGCCTTTGCTTTTAGGATGACTACAAGACACTTGGGATCAGCAATAATTGGAGGTAAGGAGCATGAGGGTGGTTTTTCTTTTTGGGCTGGGATGAGAGAGGAGGAAGAAAAGGAGGGGGAGATGTTGATGGTATCTTCACTGTTTGACATGCCTAAACAAAATCAGTTATGCTGAATTCTTAAGTTCACATGAAGTTTATCTTCCTTTCCATGGTGACAATGTAGGGAAAGAGTGCGTGGGACTTGTGCTCTGCTACGTTGCAATTGATTCGAAAGAAATATAGACTACTTAGTTGGACTATAACTAAAATTTTCTTTGTAAATGCAGGTATTACGTGGTCGCAGTATTCTAGACACCAACATTCTTTGCTTGTGGACTGATGCTGCATAGGTTCTCAGGTCCATTTGTTCTCCATGGTACAGTCCACAATATTGGCATCTGCCTCCCCCTCCCCCGAAAATAAAAAAATCAAAACAAAGATTGAAGGGGGCAAAAGGCAAAAACTACCCCAAGAAAAGCAACTACTGCAGCAGAACAACTAACTCGCTTTCAGTTAGGGGCTGGAAGAGGAATATGAGCCTGTCTAGAAGCGACTTTTGACACATTTTTATTATTTTGACTTATAACAAGTGTTTAAAAACACTTTTTTTTAATCTCACCCAAACACTATAAGAGTACTTAAAAAGATAGTTTGGCCTGAAAGCATCTAGAATAAGTCAATCAAACAGGCACAGGCTCTATATCATACTTCCACAGTGCAATCTATTCTAATCTTGGTGGACAGAGTTACTAGTACCTGTTGCTGGGTGAAGGTTTTTTGTGGAATTAGTCGAGGTGTGCAAAAGTTGGTCTGGCCACTATAGTTATTGATAAAAATAAAAATTAATAAATAATAGCAGTAAGTTGGGGACTATTTTGATGAAACTATTGAGTACTACAGATTAATAAAAATGTGCAAAAGTGTTAGCTGAAACAAGTAGAAGTTAAAAGTTAAGATAGTTGTGGAAAAAGTTATTTTCCTTCTTTTGATGGTATAAGTTTTTCATGGAAAATGACTTTGACCATAACGAACACCAGAAAATGACTTTTTCTTGGAACACATTTTTCGTCCTACCGAGCACACTACAACAACACTCTAGAATGATCATAGAAAAAAGAAGAAGAAAAAGGTTACTCTAGAATGTTCCATTTCTAATGATTCTGGCAACTCGTAATTAGCTGTTTTTAATGTTATTGCAGGATCCTAATAATTCTTTGGATGATAAGTCTGAAAGCAGACTTTATGTTGGAAACCTTGATCCTAGAATATCAGAGTGAGGATAGATATATGCAATTGAATCCTCTGATGAACTTGAAGCGTTTTGGAATTACTATATTGCCCAGGACTTGCTTCACCTGATTATATGTTTATTTCTTACACCAGGGCTTCTTTGATTAAGATGTTTTCTTCCTTTGGAAAGATTGTCGCAGAAGACTTCCTATGGCACACTCGTGGCCCTAAGCGTGGGGAGCCACGTGGCTATGCTTTTGTCCAGTTTAGCACTAAAGAGGTAAGTTGCAGAACTCTCAGATGCTAATCAGTGAGAGTAGTTACTGATTTCTATGTTTAAAGTGAGCATGCAGGAAGCTGTAGTGGCCAAGGAGAAGATGCATGGAAGATTGGTCTGTGGGCGACCTTTGGTCGTTAGACTTGCCAGTGAGAAATATTTGATGGAAGTGGCCGGAAATTCTTCATTTGGAGCTGGTGGTGAGATGAACAAATCGAACTTTGTAGCTGGCTCCTCGGGGCAAATGAGCAAGAGTGCCAAAATAGCTGCTATTAAGAACAAATTGAAGGCCATGGAAGAAGAGAGCCATAATTCAAAGAGACAAAAAAATGGCTGACAAACTCTCAAGCTTAATTGAAGTTTTCTGGTTACTCGTCTATTTATCCATCCTGGATCTTTGTATTATGACAATGACAGGATAATATTATTATTTTGGTTCATGTCTTTGCAGAATGATATCAGCTTTAACCCCCCCCCCCCCCCACCACACAAAAAAAAAAAAAAAAAGTACATACATATGAACTTTGTTTTCTCATATTCTCGTTATGCACTTAGGATCTTGAATTTCACACTCAAACTTGGACCATTACTTTAATGGTTATAGGTTGTGTTTGGTATGGAGAAAAACATTAGTATTTTTCTTAACATGATATTTTTTGCTTTATGTAGTGGATATAAAAAGTAAGAAATTTTTAAGAAAACAGTTTTCATGGAAAATACACTCTATACGAAACGACCAATTGTCTCTGAGATTAATTTATTCAGATTTCCCATAGTTTCCATTGACTGTCTGGATCAACTTTATACGAAGAGATGGGCATTAAAAATTAGGCAGCAGTAAGACGGTAGGTGCTAGGACAATTTTTAATATTGAAATAAGTGGTATATTAGTGATCAGATTAAGCAATCTTAATTGTTTCTTCAACTTAAGGACAAGTTTTAATATTGCAGCATGTTCTCAGAGAACGTTCCTGGATCCTCCTTTTTTGGAACCATAAAATGAAAAGATTATTTACCCTCTACACAATTTATATTACTTCATTAATGAGGATTCCAATTTATGCCACTTTTGCATATTCTTACCTCCTAAAGTCTACAAACAAGTGTAGTTTGTACTCATTCTTGACAAAAAATGAAGTGTACTTGTCATTCTTCTTAGAATTCATGTGGCAGTTGGCCCATGACGATGGAAGAACATTCTTTATGTATTATATTTTGTTTAATTAATTTCTCATGTACTTCATGCTTTACTCTTGAAAATTCTAGTACTAGAAATACTTCTACTATTAATTAATTAACCAGTTTGGAATAATATTTATATATTTTTTAAAATAATAAGTTTTTCATTTAATTTATTATAGATGATATTTTACTTTTAATGGTAAACAACGTGTAAATAGTGGAACAAGAACTGAAGAGGAGGGAGCAAAATGAAAGCACTTATATTCAGAATTTTGAGTGGACGAATGTATTATTATTATGAAGAAGTTGATTTAAGATATAAATTTAAAACGTTTGACCTTTAAGTTGTTATTATTGAATTCATTAAACTTTTAAAATTATACATCTAAAATCAATTCTTACTTATAAAATAATACTTATTTTATAAATATATAGCTATGTTTCATGTTGAAAGTATTGAGATATAATGCTATATCATCTGTTATTATGGGTTTTAATATATGCATTTTGAAAGATTATACCAAATAATAAAGAAGAAAAATATTTAATTGACTAATTACTTAGAGAGATGTTACTGAAATTAATTTTAAAAAGAAATAAAAAACACAAGATAATAGAAGACGTAAGGTTAAATTTGAATTTCTAACCTCACCTAAAAGGTGCATCAAATCGTCATGACGCATTATATGATAGGAAAAAAACATCTCTATACAAAATAAGACCCTATATTACCACAATATATCAGTAAAATTAAATTACACAAATATGTCAACTTTTTTTTTTTTTACAATATCATACATATAGGAGTAAAATGAGAGCCCAAATTCACGTAGGAGTAAAATCGATTGAGAAGTTGAGGTGATATGCCACTTGGCGTACTCATCAAAATGTCATTGACATTTAATTGGTCACGTACGTGAGATTTCCCTTCCATCTTAGACAATCCTATTTGAATCACTTAGGTAATGATAGAGGAACTTTTATATCGATAATATGACATGAGCTAAAAAGTTGCATTATATACAAATATTTTTAAAAAATTCTCATATCGCATTCTTCTCCCTTGAACTCGATTTGGATTGAGTGAGATCAAATATTCAATTAATGTCATATCAAAGTCAAATTTTTAATGTTGGAACACCTGGGATTGGACAGTATTAAGCATTTTCATCAGGGGAAGGGGGTGGGTGAAAGAAACTTTCAAATCGTTAATGGATGGGGATATGTGAGCTTCATTTTAAGTAGGTCAAAAGTTCATTTAACATATAAACATATCCCTGTGGATCAAATTATTATTTCACAAAACAAATATATAAAGTAGTAATTACATTCAAATTCAATTACAAGATCAAGCAAACATGTTCATATTATAGTTATACTTCACAACAAACTTTTTACACCATATTTTAAGAAACTTGCACACAAGCAAATACTTGAAAAGGCAAATGTATTTTGTGGTAGAAGCAGTTAAGCAGATGAGAGCATCACCAATTAAAGCTGATAGACTCAAAATGCAGATTTTTAGCGAAGGCAGAAGCACATATTTTGGCAACCTCATGTCTCATGCTCTTTGGCCCGCAAACTACAACTCCAACGTCTGATGCTTTGCAACCAAAAAGTATGCCTGTCATTCAATTCAAATAATATAAGTTCCTCTGCTTTAAGACAATTCAAGTGTGTGCCAACTTTTCACCAAAAAGTTACCAGTTTGAATATTGAGACACTAAACATAAAATTTAAAAAAGAGTAAAAAGATTTTTGACTAAGCATAAAATTTAAAAAAGAACAAAAAGATTTTTGAGACTTGGGTCTAGACACAAGAACAAGCCTTAGATATTTGTACTGTCTATAAATTATTTTATTAATAATAAAATAATAATTTTAAAATTAAATTATTTCTAAAGATAAAAAATACCTTAGTGTGTCACGTAAAATCATAAATTGGGATAAAAGGAACATTACATTCAATGCGTATATATTAAATTTTGAAATTACACGTAGCAAAATTCCCAACTAACTAGTCTCTCTGGTCTCTTCTATATGTCACCTTTTGTGATTGCACTCACATTAAGGAAAAATGTGACTTTATTACTTTGCCCTTACTTAATATACACTAATTTTTTTAGTTCTTCTAGTTGGCCAAATATATCTTTTAAAAGTTCATTAACTATCAAGGGTAAAATAGGAAGAATAGTATCATTTATACATTGATTTTGTGAAATGACATATATTAAAGACCATTTAACAATAACAAGGACGACATATAAAACGGACCGGAGAAAATACCTTGCAAGTGTGTATGAAGTACCAAATAATAAGTTTCTCTTGCAATAAATATTGTAAGAACATGGTGTGTGTATTAGTTTAATTTTTTACATAATTTTTTTTTAAAAAAAGTTCAAACTTTTATACACTAGCAATGTAAAAGCTCCTTTATATTACTATCAAGCCATTTAATGTCAGGTTTGACACATTCATTAATTAAAAAACTTGTTTGACTAATAAATTCCTTATAAATAATTAAAATATTATCCATATATGTTCCTCTTAATTCTAGAATAGAGTTGAAAAAGATAATTATTTCTTTCTTGATTATTTAAATTGACAGCTAAAATGGAATGGATAGCGTATTATAATTATTCATAGGTAGTTAATCAATAGAATTATATTGCTAGTAATTTAAGAAGGCATTGATGTGGATACTCTGAAATCTTAATTATACTATACATTATCATATGTAGATAAAATTATTTAGATATATGATCAGAAGTAGCAAGAATAGTAAACTTACTTTTGAGATGAGGCCTAGCACCATAATGCACCTTAGTAGCTTGCAAAATTGACTGGTGAGGAAGGCTTTCCAGCTCTCTTTCACATAAACTAGCAGCAGGTGAATTGGTAGGTATTTCCACATTCTGAATTTGTTTCCCTTCTATTTCATTCTCCCTTTTTTGCCACATAAAAATAACGCTGGTCCCAATAAATACCGAAGCACAAACCAAAAACATATCCCAAATAATTTTAGCGCTGTAATGATACAATTTTCCATCGCGCTCAATCGGGTAAATGGAGTAACGCGTAACGAGGCCTAACAAAAGGAGAAACATGACGAACGACGAAGAAATTATCGCGCCGAGCCAGAGCCAGCTGCTATTACCCAGTGCTGCTGAAATTGGAGTGTCTTTTGGATTTTGTTTGAACACTATTAGTTGTTGTTTTGAGTACTGGGCAGTTAATTCAAGATTGTTATGATGATGTTGCTGTGGCTCCTTTTCTCTCGTAACATAGGCTTCGATTTGGAAATCTAAGTTGGTGATATTAAAAGGAGTTGTGGAGACTGGAAGCAAGAGATTGAGCATTGTGAGATGGGTTGTGTTTTTGAAGGATGTAATTAGGATGACTTTTGGTACTTTGTTGTTAGGTTGTTTTAATGTGCTTCTGTAAATGAGCTCACGGAATATGGAAATCATGGGAGTAATTCCACTTCCTCCACTGATCATCACCAAGCACTCTCGACTGAAATATATATATA
>JAOTQJ010000072.1:2736105-2750141 GCA_025642045.1 Solanum sejunctum
AGAATAGTCAAGAAATCCTTTCTTGGGATTCTTGAATTTGTTTTCTTGAAACCCTAGGTTATGATTTAAAATCCTATAAAAGCTTCATGAATAGATGAAAAAATTAGGGTTAAGTAGATTAAAATTTATGAATAATAACTTACCTTGAGGATGAATCTTGAAAGATAATCCTAACTTCGTGACTTTCTTGATCATTCTTGAACGTTTATGTTTAGGAGAGAAGGGATAGAGTTTTGATCATGAAAACTGATGTTTTATATATTTTGGGGACCATAAATGAATTCCCAAAGACTTTAGTATATAAATACCCTCAAATTATACAGAAAAAACGTTATTAACTCATCCAGTGAGGGTCCGCGGCGCGCTCCGAACGCGGACCTTGGGACTGCTTTGCACCTCTTCACTAAAATGGTTATAACTTTCTACTTCGAACTCTGATTAATACGAAATTAGATGCGTTGGAAAGCTAATTTGAATATATTAGATTTGATATATTATGAGATATCCAACTAATTATAGTTTAGGAGATATGATCATTTGAAGTTGACCCTTCTATCGACTCATACGAAAACTTAGTTGCTAAAAATTCTTTGGACTTGGCTTGATATAAAAGATCCCTTATGACTCTAAATCACATCTAATATACTTTAAATACTTAAGAATTGATCCTAGCATATACATACAACTTAAAAGTCATTGGTCCATCTACCTTTTATAAAACTTTACGTTAGAACTCAAACGTAAGAAAGTTTTTAGCTTAGCTTCGTACTAGAGGGTTCATGTGACCTTAGATCTTCTCCAATTCTATTACCATATTAAGAATTTGACTAACACTTATACTTAATTAAGAATCATTAAATAAAATCCTATATCCTACAAAAAATGGCTCAATCTTAGCTTAAAAAAATTTGGGATGTTACATCTATGTACTCTAATAAAGTATAGGATCTTATAGAACCACCTATAGATGGAATCAAATCTATCCAATGCGAGTGGATCTATAAGAAAAAGAGAGGAGTAGGTGAAAAGTACAAACTTACAAAGTTATACTTATTGCAAAATGGTTTACTAAAAAAAAGGGACCGATTGTGAGAAAAAAATTTCGACAGTAATTTTGCTTAAGTCTATCTGTTGTTGCTCTTTATTATTATGAGATTTACTAGATGGACGTCAAGAAAACTTTTCTTCATGGAAATCTTGATAACAGCATCTTTATGTGATAATCAGATAGTTCCATAGAGAAAGAAAGAAAAAAAGAATACATGCTATGTAAGATTAAAAGATCCATTTATGAATTAAAGCAAGCTACAAGGGCATGGAATACTTGTTTTGACAATGCAGTCAAATTTTTTTATTTTGAGCTATGTGTTGACGAATTTTGTGTGTACCAAAAGTGGAATAGAGACAAAGTGATATTTTTGGTATTTTATGTAGATGACATCTTACTCATAGAAAATAATCTGGCATGATGAATTCCGTTAAGGAATGGTTGTCCACTAATTTTGATATGAAAGATTTGGAAGAAACTACTCATATTCTTGAAATTAAGGTCCTACATGACTATAAGAAAAGGATGTTAGGATTATCTCAAACTCTTTAGATTGATGGAATTCTTATCAGGTTCAACATACATGATTTGAAAAAAGAATTTCTTCCTTTCAGACATGAAATTACTTTATCTAAAGATTAATTCCCTAAGACAAATGAGAAAATAGAAAAAATGAAGGCAGTTTCTTATGCATTAGTTCTAGAAAACCTCGTGTATATGGTGTTGTGCGTTGGACCTGACATTTACTTTGTCATAGACATGGTTAGCAGATTTCAATCTAACCCTAGATAAGAATATTGAACAACAATTAAGAATATAATTATGTGCCTAAAAAGAACTAGAAAATATATGTTGGTATATCATTCGAATGAGTTCATTCCCATAGGGTATACAAACTCAAATTTTTAATTGATAAGGATTCTGGAAAGTCACCCTCAAAAAATGTATTTACTCTAGGAGGTGGAGCTGTTATTTGGAGGAGCATCAAGCCAACTTGTGTCGTTGATTTCACCATTAAAAACAAATATGTAATAACCTCTGAGACAGCTAAGGAGGCAGTACGGCTTAGAAACTTTCGAAAAGACTTAGGAGTAGTTCTTACGATCACTTACAATATTTTGTGATAATAGTGGTATGATTGCAAATTCAAAAGAACCACAAAATCATAAGAAGGCAAAATACATTAAGCGTAAATATAATTTGATTTGAGACATAGTGAAAAGAGGAAATATGGTGATTACGAAGATTGCATCAGGAAACAACCTGACAAACCCTTTCACAAAAGTTTTACCACAAAAGTCTTTTGATAAACATGTTGAAGGAACGAGTGTTGGAGTTATGGGTGCATGGTTATGAGTTTAAGTGAGAGATTGTTAATATGTAATATTAACCATGCATTTAGATATAGTATTAATTATTAAATGACTATTTGTTTATTTATTCAATTCAATTCAATAAAGTTTACATTAAATAGATCAATTTGTCATATATGCATCCTCAACTTATAATAGAAGATTTGATGTATATAGTTAAAACTTATACACAGAAGATCAAATCATTGATTCTTATAAGTTAAAAGTTATAATTCATAATCTAGATGAAAATTTAGACAAATCATCATAAAGATTATAGCACGAGGTTATATGTAATTTATCTTGATTATGAGAATGATATAGTTTTAATTTCTCGTGTTAATACATTTTGTATGTATTGAGTAGGACTAAGTAGAGATAGATACTTTGGACTGATCGGTAAAAACATGTTCTCTAAACTATTAAATGTACTTATATTCTCAGTATTGGTATAACGATTATGAGTTGTATGTACTAATTGTTATTTTGATTTAGTAAAAGGTGAGATTTCGAGGTGGGTCAATATGACTGATAAATTGAATGATAATAGTATATATTGGTGAAATAATTAGTTAGTTGATAGAATCCATGTCTCAATATAAAGATTGATGATATACCCTTTTATGAGAAGCTTATGCGCTTTTATATGCAAGCCCGATTGGTAGATTTATGAATCTGTGCATAAAATAAGTTAAGTATTGTTCTAAAAAAATTAATCATTAAATTAAATTCATCACTAATTTAATTAATTGATTAGTATCTATAATCTTAACATAGAGAATTACATAAGTATTTCACAAAAAATTTTAGTGAAATTAGAATTTTTAGTGGAATAATTTGTAATTTATTATCGTAATAATAATTCTAATTAATTGGAATTATTTTGATTATAGGAAGCCTTAGTAATTAATTTTTGATCCCTATAGCATTCATATTTAACTAGAACTGAGAATTCTATTTCTAAGAGAAAGAGGCTATGCACGTTAGCTTCTTGTTTTTCAAGAAAAGTGTAGGTTTTCTTTTTCCTTTTGAATTGGGGAAATGCTTTCATAAGTAGGAGTTTTCTTAACCTAAAAAAAGATTTTAATATTCTGAACAATATTTGTCCATCCCAAATATAGAGAGAGTTCGATTGTTAATTTGGGATCACTGTAGAAGGTCACAAAATTAGAGTTTGATCTGTTTCAAGATATTTGTGCACACTTCATCAGGTATTCCTTGAATTAATATTCATCATACTTTGTGTGATATATATTTATGATTGTTATCTATAATTCATGTAAGCAGTATAATTCTTGAAAATGCTTTCGCTATGTGATATTTTTCAGTATCAATATTGTAAATATTGAAAGAATATAAAATTATGAATCTGTATAGGGATGAAGAAAAGACATGATGTATAATATTTTTTTTGCTAACATAGCATCATTTAACTAAATAAAGTTACTTTAGAGGAACAAATTGAATAGACAAAATACAATTCTCATAATACAACAAGCATTAAAGAAACAAAATCTAAATATGTGACATAACTGACTAAAAAGAAGCATAAATATGAAGAAAAAGCTTACACGTTGTTTGCGCATATTGTATTAACAATTGATGACTTGTCAATATTGGCTATTATATAAAACCAACAAATATTGTTTGATGTCGCCAAATTTGAGGAAGACTAAATAATTACTTCCTCCATTCATATTTATTTATAAAAGTGTATATCAATATTAAAAAATTGAATCGAATCGAACTAAATCAGTTTTTCAATTTGATTCTTTGGTTTTTGAATTTGATATCGGTATTTTTTTTTAAAAGTTTAGTTCTCGATGTAGGTGTCTCAAAACTTTGGTACATCAAAAAATCAAGTTTTTATCAAATTTTTAAAAATTATAGTTTATATATATATATATATATATATATATGACCAAAAAAATAAAATTATATATCTATACATATAAATTAATTAGTACTTAAATCATTTATAAAACAAGTCAAATAGCAACAATTTATAATTCATATAGTTAACTTCAAATATTATTTTCCAAGAAAAATTCAAACATATTTTTGACGATTTATGACATGTAAAAGATGTATTCATACTTGTTTTCTTCAAGTAATAATTGGAGGCGCAAGTTCTTGACAAAGATAAATATAATTTTTTAAATACAATAAGTGTTCTATGGGAGTACATCATCACTTAATATGATTTTAGGTTTTTAAGTATCTTATACTTTGATTTTGTCCTCATTTTATTTTTTATTAGTTTGCACCGAAAAATAATTTTAAAAATACCAAATAAAATCGAACCAAACTTAAAAAAAATCAAACCAAAATATTTCAATTCAATGTATAGTACATATTTTTTCAAAACTAAAAATTTAAGAACCGAAAAGTCGAACACACACCCTTATTTACTTGTTGCAACATCTCAAAGTGTTTGTGAAAACGAATATGATAGTGAACAAAACATGTCACTTTTTAAAGTCTGTCTACTACAAAAATCGAACCAATATTCAGGAATGGCCTAGAAGATTCAAGTAATACTTTATGGAAGTAGATGATTATTGAGCTAAGCTAATTACTTGTGCCCGGCATTTTAGAAAATGGTTCACTTCTTTATGATTTATGTTGTGTCTTAGGTTTAAAATAAGATTTTCTTTCTTAATGGGTGGTGTTTTGCTCTTATAGATCATACCAAAACCAAGGAGAATGGCTCAAAGAGCTCCCACACTCCGACGACTAAATGCCGAGCATACTTTGAAAGTTGATTAAATTTGAGAGCATACTATTCACACTCATAGTATCTTGTTTCAAGTTTATAAACTCTACCAACTTTGCTTCCCTAAGATCAAGAGGAAAAAATCGATTAAGGAAATCAAGTTAACTAATTTTTGGGAACGTGCATGATGCATAATATAAATTTTATACTACTAATAATAAATTTTAAATGGTATATCTATTTATTGGACTTTATCTGTGCTAATAAATTTTCTATTCCTTGTTTAGTAGAAAATAGTATAAACTTGTAAATTTAAAAACGCATACCATTTCCTCAGTTTGCCATATTCAGTTTTAAATTAAAAATACTTTCACTTTTTATGAATTGTGTTTGTGTATCGTACCTTCTTGTGTATGTATATATATATATATAAAGAATTGATTTTTATAAATTTATTTCCTTTTTTTTTCATTGAAAGTTTCCTTTTTAAGAAAAAAATAAAGTAAAAAAAAAAGAATTAAAAACAAATAAAAAAACTAAAAGCTCTCATTTCAAGAGGGTCTACATATATATATGGTAACTAACTAAATGAAATACTAAGGTAAAAAAATTTATTTCCTTTCTTTTTATTGATGTCTTTCTTTTTTCTACATATATACAGTCACTAACTAAATGAAATATTAGGTAAAACTTCTTATTTTCTTTTTCTTCTAGATATTCAGATTTATGATTTTTTTAAAAATCTCTTCCTAATTTTATGTAATACAGTAGATATTCATTTTTTACCAACACATTCCTCCTTAAGTTCAAATTGCTCTGGCGGAAGAGAAGGGAGAGAACAAGAAAAACAATTGCATTCAAACAAAAACTCAGGTAGCAAAATATATAAAGTTTGTTGTAATTTCATGTCAATATTTGTACAAGCATTTTAACTTTACTTTCTTTCTTCTTCTATTTCACCCCGTAAATCAATAAGTATTTAAATTTCTCAACAAAAATCATATTCCTTTGATGAATGTTGAATGACTTGAAAATTGAATTAAGAGACAAACAGCTATTAATTCATATAACATGGTAACAAAATTGCAAGATAGTAGTATATATTATTGTTGCCTTTAAATTATCTTGTTTGTTAATGTCTACTTTCTTTGTTTCTCTAAACTCTTCTTTTTATCTGACCTATTTTAGTAATCTACACTATATATAGTTTGGATTTAATTTTGAACTGGGGAAAAGTGGGATGGTGAAGGCATATCGTGTGTTTACTTATATAACGTGGTTCAAAATTTAAGACTGAACGATCCTTTCAATTTCTGAAATTAAGTGATGCACAAATAATTTGTAACGAAAAGAATTTAAAAAATGTAGTATTTATATAATGTATACCTGAAGAGACAAAAGATATTTACTCTAGAAGATGAAATCAATTCTATAATTTAAAATTTTCTACTAGCTATTAATATATCAAAAAATAAATAAAAGATTTAATATTTAATTAATTACATTTCTTATAACATTTTGATTTAGTAGAGACATAAAATGATTTCAACTTTGCACTTTAGAGCTTTTCTTCTTTGAATATATACAGATATAGTTATGATGATTCATGGGATTCTCTTGTTTGATGATGCATTTTATTTTATATATACATATATATCCATTGAATTCTCTCACAAGTTGCAATTTAGATACATATATATTTTATTTTGATTTATATATCCAAGCACAATTTAGATATTTAGATTCTAGAGTTAAATTAAATAGATCAAAAATTTTGTATCAACATAGCACATGGGAAAATGCGGGTTCATTCTTGTAAGTCGCTTAGGAAAAAAACTAGCATTACGCAAAGTTGGAGTTGTAGCTTCTGTATGCCCCAGGGTGAATGACTAAATTCAAAATCTATACTCAAAAGAATTCAAAATCTATACTCGGCTCAAGCACATTAATAGCCTAAAATCGAATGAAAACCTTAAAGTTAAAATAATAAATTAATATATTTTTTTATAAATTTTATTCTTCTATTCTTTTAAATGCAAAATTATTTTCTAAAAATTCAATTGATCATATAATTGTACCAAACTTATTTTAATAATTTTTTAAAAAAATAAAATAGATAATTTTTACTGTAAAAAAGAAAATCTATAATGTTGTTTCCGCCTTTTACCGTTTGGTCAAAATCTTGCGTTAAATCAGTAGCAGCAGAGAGAACGGACATCATAATGTCATATATTGTTATAACGCTGCCATTACCTCCTAGCAGTGAAGTAATAATAAGGAGATTGATCTTCTCAGAAAAATAATGACAACTTTATGGGCTCTTCTACGATGCTGCAGAAAAACTCCCCTCTTTGAAAGCGGAAACATAACCTGTACCTGTTTTGTAATTTTCAATTTTTACAAGTAATGCTTACTAAGAAAAATTGAAATATCAAAACTAGACCTAAGAAAAAATAACAAGACCCTAAACCGGTGCAAAAGACCAAAACTTGTATGACCGAGTGCTCTAATGGGGATGATATATCTTTGACCCTGCCTAATTATTTTTACGACCACACCTATTCTTTGAATTTTCACCTACAAAACTAGGCTCATCGATCCATCTAGAAATCCGTTCAGAGGGGCAGTGGCCTCTTGTTGAAGATGAGAAATCTTCACCATAATTGGCATGTTTCCGGAAGGGCATTCTCATTTGCTTCATTCTAGCATCAGATCGTAAATCTGGAGATCTACTATGCCGCCTTCTGGAGCTAAAGTTACGCTCTCTCTGTGTATGCCACGGATGGGGAGAAGGTGTTCTAGATCTTGAACGACATCTCCTCCTGGGCAGCGAAATATGAACTCTACCTGAAGCTAGAGAACCGGTTCTTTCTCCCCTTGATAAATACAGAGGCACCCGTACAGAAGATAAATCACCATCATACCCTTCCTCCCTTGTTCCTCTTGCAACCCTTTGAGAGAAACTTTCCGCATCGCTGCGGCTCCGGTAGCCTCCTCTCACAGGTACCATCCTCCTATGGATGTCATCAAAGTCATCCCTCTCAACAAATGATCTCCTCCTAGCAGGTGGCCTGCGCACACCTTCTGCGGGAGAAATCATTGATTGCTGATGATCTCGATAATTTAACCTATCAAACTTGTCAGCAAAATTGCAGCGCCTTGAGTAGTTATGACTCTCGGGGCCATCATAAGCATTTTGGTAGAAATTTCTTGAATTCCAGTTATTCCACTGGCCATCCGTTGCACCCCTGTCTTGTGAATAATAACCAGATCGATATCTACCAACAAATTTATCTGGACTAACTACTCTTACAGGCTTATGGTGACCACCAATAAGGTTATGGGGCCTGCAGGAATCATCAAGTAAATTATTAGAAAGCAAGACTTGAAGGAAAGAACCATCTCCTAAGCAGCACCAACAACAACATTTCATCAAGTAAATTATTAGAAAGCAAGACTTGAAGGAAAGAACCATCTCCTAAGCAGCACCAACAACAACATTACCCAATGCATCAAAGGCTCCCGCCCACTGCGAGGTAAGGGGAGGTCGAATGTACGCAGCCTGACCCCTATGTTTAAAAACATAGGGCAACAGTTTCCGGATGACACATGATGAGCGTCGAAAGTTGCATTGATTAACTGCTACTTCACAATTGAAAAAAACGCAAATAATTTAAAGAGTCATTTTGTTTTATTCCATCATACTCCAAAGCCAAACAATAGTGAATTTTTGGCTTCATCCAAGATTGATGGACTCTCTTAAGAAGCACCATAGTCACAAAAACAAATACTCACACGCACTGGTGCAAAAATTATCAGGTAATTATAAGAAAGCAAGACTTTATGTTAGACTTGAAGGAAAGAATGCTGTAACCAACACTACTCTCGGAAACAGATACCCACCTGTTTTGGTACTTCCGTGCAGCGCTGTTTCCATCTGTTGCAACCAAATATTGCGGCCCTTCAATACGTGACTGTAACTTGCCTCTATTTGTCTTTGAACCAATTTCTTCCATGCACGACCCTCTGAATTCATATGCTGCCATGCGATCAGATGTATGTCCTTTTCTGAAAGCATCTTCTTTTCCTCCAATCTTATCACTGAACCTTTGAGTTGCAGATCCAGGTCCTGTACCCAACCCTTTCTTTCCATCACTATCACCAATGCTATAGTCATCCCTGTTGAATTGTCTCCTCATAAAGTTTCTTGGAGATCCGCCCTTCACAAAATCCACTTCTGGAGATTTACTGGTTGACAAGATTCTTTTTTCTATACTTTGTGAACCATCAGAGCCTGCTTCAACTACTTCAGAGGCAGGGTAATCACTGGCATCAAAATCCATGTTGTCTCTACCATCTGATTCATAATCAGCACATTCATTTTCACCATCCTCAATTTCATTGTCCTCCAGAGAATATATAATTGATCCCCTTAATTCTCCATCCTCAAATGGAGAATCATAGCCAGCCTCAATTCTAGTCACATTCTCTCGACTAACCATTTGACTATGATCTTCCTGAGATATATCAGAATTATGGCTATCTACAAAACCCAAAGCACTCCTTGTGAATTGACTAGGATCATCAATCTGCAATCCCTCATTACAGTTTCTTGAAAAGTGCTCCACAGAAAAAGTGCCTTTTTCCACTTGATCAAACCTACAACTGTCACTGAACTTAGAAATTACTTCATTCCCTTCTAACTGAGAATCAATAGCTAAAATGTTGTCATGATGCTCCATGGGTTGAACGGTAACAGACCGACCCTCAACTATAGAGGTCTTTGCGGTAGACAAATCTTCACACTTAGATGATTGATTGCAGAAATCTGTTTCTGTGGGATTACTATCAGAAATTTCAACACCCATGGCATTCAAAATACTAGTATCAGATACTTCACTGGTCATTATAGGATCACTAGAGTCAATGCATGTAGAGGCACCCTCACAGCCAGGCTTTCCTGGGAATGGAACCTCAGATATAGTAGCTTTATTAAATCCTGCAGCCTTCACAGAAGAATCTCTAATCTGTGTCAAAATTGGACTATCCGATGCATTCGTAGTTGAACCATTTGAGACAAGCATGCATGAAGCATTATGTGATTTAACAAAGGAAGAATCAGCTAATGATGCATCTCCAGTGACAAGTTCACCAAATGTATCTCTTTGTGCAGATAAAGAGTCCAAGCCTTTGGAAGAATGGCTAAAAGTGTCCCTATCATTAACTAAGACGGATTCGAGCTTACAAACTTCAGAAAACTCAGATATTGCTGCACTTCGAGCAGGAGGCACACATTTCCCAGAAATATGTTTACAGTATTCAAAATCCCCTTTCTTATCACAAACTTCTACTTTGGGTTCCTCTTTCTGTGCCCTGTCACTTAAGCCCTCTGCAAAAACATTTCCCGCAGAAGAATCCTTTGGGGGTTGCTCCCATGTATCCATTAAGGTGTTAAGATCCCAGAACATCCTGTTAACCTTTGGTGAAACTGCTCTATTTACAACCGAAGGTTCTTTAAATTCAGCAAAACCTTTAGGAGCAACAGCAGATTCATTAACAGTGGAGGCCTCCGTGTTGCTTCCATGCATCATATCTTCTCTACCAGTATCCGTCAAATCCTTCAAGGCCAATATCTCCTTAGGATGAGGAGTAGATACAGCAGATCCCTCTGGTGCTGCACATACAACCATAGCATGTGTTTCCTTGGCATTATCAAGGTCATCAGCCATGTCATTAATGCAAGCAGCATCAGCTAGAAGTGCAATTCCCGAGAAGTCTACTGAATTGTAAAGTTTCCCAGTAGCAACCTTAGAAATTTTAGCATCTAACATCCTATCACTAAGACCAAATTTACAGGCTGCCTTTCTCTCAAATCTCAGCCCAGGTCCCCTGGGCTCAGATAAATGAGTATAAACTGAAATTTGCTCAGCCTCTTCCAAAGGCATAGGAGATCCTAGAGATTGTGGTGATATTGAATCTTCGCAGCCAACAGAGAGAATATGAGATTCTGCCAATGAAGTATGATGCAATTGCCTTCTTTTCTTAATCAGAACGTGTTCAACTTTATCAGAAGACCAACAGCTAGCTTCAGCGATCTGCTAAATATTTCAATAGATGCAACAATTAAGACACTCAAAATTGTATTTAATAAAACCATTACAAAAAAATCACAAGGTACCTTGTCCGACTCTGAGCCTGAAAAATCTCCAACCCTCTTAGGACTCCTGTTTATCACTTTCATACCCTCATTGAGGCGTCTAGCAACTGTATTCCTGGAGCGCCTTCCCTTTTTCACAGCCTTCCACCAACTCAACTCAGGATTCATAGACTTCGCAACTTCCATATTTACTGTACTAAGCATGTTACCGGATAAGGATCTTATCCCATCAACTAGAGAACTCCCTCCACAATTGGCTGATTTCTCTTGCACGATGCCTCAATTGGCTGATTTCTCTTATTGAACGACTCAGATTTTGATTTCAGACTATCAGGACAAATACACAAGCAAGTCTGCAAAATAAAAACATTCCACTTAGCATCATTAAATTATTTAAGACTCTGCAATTGCAGTATCTATTCTTATGTGAAAACTAGACACAAATTAAAGGAATACTTCTAACTAGATTTACCATAGCCACATTTTGCTTCATACAAACTCAAAATCAGAAGTGCATCTCATCACACATTAATTGGGTAAGGCGGCAAAAGAGAAGATAAATATCAATATTTGGGAAGGAGCCAGAGAAAGAAAGATATTTAACACAAATATTGGAACATTTTTCTTGATAAATAAGGTTAAACAAAACATTAGAGAACTTAAACATCCTTTATAAGCATTAATTTTCTTCCATAACCCAAGCTAAATTGTTCAATATTTTGAACGGAACAAGCCATGTTGTCTTTTACTTAATTTAACATTCAAATTTCTTCAGGACAAAGCATCCAAATTACAAAAGGTGAAGGCACAAGAAAGCTGCAATTGTTGAAGATGTTAAAACTCACCATTGGCTTGAATCCATCAGTGGACCCATGATTTTATGTCAGCAAAACATCTACCTGTAAACGCAAAATAAAATGAATAAGCAACTAAACCAACACCCAACGAAACATAACCAGCGTACTTAGTTTCCAGCCAGAGGTTACTGGCATCTCAATGATGATTGTTTAATGTGTTTAAGGTACAGCCAAACACCATCAAATTCATGCTGCGCCCATTTTTTTCCAGACTTGCATTAGTTAGGACTGTGTCATTAAATAAAGTAACCACACCAATATTATAGGTAAAATTTTCAAACTAAAAATAAGGCAAGTTAACAAACATTGCAAATATGACGGGTTAAGCCAAAGTTGATTTGGCCTGCTTACTAACCAAAAACAGTTTCAGACTCTTCTGTCATATATTCTGCTGGGTAAATTTCCGTCTATCAACCGAAAAACTATCCTTTAGATTTTTATCTAAAGCATTTCTAGTATTTTCTAGCAAGAGCCTTGATAACCCTTACCAGTCCCAGCCCTTAACTTTAATGTGCAGGAGGCATGGACGATTTATTAGGGAGGTCATGAGACTTTAGAGGAAGTGTGCAGAGGACCACCCTTCACCTGAGGTAGCTCTGGGGGCAGAACATATGAACAAAAAATCAAGAATCGCAACTTTACCACGGACAGAAACAAAGATAGCCACATTCAATAGCATATGTATCTAGAAGAGAACGGGGCTTTGGAAACGCAGACATCACTGGATATAAAAGAGAGAGGCGGAAACTCAACCTAAAGTTTTGAAGCCGAGTATTTCCTGCAATGGGGCCACTGAGGTGCTCAGTTGACTCCTCAACCTTGTTTATGAGCTATTTCTGACCTCCAACCACAGATCCTATGCCACCAGAAAGCACTTAAGTCTTCAGCTATTGATTGATATACATGAGGCCAGATTTTGATCAAGCATAGATTGAAAACAAGCATCAAAGCTAAAGCTATGGTATAAAATCCAAATCGAATAGATTTTGATCAAATCGCAACTTCAATTGCCTCGGCACTGGAGAATCATTATATAGTAGACAAAACAAAGGCACTTCCGGCCTGGTCCTGGATCTTGAAGCCGTTGAGAGCTCGAAAAGGAAGGAAATAACCCTAGATCTGTCTTTTAAAACCACATATCTGGTAGTCCCAAACATTGTAGATTCTCCTCCGATGATTAGTGAAAAACAATGAACAAAAAATCGCAGAAAAGCATTAGCTAGGGTTTTCAATACCTGTTAATTTTCTTCCCAACCAATAAAAACTAAACCCGCCGACAAGTAAAAATTCCGCGAGATTTCTTGACGATTCTCTTCAAAGAATTAGATCTTCACAGAAACAACTAAATCTTCAGGTCTTGCAGACAGAAACAATGGTAGATCCGCCTTCTTCTTGATGTATTGCTTCAATTATGAGAATTGAAAAAAAAAACATAATCTCAGCTGGAAAACTCGATCGGCGACGGCAATCAGTCGCCGGGAACTAGCGGTGGAGACTTTTCTTGTATTTCTTCTTCTCTTACAAGCCTGGAAGATATGGCACAAGTGGGAGGAGCAAAACGCCACGTATTTAAGGTTGTCTTTATGACCAAACTACCCTTGTCTGCGTGTTTAATTTACCCGAAACAACCTGTGATGCCCTAGCTGGCTTCAAGGCCCTAATTCCCAAAAAGCCCAAACCTTATTTTATTACAGTCAAACCTTGATTTGCGCACTTTGGAGTCATGCAACTGATGATAATTAGTAGATAATTTTGGATTATTTGTCTTTAACTCTCACAATTTACGCTCTCTCATTTTAATTAAATTTATGATATAATATATATATATTAAAAAATTATTCAAAGATAAAATTTATATTATATTGTTTATTATTATTCTTTATAAAATTATAAATATGTAATATAA
>JAOTQJ010000072.1:2776660-2796266 GCA_025642045.1 Solanum sejunctum
ACTGATGATTTTATCTTAGCTGATAGAATTTACAGAGACTGTGCAGTGTCTATTTAGCATAAAGACACACAAGCTGATTTGGTAGAGTTGGAGATGGCTGATTTCAATGTGATAATAGGCATGGATTGGCTTCATGCCTGTTATGCTTCTATTGACTGTAAAACCCGAATTGTTAGGTTCCAATTTCCTAATGAGCTTGTCTTAGAGTGAAAAAAGGAGTTCTGTTGCCTGTTAGGGTAAATTCTTATCCTATCTTAGAGCTAGAAAGTTGATATCTAAGGGTTGTATCCACGACCTCGTGTGAGTAAGGTCTGATAATGTTGAGTCTCCCACTCTTGAGTTAATCCCGATAATAAATAAGTTTTTTGAGGTCTTTCCTGATGACCTTTCCGGAGTCCCTCCTGATAGGGAGATTGACTTTGGGATTGATGTTCTTCTCGAAATCAAACCTATCTTAATTTCACCTTATAGAATGGCCCCGCAGAGTTAAAAGAATTGAAAGAGTAATTGAAAGACTTATTAGAGAAAGGTTTCATAAGGCCTAGTGTCTCACCTTGAGGTGCTACTGTCTTATTCGTGCGTAAGAAAGATAGGTCTTTGAGGATGTGTATAGATTATCGACAGTTGAACAAGGTTACTATAAAGAATAAGTAACCTCTTCCCAGAATAGATAATCTCTTTGATCAACTTCAGGGTCCTACTTGTTTCACCAAGATAGATCTCAGATCGGGTTACCATCAGCTGAAGGTGAGAAAAAGTGACATTTCTAAGACAACCTTTAAAACCCAGTATGACCACTTTGAGTTCTTGGCCATATCCTTCGTGTTAGTAAATACCCCTGCAGCTTTCATGGACTTGATGAACAGGATATTTAGACCATATCTTGACATATTCGTGATTGTGTTTATTGATGACATTCTGGTATATTCGCGAAATGAGGAGGAGTATACAAATCACCTTAGAGTGATTTTACAAACACTCAAAGATAATGAGTTGTATGCGAAACTCTCTAAGTGCGAGTTTTGGCTCAAATCGATGGCTTTCTTAGACCATGTTATTTGGGGAGATGGCATTCGGGTTGATACTCAGAAGATTGAGGCAGTTAAGAATTGGCCAAGACCAACTTCTCCAACAGAAATAAAAAGTTTCTTAGATTTGGCCGGGTACTACCACAGATTTGTGGAGGGTTTCTCTTCTTTGTCAGCCCTTTTGAGAAAACATGAGAAGAATTATCCGACCTATGGTCTTGAGTTTGCATCAGTGGTGTTCACACTTAAAATCTGGCATCACTATCTATATGGAGTACATGTGGACGTGTTCACTAACCACAAGTGCTTGCAGTACGTGTTTAATCAAAAAAGCTCAACCTGCGATAGAGAAGGTGTCCGGAGTTGCTCAAGAATTATGATATGAGCATTCTCTACCACCCAGGTAAGGCTAATATTGTTGTTGATGCTCTTAGCAGGATGTCCATGGGTAGCACTGCCCATGTGGAGGAAAAAAAGAGAGAGCTAGCCCGAGAGGTGCATAGACTGGCTCGATTGTGAGTACAGCTTGAGGAGAATAACGAAGGTGGGGTTAACATTCAGAATGATTCTGCTTCCTCCTTAGTTTCTGAGGTGAATGAGAAAGCAAGACCAAGACACTATCTTACTCTAATTGAAAGAACCGGTTCACAAGTAGAAGGTGATGGTTTCCAAAGGGGGAGATGAGTGGTTGAGAAATCAAGGGAGATTGTGATTACCTGATGTTAATAGTGTTCAAGACAAAATCATGGCTGATGCTCATAGCACAAGGTATTCCATTCATCCTGGCTCTACCAAGTGTACCACAACTTGAGAAAAATCTATTGGTGGAATGAGATGAAGAAAGACATTGCTGAATTTATTTCCAAGTGTCCTAATTGACAACAGGTCAAGGTTGAACATCAGAAATCTTATGGATTAGTTCAAAATTTCAAAATTCTGAAATGAAAATGGGAGGTGATAAATATGGACTTCAATATAGGCTTATCCAATCCCGAAAATAGCATAATTCAATATGGGTGATTGTAGATAGGATGACGAAGTCAGCCCACTTTTTGGCAATTAAGACAACTTATACGACTGAGGAGTATGCCTGACTATATATTCAAGAGATCGTGAGGTTGCATAGGGTTCCCTTGTCCATCATATCGGATAGAGGAACTCAATTCAGCTTTTAATTTTGGAGATGTTTTCCGAAGGAATTGGGTATGAAGGTGAATTTGAGTACCTTTTTCCACCCTCAGACAGACAGGCAAGCAGAGTGCACTATTTAGATTATGGAGGATATGTTGAGGGAATGTGTTATTGACTTCAAAGGAAATTGGGACAATCATTTGCCATTGATTGAGTTTGCGTATAATAATAGCTACAATGCTAGCATTCAGAGGGCCCCGTATTAGGGATTGTAAGAGAGGAGGTGTAGATCTCCGATTGGCTGGTTCGAGGTGGGTGAAGCTGAGTTGATTAGGCCTGACCTCATACACCAATATATGGAGAAGGTGCAAGTCATCCGGGAAAGGTTGAAGACAACCCAGAGTCGCCAAAAATCACATACGGATGTGAGAAGAAGAGACTTAGAGTTTGAGGTAGATGATTAGGTGTACTTAAAAGTATCATCTATGAAGGGTGTCATGATATTTGGTAAGAAGGGGAAGTTGAGTCGGGTCGTACCAGATTGTAAGAAGGATTGAGAAGGTTGCCTACGAGTTAGACTTATCTTTCGAGCTAGATAAGGTTCATTCGATGTTCCATGTATCTATGTTATGGAAGTATTTGGGGGATCCATCCTTAGTGATCCCGGTGGGGAGTACCAGTGTAAAAGACAGCTTAACATACGTAGAAGTTCCAATCCAGATTCTTGACCGACAGGTTTGTAGGCTGAGGAACAAAGAGATAGCCTCCGTTAAAGTCCTGTAGAGGAATCAATTTGTTGAGGAAGCTACGTGGGAAGCTGAGAAAGCAATGAAACTCAAATACCCGCATCTATTTGTGCCGAGAGATGACGATGTTGAAGGTAAATAATCTTATTCTTATCAATTTTGAGTATTCTTTTCCATTAAGTTGATACCTTGTTTTACTACATTCTCGAGCCTAAGACAAAGATGGATAGATGATGGATAATGAGAGTTCGAGTGTTCCCGAGTGAGAAATGAGATGAATCCTGAGGTTATTCGAGTCCTCATTCGACAGTAACACATCATTCGAGGACGAATAATTCCAATAGGGAGATGATGTAATACCTCATAAAATTACTAAAATGTCCCTAAACTTGGTCGTGCAGATAATGTATTTTTCCAAGCTCTGATGGAAAATCTGAGATTGGATTTACAATCAGTGCGAAAAATTAAGTTGGAAAATGGTCTCGACTCGGCTTTAACGTGAAAAAATGCGAATTAATTTTTCCAAAGAGAGCCTAAAACAGTGAGATTCCTGCGCCCCTTTAGCGACCCGAAGAGGACACGGAACCACACTTATATTTTTTCAAAAATTCGACGAAAATAAAAAATTCACGAAAAAGTGCATTTTTGCACTAGTGCACGCATGGGGATGTAAAATTTTTATTTTAATTTTGGAAGGGCAATTTCATCCTTTCTGATATATATTTATAACCCCAGGTCGGTTTTTAAACGTATATTTGTATGAAAAGGGTTTTAAACCCATTTTTTTCAAGGTTTCTACGCTAAGTCAGAGAGAAGAAGAGGAGAGAAAGAGTAAGGGTTTCAAAAATCTTTCAATCTTCTTGAAGAAATCTTCATTTCCAGGTATGTAAAGGCTAGCCAAAAGTATGAGATTGATCTCCCATGCCAATGCAGAGTTAGGATAGCAAATTCATGTCTAGAAGCTTTGATTTATGAATTCTTGAAGTTTCTTGAATAATTACTTTAAGTTGTTGAATGACTACTTTAAATTCTTGAATAATTGTTTTAAATTCTTGCATACTAGCTTGAATTCCTATTTTAAATCTTTAACAATAAATTTTATATCATGAACTGATGATCATCATGTTTAAAACTTATTGTATTTTTACCTTATTATATGATTGTGACTTGATCCTTAAAATTTTCTCTCTATAATAACTTGAATAATGAACTTAAGGGGTATCTAGAGCTTTGAATGTCTGAGAATGATGTCTGATTGAGTCTGAGTCCTGAATTGAGTGTGTGGATGACTGTGATAGCTGAAATTATTGTTGATAGAGTTGAAAGGATATAATACCCTTAGATTGGATAGAAAATCTTGCCCGTACAGGCTGGGTGATGAGGTTTCTTGAATGATTGATAGACATATGAACATGTTGAGCCCACTGATACAATAACATTTATATTTATTTTATCATTTCTTTTCCGCTAATGAATGGATTGAACGATGACAAAGAGAATGAGTGGTCCGCTTGGGGGCTAGCAATAGTCTTCGAGTCTCAGTCACATCTAGGGTACCCTCTTGAGACGTGACAATGGAAAATTAAATACCAAATACCATATTGATATCAAAAAATTTTGTACCACAATATAAATATTGTGTTTTTTGGTATCGATGTCTTTTAAATTTCTTTTTGATAAGGTATTTATAGTTTATAAAATAAATATTAAAATAATATATATTGTATCAAAGTTTTATAGTAATATATAAAATCCATATAAATTATATTTAAGATTAATGTGTATATATAATTTAGTGTATCTCATTACTAAGAAATGTGAATATGCAGCTCAAGCAGGTACGTTTCCGTCAAAATGCCTACTTGAGCTGCTACTTCGTCAATGCTATTGTATGAGGCCCGCAAAAAATATTTATGAGTTCATTAATTTAATATTTTAATTATATTTCTTCAGCTGCTATAATTATTATTTTGCACTATTGCTTCGATGATAATTTTACAATATTAGTCACGATAAATTTTTTTGTGAATTTCTTAATTTAATATTTCAAAAGCAGCTCGATTATTTATTTTTGTGAGTTTCTTAATTTAATATTTCCAAAGAAACTTGACCATATTTCTTTGACTGCTTCAATATGAGACCCGCTGAAAAAACTTGAGGGTTTTGTAATTTAATATTTCTAAAACAATTTGATTTTATTTCTTCGTCTGCCTCTAAGTCTAATAATTAATAACTTAGAAATTTGAAAATGCATAAAAATGTATTCGCATCACAAAACTTGAGATTAAAAAATATCTGCATGGATACTCATGACTATTATAAATATGTATAAGTTACATAAATCCCATAGTGAAATATAGAAACTTCAATATATCCCAATCATTTGCATATTTACTAAAATCCCTTAAAATAACCATTATCCGGATACATTGGCCATTTATGTAGATACGCTGGCGCTATACATGATTCATAAGTCATGATTCATTGTAATCAATATTTGATGCAGTGAATCAGTCATGTGTCAAACTATTTTATTGCAACGAATATTGTATGATTCATTGTTATATAAACCTATATAAGTTATCTGATGAATTGAATAAAGTATGTGGTGTATTATATATCTTGATTCATTTTTTTGAAAACTTTTTTATATTCAATGAAGAGTATCTTAACGCATGATACATCATTATTGCATCATTGTTGGTTATACAATTTTTATATAAGTTATCTAATGCATTGAATCACACATGTGTTATATTAATTTGTTGCAATAATTCATAATTTTTATATAAGTTAGCTCGTGCATTGAATCAGACATGTGTTAAATAAGTTAATTTTCAGTTAAGCATTTTATTAAACACCTCGCGTGCAAAATTTTCGCTACACAAAAACTCACAAAAATAACTATATTTTCATAATGAATCAAACAGAGGATGGATGAAAAAAAAGAACTCAAAGAAGCTAGAAGAAAAAAGAAATAAAGATGAAGTTTGAAAAAAGAACTCAGCAGAAGTCTAAAGAAGTGAAGTGTATTTTATCAAACACCTCGCGTGCATAATTTTCCTACACAAAACTC
Source organism: Solanum sejunctum (assembly GCA_025642045.1). Taxonomy (NCBI): domain Eukaryota; kingdom Viridiplantae; phylum Streptophyta; class Magnoliopsida; order Solanales; family Solanaceae; genus Solanum; species Solanum sejunctum. The sequence continues at coordinate 2,782,642 of JAOTQJ010000072.1, forward strand.
ACAAAATCACTATATTTTCATATTGAATCAAACAAAGGATGGATGAAAAAAAAGAATGCAAAAAAGCTGAAAAAAAAAAGAAATAAAGATGAAGTCTGAAAAAAGAACGCAACAAAAGTCTTAAGTCACATAAATCCTATAGTGAAATATAGAAACTTCAACATATCCCAACCATTTGCATATTTACCAAAATCTCTTAAAATGGTCATTATGTGAATACACTGACCATTTATGCAGATACACTGGGGTCATACATGATTCATGAGTAATGATTCATTAGTAATCAATATCTAATGTAGTGAATCAACCATGATTTAAACTATTTTATTGCAATGAATCATATTGTATGATCCATTATTATACAAACCTATATAAGTAATCTGGTGAATTAAATCAAGCATGTGATGCATCATATATCCTGATTCATTTTTGTGAAAACTTGTTTGTATTCAATAAAGCGTATCTTAACACATGATACATTATTATTGCATGAATCTTGGTTATACAATTTTTATATAAGTTACTTAATGCATTGAATCACAGATGTGTTAAATTAATTTGTTGCAATAATTCATAATTTTAGATAAGTTAGCGAATGCATTGAATTAGACATGTGTTAAATTAATTAATTTTCAGCTAGGCATTTTATCAAACATCTGCATAATTTTCGCTACACAAAAACTCACAAAAATCACTATGTTATCATAATGAATCAAACAAAGGATGAATGAATAAAAAAAGAACACAAAGAAGCTGGAAAAAAAGAACGCAAAGAAGCTAGGAAAAAAAATAAAGATGAAATCTAAAAAAAGAACTCAGCAGAAGTCTAAAGAAGTGAAATGTATTTTATTAAACACCTCGCCTGCATAATTTTCGCTACACAAAGATTACTATATTTTCATAATGAATCAAACAAAGGATGGATGAAAAAAAAACTCAAAGAAACTAGAAAAAAAATAATAAAGATGATGTTCGAAAAAAGAACGCAGCAGAAGTCTGAAAGAAATGAAGTGTATCAGACGCAAATAGAAAAATAAAAATTTTAAAAATTTATATAAGTAGTAAAAAATATTTAAAAATAATGAAATATAATATGTGTACTTCCTTAAATTTCCCATAAATATATATGGCCAATCTGATGAGATTATATCTATCCCTGCGTAGTTGGACTTGAAGTTGGAATATATATGCTCCTACATTTTATTTTTTTTTAATTTTTAATCAAAGTGATCCAGAAGCCATTTTCATTACTATTTGAAAAGTATTTTAATTCTTATGGAGCTATATATGTCAAATTAAATTTTAGATGTTAGTGAATAAAAATTTTGATGTAAAATTATAAAGATCTATGCTTAGATAGTGTTGTTTAAACTTTACTTTTTTAACTATTCGATCGTAATTGAAATGTTTTATTAAGGCAAATTTGAAATGAGACTATACTTTAAAATTATCTTTTTTTTTATTTGTTTGTAAAATGCTTTTTAATTTCTATCTTTGAATACAATACCCAAGAGAGAGTGCATTTTGAGATGAAAACAAATAATACATGTTAACAAAGATATTGTACCAAAAATTTAAATGTTTTAACAAAGACAAAAAATCTTTGCACAAAAACCTAACGTGATTTTCTTCGTAACACTAAAAGAACCAATTTCTTTAATTAACAAAAGAAAAGAAAATTTTCCATCTTAAGTGCATCCTTTTTTCTGGAATTTACATTAATCAACTAAATTATACAAACTAACGAGGATGCTTAGAAAACCATTTTTGGGCACAATATGAAACATCAAAATTAGTTCAAAAGGTGATCAGTGGTCGAGTCAAAATTTTAATTAAGGGGTTTAAAATTTAAAAAAATAAACACACGAACGAGCTGAAAGGGGTTCTAGATTTATTATATATACATAAAAAATTATTTAAATTTTATATAAATAATATCTTTTTTCGTCGAAAGAGGTTCGGATGAATCCCCTGACTGTATGCTGGCTCCGCTGCTGAAGGTGACAGTGTATATTATGTACTACATGTGTTTTACGTACATTGAACTAATAAGACTTGCGAGAAAATTAAAGTAATATCGTGGAACATAATATCTTCCTTAAAATATTTAAAAGGAAACACCTCCCCATTGTACACACTACGTACTTGTTCACGATTAGTTTTAGCAAAAAGAATAATAATAAAAGTACTACTACATAGAAGAGGGTTACAAAATGTTACAGTTAATTCGTAGGACTAGTTGCTAAAGAAATATTTGAAACATTAAAATTAATTATATGTTTGTGTGAAAATTTTATCTGTAACCTCACCGAAACTTCGATAAAATTAAAGATTGGAAAACCTTGATTTTTATTGATTTGATTTAATTTATAAAAGAACACAACACAAATAATTTAATATTTCAAAAAAATTTAAACTTATTCCTGTACAGCACTGCAGAAGAGTAACACAGTTGGGGAAGAAGGTTCTTGGCTACTTCTGGTGCAAAAATACTTTTGCCCCACCTTATCTTTAAAGTTTTATTTCAAATATATATACATATATTACAAAAATAATATTTGTATTTGCATTATGAAACACAGAAAAAAACATTTATTTTTTAAGAATATTTTCTTTCCTACCAAACACACCCAAAGAATATAAAAAGCACAAGTTTATGGGTGGGATTTTGAGATTCATGTATAAACATATGTTTTTTTTTCATGGGCTACATTAAAAAATTGATGTGAACAGTTACCAATATTGTACCTGAATGCTGGTCCCACTGCAAGCCTCATCTGGCCACCGGCCTGTGCCTTGTCTTGATTAGTTTGGGCCACATCCTGGCTCAGAAAAATTAATATATTAAAGTTTATATTATGAATATAATTAATTTTTACATTGTCTGCTTACCGTTGCTTTATTGCAAACACGGGAGGGATGACAAAAATAATAGTAGCACCATACCTTGACCTTTTTGCCTCTTCCTTCGCAAGCTCATCTGTTATTTTATTTTGTTCTCGAAATACATGTGTTAAAGAAGATCTTATACCTAACTCACATCCTAAAAACTAGCTCAAAGGGAGGAGGATTGCCTAAACCTTATAAGGAGACCATCCATCTCATTAACTACTAATGTGGGATTTTGTGTCTCAACACCCCCTCACACCCAGTACTTAGCATCTGGTGCGTGGACAATTTTTTGGGGGTTCCTAACATTGGGTGAGACCAGCCCTGCTATGATACCGTGTAAAATTAGGTTTTTACGTCTAATTCACATCCCAAAAGCTAGCTCAAAGAGAGGAGGATTGCCTAAACCTTATAAGGAGATCACCCATCTCATCAACCATCAATGTGGGACTTTATGTCTCAACAACATGCTCCAACTTCACTCTGTCCACTTTTCTTATCAATTACTTGTAATCACAAATTAAAGTATCATATTTTAAGTTACTTATGCAGCATTCGAATTACCTCGCTTGCATTTGTGTTGATTTCCAGTGGGACCAATTGATGGACTGCAAGCCTCATCTTGAATGCATTATTTGTTAAAAGTCTATTTAGAAAGTTACCATTTAATTGGAATATTAAATATTTTTAAAAAAAGGAAAAGACAAGGGGATATGGTATATATGACCATTTAACAATTTATTATTTGTAGACATACTTCAATAAGGAGTATTTCTTATATGAAATTTATTTCTTTATTTTGACAGTGTTTCTAAAATATGTAGTAATATTTGGATATTGGTTCTAGTTGGATTTTTAATTAGCACTCCTAAGACTTCCCATCTTTTACTCTCCTTTGCCCAATTCACTCTCTAATCCACATGCACGGGTCCACGTAAAAGAAATCCTCAAAAACTGAAAAAGGTGCGATATTAATAAATAAATTAGTGTAATATTAAAAATATATTTAAATTATTTTATTTTTAATTTTTTTTAATTTATATACTATCATCTTATTCATTTAAATATCTATCTCTTCCTTTTATTACACTCTCACGATGATGTGTATATTACACTCTCTTTTTTATTTAAAAAAAATTACAGCATAGCACATCACATGAACAAAATATTTTTATTTTAACAAAAATTAAACAAATTATTAACATTAGTTAAAAATAAAATATTAAAGTATTACTAAATATTTTTTTTTACCTTCTCACCTGCAAACCCTCCAAACCCAATTTTTTAAAAAAATAGGAATCTTACTTCAACTTCATACTATCTAACCCTCCGTGTTTTTTTTTTCTATTTTTCTTATTTTGTGTTAGCTATATATACATATGTTTGCTGCAAGACTTTTTTTAAAATAAATTTTTTTATTTAAGTTATATTCGATACGCTAGTAGGGAAAAGTTCTTTTCTAAACACATACACACATATATATATTTAACACACACACACAAAAAGCTGAAGATTAGATGGAGTGGGATACAATTTTTCTTTTATATAAACTAAAAACAATATCTTAATTTTTTTGAAAAAGAGTGAGCAGTTTGGGTTGGGGTGTGGGTGTGGGAAGGAAATTGTCTACGGGGAAGGATGATGGAGCGGAGTAAGAAAAATATTTATTTTAATTTTTCTTTAAGGATAGTGATATTTTAGTCTTTAATTTTTAACTTATACAATTGTTTATCTAATTTTTGACAACGTAAAACAACCTCTCTACTAGGAGGTAATGATACGATTTGCGTACATTCTACTCTTCTCAGACCCTACTTGTGAGATTTCACTGGGTATGTTTTTGTTGTTGTTGTCAAGGTGAAATATTTTATTCATGTGACAAGGTTTCTTTAAATAAAAAAGAGTATAATACACACACCATTAAAGTGTGTTTTTCAAACTAGTTAGTGATAATTTAGGTATGAAACTGATAGTCTCAATAATCTAGATATGAAACTAAAAAAAGAAGATAATTTAAGTGTTTTTGTGATACTTAACTCTAAATAAAATAGAAAAATAAGTTCAGCCTCAAGTGGATTAGGCCTTTTCTAAAATCGAAAAAGATATTTTTATGTCATTTCATTAGGAGTAAGGGAAGGAAAAATGAGAAAAAAAATTATAAGGTAAAACATCAAATTTTCACTGATAAAATTAATATTTAACTACCTTTTATTTAATATATAACTAACATCTTAAAGAAATATGTTAACATTTATCTGAGTATTATAGGACAACAGTAATAGCTGAACTGATATTGTACAATTTATAAGCCCAAAGATGCACCTTCAACCCAATGTCCCTAGGCCCTAATCTCAGATGAGAGTAGCCCAACTCCTCATTCTAGGTGACTTACCTCTCTCTCTATATATATATATAAAATTTATTTTTTATATATATAATGTAGATTTTTTATCAACATAAGTTTAATATATTTTAAGACATTCATAAGTTATATTACATCTTTATTGTATGCAAACTTATTTTCATGCATAGTGCAATTCATTTATATTACATATACAATTTATTTTTAATATATAGTTTAATTTCTTTTTATCAAAATAAGTATAATATATTTCAACACATTTATAATACATATATAATTCACTTTTAATACATAATACAATTGCTATAGATGATAAATATCTTTCAAATATGAAATCTCTAGATAATAGATTAAATAAAAAATGTGTTTAAAAACAGTTAGTATTTTATAAAAAGGATTCAAAAAGGTATTTATTTCCTCATTCTATTTGTTTACTGGGGGCCCAATATTGAAGATGATCAACAATAATAATATATTCAATGTATAATTTAAAAAATAGAATATTAAAAGATGGTGTATATACACAATTCAACTCTTAGCTATGTGATAAAATAAAGAGACTATTTCAATAGATTATTGACTCAAGTAAAACATATCAAAAAGAAGTGTGATTATCATGAGAGATCCACTCGTAAGAATCTAATGTGCAAATTATATTTCTATAGTAATGGATATCTTACAACAAAGTCAAATTGTTTATTTTTCATATTTTCTTTTGATATTTCAAGCGTAACTCATTCATCATATGTCTAATACTAGGGGTGAATTGAGCTATTAAAGAACGAGAAACATAATTCTCATATCTGTGATTAAGTGTGAGGTAAGGTGTTAAAAAATGAGAAAAAGTCTAGATCTTTTTAAAATGATTTAGCAATTATTCTCCGTCAAAGTTATTTTTTGAATTGTGAATTAGGTCGAAAACGGAATTCCAAAGTTTATGAGTCAATTATTAAAGGAGAATAAGAGATATGAGTAGTTTATGTTTTGGGAATTGGCAACGTGGTTGCCTAAAGTTGTTTGTTTCTACTTACCAGAGAGATAGATTGGTTGAAAATTTTTGGAAGGTTGCTCAACCCCCATTCTTTACTTCAACTATTTTTTCTTTTCCTTATTTCTAGCTCTATTATCCCCAATGAAAATTTCAAAATATAGTTATTATAGTTTTGATCGTTTTACACATTATTCTACAGAAATTGGGAAAAAAACAAAAAACTCTATGTGGTATTGTAATGAGCATATTTTAAGAAAAGATTTAAGTTATGATCACAAATAGTGCAAAATAAAGTTTTTTAATTTAACTAATGTTCTAGCAGGCAAAGAATTGGTTTCTTTAATTATTTTAGCAGGCAGAAAGAAATGCGTTTTAGAATTCAAAACTCATCTAATTATCAATCAATGTTTATAGTAGAAATATACCAAATAAGTGATGTAATTACTTTTTACAATATGAGACATAAAACTTTGAACAAATTCTTTTGTTCTATAGTTCATAAATGAGTCTAAAAGGGTAGCTGGGGGAAGTTTGTGGAATGGTGAGTACCACGCACTAAAATCATACCATATAGTGATGCACTATGGGGGTTGACGTAATGTAAAATATATCCTCAAAGTTCAATGTCAATTTCTAATGACGCAATTAATTGAATATTTAAATTTTTACGTTGTTGGTGGGAGTTGGAATAGCCACCTCCATCATTTCCCCTACTTCTCTTTTTTTTGGTTTAAATTACGCGATTAAAAAAATATATACTACTTAATTATTTATCACATTTATAGATTTAAATAATTATCGCTGGCCACTACTATTTCATTCGAGTTTCTAGGGGCTTGTCCCAAATTTTTATAATTAAGTTCTCAATTGTATAAATTCAAATTTTATTTGTTTAAATCCAAAATTTGCATATGCTTACCCTAACTTGTATATAATTATAATGTTGATACATTTGATTTATACAAGTTCTAAAAAATTCATAAAGATGTAAATACAAAATTTGTTCACACTTACCTGTTTGTATATTGGCTACGAATTATACAAACGAATTTGTATATCAACAGCAAAATATACAAAAAATAATGTGAATAATACAAATAATTACTATAACTACAGTTAGAAAATATAATTACCTAACCTATGGCTATTTCACGACTAAGCTATTTATGAAAATAGCTTTTTTTTTATTAAAAGACGTGGACCCACTACTAATCGTAGGAGGCAGTGAAGTGGACCAATGAGCACACAGCTTTGTTGCTTATATTAAAGAGGGAAATCTTGAATATCATTTGAATTGTGCAGCAGATTTTACTTGAGAATGGAGACGCCGTTGCTGAATGGCTACGCCGGCGAACACAACAAGCTCATCGGGGAGGACGGGGATTACCGTCCGGCCCAAAGTTTTACAGATTGGTGGGGAATTTTCTGCGTGGAGACAGTGAAGCTGTGGCGAATAGGAGGTCCTATAGCGTTCAACATAATATGTCAATTTGGAGTGAATTCCCTTACCAATATATTTGTTGGACATCTTGGAAATATTGAGCTCTCTGCTATTTCTATTGCTCAGACTGTTATTTCTACTTTCTCTTTTGGTTTCATGGTTAGCTCTCTCTTTTCCTTCTTTTATCTTACTTAAAGTTTGCATCCTTGGAGAAGCAAATTTACGATTTGAAATTTGATATGTATGTATTTAAAAATATTGTATGGATAATACTTCTTCTGTTTTGTTCTGTTTTACGTGATATATTTTTTTTTAAATTCGTTCAAAAAAGAATGTTGTTTTACTACAATTAGAAACAATTTAAATTTAAAATTTTTCTTTTACCCTTAATGAAATGAATTTCAGCCACACAAATATTTAAGAATTATTTTACACTACAAGTTTCAAACGTCTTCTTTTTTCTCTTAAACACCATGTCAAGTCAAAATGTACCATATAAAATGAGATAGGGGAGTAACTTGTTTGGTAACAAGTTACAAGGTAAATAATTCATGTATAAAATTAATATTGTGTTTAGTTTGCTATTTAAAAACCCACATAATAATATATATATAGTTATGAGGGAATTAGCGTATTACTTTACTTAAGGATAAAAGATTGAAATAAATGCACAAATAACTAAAACCCTTAAATTACATATGCATAAAATAATACTCTTCCCATTTAAGAAAAGTTCGTCTAATTTGACTTGACATAAATTTTAAAAAAATAAAGAAGACTTTTGATCTTGTGATCCTACATCAAAGTACATCAAGTGTACCAAATTAATCTTATAATTTTAAATATATCACGTAAAAAATTGAAACTAAAGTGTTGCAAAAAAAAAAACTCACTTTTTTTGAAACAAACCAAAAAAGATAGTAGATCATTCCTTTTTAAGTAGATAAGAATATAGATCTCTTCGTAACTAATCCATCCATTACAAACATCTGCATGACTCTTATTAGCTACCAAACGACCCCTAAGTTCACACAAAGGATGTTATCTCAAAAGATTTAGAATCTCTTACCGTAACTATGAACTTATCTAGAAACAGGACAAAATGACAGAACAGACAACATTAACTAGTTTGGATGAGGTTTAATTGTTGTTGCATCTACTTTAGAAATCTTTTAATTTTGGTTATACTTATATCATCGTATAAATATGAATATCTTTTAGAGGATCTCTAGGAGACAAGCAGTAGTAAAATGAATTCTACATGAACAGAACAAAAGATTGATACTCGACCAGTCTAACTTGGGATTCAATCATAGTGGTATCATGTATGGTTGAATAATCTATCAATTTGCTCTAATTTCAGATGGGAATGGGAAGTGCCCTGGAGACACTATGTGGACAGGCCTATGGAGCAGGGCAAGTTCACATGTTGGGTGTTTATATGCAAAGATCCATCATAATCCTGCTAGCGACGTGTGTCATTCTATTGCCCATTTACTTATTCGCGACTCCAGTCCTTGAGTTGCTAGGCCAAGAGACTGCAATCGCAGAGCTCTCAGGAAGATATACCATGTTACTTATCCCTCAGTTGTTTTCACTTGCTGTCAATTTCCCTACTTCTAAATTTCTTCAAGCTCAGAGCAAAGTGGATGTGCTCGCCGGGATTGGATTAGCGGCTTTGCTGCTGCACGCTGTGTTCCTCTGGCTCTTTGTTTATACACTTGAATGGGGTACTACAGGTGCTGCTATAGCCTTTGATCTCACAAATTGGCTTACTGCTATAGCTCAATTAGGATATGTTGTTGGATGGTGTAAGGATGCATGGAAAGGGTTATCGTGGGCAGCGTTCAAAGATATTTGGGCATTTGTGAGACTTTCTATTGCTTCAGCTGTTATGTTATGCCTTGAGATTTGGTACATGATGAGTATTATTCTCCTTGTTGGACATCTCAACAACGCCGTCATAGCAGTTGGCTCCATTTCAATTTGGTGAGTACTATGTTTCAGATTAGATACGTTTAACCTCGTTGAGTCAAGCCTGAATTTTGTGTAGTTGGGATTTTCAAGTTCATTTCTGATTCCAGTTGAATTTCGCGTTTTACAGTATGAATATCAATGGATGGGAAAACATGATTTTCATTGGAATCAATGCTGCCATAAGGTAATGTATATATGTCTAGTTTATTTCTGATTATGTGTTTTTGAGATGAGGGTTCTCAGAAAACAGTCTCCCTATCTCTATGAGGTAGTGGTAAGATCTGCGTACATTCGACCATCCCCAGATCCCACTTGTGGGATTCCACTGGGTTTTGTTGTTGTGGGTTGCTTTTGACTTATTGATTTTCCAACAGCATCCGAGTCTCAAATGAACTTGGGCTAGGCCATCCGAGAGCTACCAAATACTCAGTCTACATTACGGTGTTTCAGTCCCTCCTAATTGGGATAGTTTGCATGGTAATTGTACTAGTAGCTAGAGATCATCTGGCCATTATCTTTTCAAGCAGCAAAGAGATGCAAGAAGCTGTTGCTGATCTTGCTTACCTTCTAGGGATCACCATGGTTCTTAATAGCGTTCAGCCGGTGATATCAGGTATTGCTTTGATTCGGATTATGGATCTAGTATATCACTGCAGAAATAACGATAATAATATTGTGCCTTTCTTCCTGCTTGCAGGGGTAGCTGTTGGAGGTGGATGGCAAGCCTTAGTAGCTTATATCAATCTTGGTTGCTATTACATTTTTGGACTCCCTCTAGGATATCTTCTTGGTTATGTAGCTAAATTGGGAACAAAGGTAACTAGTATTTCTAATAAGAAACTTTAGCATATAAATTTACCCTTTGTGGGGAGGGGAAGCAAGTTTTATTGTCTTATGTAATCAACATATAAAGTTTAAAACTTTTGTCTAAGATGATGAAAACGGAAGTATACGTTCTTGTCAGTTTAATATAATTATTTCTCAAATGATCACTGAACTGGTACTTCTAGTTAGATGCTCCTGCTGAATTGCATTCTTTCACATTGCTTCCCTAACAGCTTAAATTATTTTATGCGTTGTGCAGGGACTTTGGTTAGGGATGATAGCAGGGGCAGCTTTGCAGACTCTTCTACTCTTGATTATATTGTATAAGACTAATTGGAACAAGGAGGTACGTCAAATGTATTGGTACTTCATTTTTTTGCGTCACCACAATAATACATAGTCATACAAAAGAGTAGGTGATTTTGGTTTTGGACTTCTAGATGTGTCATTTTTTCTTTATCATTACCAAAACCTTGACCATACACTAGTTTCCCAACTACTTAGCCAAAAATACTATTTTTTGGAAGCTGGAAATCATAAAATGTCAGTATCAAGTTGCAGGTTACGTTAATTAAAACCATAACATTGACCCTTTACCAATTGACATACATGATTGTTACTACTACTACTACAAGTTGTGTCATAGTAACACAAGTTGAATTTCAGTCATTCAAGGGTGATTAGATGAACACCCTTCGTCGAAAAAACTTTTTAGATTAAATATTGATATTTTGACATATATTAATTTTTGAACACCCTTAATATAAAAATCACTGATCTATATTCTAATAATAATATGAACATCCTTAACAAAAATACTTGCTCCGCCACTAAATTTACAGGTTAATGACACGACGGAACGTATGCGCAAATGGGGAGGTCAAGATTTTGAAACACAGAAATCTATCGATGGACAGTTAGCTATTGAGAATGGAGGTGTAGCTTAAGTTTATGATTGATCCATGGAAATCTGTATTCATGTTTATGTTGAGTTGGGAACTTTCTGTTGGAGTAACATTTTAATATTAAAATATATTAAGTTTGCTTCATATGAATTGCCATGTGTGTGAATTACAAATGTTTACTACACATTAAATTGAGTTACTTCTCCCATTAAGTTGTGGTAAAATATCCTAGTAATTTCCGATATAACTCTTGTAACCTCTAACACATTATTCTTTCATTATTTTACCTTTTTATAGGTGTAATTTATGTAACTTTTGGGCTATTCATTTATCCAATTTAGTACCTATTATCTTACTATTCATGATAAAGGAAGAATTACTCACACTATAAATAGTGGTGGTCTTACTTTTTTTTGTGAGGAAAAAAGAGACAAGAAAATATAAAGTGAAGAAAAATGAGAAGTATTATTCTGTGTTTATATTGAGGTTAGAATGGTGAAAGAGAGAGTTGAGACAAAGAAGAAAATATTCTAAGTTTTCAACTATATTCACTATACAAAAGAGAGTAATTATATGTTAAAAGGAAGATGTTCTTTTTGTGGAGCTTGGGATATTCAATTAATTCGAAGTTATATGAGTCATACAACGTTGTTGGATTGCTGTATATTGGAAGAAACAAGTCAAGAGTTGTAATGCTGGATCAGTATAGATTATGCCGCAGTGAGATTTAATCTCATCAAAAAGAGCGAGATATACACGCTTCAGCCTGAACGAATTTTTATTCAATTTTATCCTTTTAATTTCAATTATAATTTATTATATTTATGATATATTAGATCAACGCTTTCAAATCTGTTCTTTCAAATGGTACAAATTGTGTATTTGTAAGTTGTTTATAGCACAAGTTTATTTGGATTGAGGGTAGGTGGACATTATCAAAGACCCATAAATTAATAAAACAAACACAAATCCCTTATTTGCGGAGGCATCTACCAGATTCACATGCAAAGATCCCTCCTATTGTACATTAAATTCGGCTGCCTAATATAACTGGATACCAAATTTAAATTATATTCTTTTGGTCTAATTCAGGATGTTAGTTTGATAGCGTACAAAGCTTAAACTTATCATGTAAATATCAAAATTGAAAAAGCTAACTAAATATAGAAAAAAAAAAAAACATACTTCTTGAGATAGATTAAAAGCAAAACAAAATTAGGATAAACCAAGTAAAAGATTTCTATAACATGTTACCTTAACTATGGTAGCATGAGATTTTTATGAAAGTTTGTGGATTAAGAATGGATAGAATCACCGACAGTCCTTTAAAATTAACATTATTTCTACTTATTAGACATTTTAAGTACGCTTTATTCATTTTAAATATCTTAATAAGGGTCACGTTATGCCATTTTGACACTTTTTACTTATTTGACACATTATGTTGCAACCATTCTTCGGACGAAGGAGCATCCTTCTTCACTCTTTATTGCCACCATCTACTCCACCTTTCGCGATGAAAAACCTTACAAAACATACAAGAATAAAATAATAACGTGAATTTGAGAATTTTTTTTTTAATTTTATTTTAATTAATGGTTTTTGGGACGGGTTAGGGATAAGAGTCGGGTTTAGCTAAATTTTGGGATGAATCAACTTTAATTTATAATTAAATTGTAATCAATAGATGATTGTCATGTATTTAGAAAAATTATTTAATTAATATTATGTTAAAAATGGTTGGTATTGGACCCAAAAATTGATGGCAAAAACATTTAAGATCTAATTAGTGAATGAAGAATATTTTTATATTATTTTTAATAATTCAAAAATATTTTAAATTTTTTTTTAATTTAATTAATAATCATCATGTCATGTCATGTGATTTGTGAGTATATTATAATTTTAGTTGATTGTTAGAAAAATGACAAAATAGCATAACACGGCTTTGATTTTTTTTCTTTTTGAGAATAAGTCAGAGTTTCACTAAGATATCTAAAAAAATGAGAAGTGGCGTCAAGAATTTCTATTGGATAAAATGAGTAAATAATTTGGTAGCTTTTTAAAAAGTTGCATCCAACATAGAAAAAGTTGTACTCGCCAAACACGAGATACTTTAATAATGAGTTAATCAGTCGAGTATCTTCCCCTAGCATTTGTTTCTTTTTTTTTTAGTATATTAATTTTATTTTATATGATATTTTTTAATTTAATATAATATTTAAATAAAAAATT
>JAOTQJ010000072.1:2796366-2806823 GCA_025642045.1 Solanum sejunctum
ATATGATATTTTTTAATTTAATATAATATTTAAATAAAAAATTCAAAATTTTATATAATTAAAAATTATTTTATTAAAAATAAAAAAATTTAAAAAATAAATTATTCTTATTAAAATAAATGACATTCTGGATAAAAAAAAAGTCTGACCGAGTATATATTTGGGGTGTCTCTCTCCGTCAACCAAAACATAAGATAAATACCAACTACAATAACATTTTTCCAGTTAGTCAATAGTAATGGAATCACCGTTGCTCGATGACTTCTCCGGCGACCAACTCCAGCTCATCGGTGACGACGGTGACTACCGGCCGATTTCAAGCATGAATTTGAATGAATTGTGGGGAGTATTTTGGATAGAGACAGTGAAGCTATGGGAGATTGGAGGACCAATTGCTTTCAATATCATCTGTCAGTACGGACTCTATGCTATCACTGTTGCTTTCTGTGGTCATCTTGGTCCTGTTGAGCTCTCTGCTGTTTCTGTTGCTCAAACTGTCATCGGCACTTTCACATTCGGATTCATGGTTCGCCTCCTATTTCCTACTACTTGTTGTAATTCCCTTTTGTTGCACTTTGATTGAAAGTAGCAGTTAGGTATTGAAATTGGATTTCGTGATTATTACGTTGCATTAGTTATAATCAAAATCGGGATTATGTATAGGTAGATGTTAAACTAGTAATGTGAGAATTATGTCTCAAATGGAACGATGTAGTCAGTAATGCAGAACTTTCATCTGTTCTTACGACTCTTCTTATATGGTTATATGTGTAGATAGGCATGGGGAGTGCTCTGGAGACGCTCTGCGGGCAGGCATTTGGTGCTGGGCAAGTACACATGCTTGGAGTATACACGCAACGCTCAATGATAATTCTATTGCTCAGTACCTTCCTTCTCTTACCAATCTATGTTTTCGCGACTCCTATACTTAAGTTCCTAGGCCAAAATCATGATATTGCTGTTGTTGCTGGGAAGTTTGCAATGTTAACCATACCCGAGTTATATTCCCTGTCTATCAATATTCCCACTTCAAAATTTCTTCAGTCCCAGAGTAAAGTTGGTGTGCTGGCCTGGATTGGTTTTGTGGCTCTCCTGGCCCATGCTCTTCTCCTTTGGCTATTCATTTATGTATTTAATTGGGGTTTGATCGGGGCAGCTATATCCTTTAATCTCGTAGGCTGGGTCAACGCGCTAGCTCAATTTGTTTATGTAGTTGTTTGGTGCAAGGATGGGTGGAAAGGATGGTCTTGGTCTGCATTCAATGAGATTTGGCCCTTTGTTAGACTGTCTTTTGAATCGGCTGTTATGCTATGCCTAGAAACTTGGTACATGATGAGTATTATTCTCCTCACTGGCCATCTCAAAGATGCAGTTACTGCTGTTGGAGCCCTCTCTATTTGGTGAGTCTTCTGTCCTTTCTCCTATTTAATCAGCAATTTAGCATAAGATGATTATTCGGCAATGCTTAAGCTCGTTAAAATGCAACTAAACATCCAGTCAGGGTAAGCGAGTTGAGCTTAAACTGTGTATTTGGTTGACTTGAACACCTCAAACGGGCAATGGGAAGCTGTAGTGATTTTTAATTGTGTTTGAGATGATATTTTGTAAGCTCGAGATTTATGTCAATTCTTGTCGTCTTTCAGCACAAATGTTGATGGATGGGAAGCAATGTTTTTCATTGGAGTCAATGCTGCCATAAGGTAATGAAGTCCTCAAGCTTCATAAATGTGCACTTCTTTTGTATGTGAGTTTGAGTTGGTGTATTTTTGCTTTCCCAGTGTTCGTGTCTCAAATGAGCTTGGGCTAGGACATGCCAGGGCGACCAAGTATAGTGTATTTGTCACAGTGTTTCAGTCACTTCTCATTGGGATACTCTGCATGATTGTAGTACTGGCTCTACGAAGTCATCTGGCCATTCTTTTCACTGACAGCGAGGTTTTGAAACAAGCTGTTTCTGAGCTTGCTTGGCTTCTTGGATTAACAATGCTTCTCAACAGTGTTCAGCCTGTGATATCAGGTGTTGCCTTCATTAAATTATTCTGCTTCTGTTAAGATATTGTCTCAATGTCCTATCAATGATCTTTTGGGGCCAACTATGTACCGAGTTGCAGGTGTTGCTATTGGAGGTGGGTGGCAAGGTCTCGTGGCCTACATCAATTTGGGTTCTTACTACGTCTTTGGTATTCCTCTTGGATATCTTCTTGGCTATGTGGCTAACTTTGGAGTCATGGTAAACAAACTCTTATTCTCAAAGTTCAAATCTCTCTTTGCATTTCTTGGCATCTTCACCTAAACGCTAATTTGTTTTACCCTCAACAGAGTATTAATTTGTAGTGATTTTTGGATTTTCTTTTGCCAGGGACTATGGGGAGGAATGATAGGTGGACTGGCTTTGCAAACACTGCTTCTCTCGATTGTGATCTACAGAATTGACTGGAACAAAGAGGTTAGTGAACTAATGGTTTCTATTATCCAATTATTGAACTCCTTAACACTTGATGTTTGGTTAGAATCATCTGCAATTCCTCAACACAAGATTACTTTATAAACAGCAAGTAATGCATTAAGTATGAATAGTAATGAGAAAATGGGAATGCAGGTTGAGCAGACAACAGAACGGATGCGAATCTGGGGAGGTCAAGACTTAGATACAGAGGAAACTACAAATCCCAAATTTCACAACGGCTTAAGCACTACAATGGATGCATGACATTCAAAAAAAAATTATTATTACGTGTCTCACACAACTAATACTTTGTAGGGGAATCTTAATCGCTCAGTTGGTTGATTATCTGAACTCCCACTTTGTTGGTGAGTGTTCAATTCCCCACATTGTAATCCCCTTCTCGATTTCTCCTCCCCCAATTTTTTCTTTTTGTTAAAACACAACTGATACTTTAGGGTCCACCAAATTTTGGGTTTTCTTTTTTGCCACAAAAAAGGAAAAATTTTCCAGAGCTGGACTTATATATGAAGTAAGAAATTGTCATGGAGAGAAATCCTTTCATTCATCTTGATTGCTATTGCACTATTATGAATTTCAAGTATTTAGAGGAGGTTAGATTTTATATCTCCCTTGAATGTATTCACTTTTGGGATAATAATTTACAAATTTTACAAGGTAGAGTCTTGGCCAAGCCATCAGTACCACATATAGGGCAGTTCAAAATCAAACTGAGATTGATTATTCGAAAAAAAAAAATATTGATTTATTGATAATGGGTTATTAATTAAATAATTTTGGTAATAGTTTAAATTTTTTTTAATTATTAGGTTAGCGATTTTCAATGGTTTTAAGTTTTTTCCTTAACGGGTCAATTGATAACCCGATAATAAATTAAATAATTATATTTATACTATTTAGTATATAAAATCCTTGATAGTTTCATATTTTTTATTTTTTTACTGTTTCAAACTCTCAATTATTTTACAATGTGATAGTGTTTGATTTTAATCAAAATGCAATTCATCAACTCATTTGTATGGTTCATTTGATTTGTCATCTTATTTCTAAGTAATTTTCAATAAAGAAATTTTTTTGTCAAGTCTTAATGGTTAACCCGATATTCAAATCGATGACGAGCAATAACTGATAAACCAATAATTGATAAGTCAATATCTTAATAATTCTATAATAATTTAACATATTTTACAAATTAATAATCAATAAATCAAATTAATAAACTTCAAAATCGAACCGAATAAATCAATATCCATCCTTAGAGATGCTAAACTGTGGCAAAAGTTGTCCAAATTTGGCTATAACTATTAAAAGGCTATATTAACCTTTTCTTTTGAAACAATGTTAAGACTTTTTTTTTCCAAAACAAAATTACTTATTTTAACAAAATGGCTCTTTGGTCCTATAAAACATTTACTGGTCTCATTTCCTTTTTCAATTCTTTTTTCTTCGCAAAAAGGCTTAAATATGCCATTGAATTTTAAGAAAAATTTATCTCACTCGATAAAAATTGACTCATTTATGCTATTATCATTTGAAAAAAGATTTATCTATATCATTATTTTTTAACTTCGATTTTACGAACTCATTTAAACAACTTTAAACATTTTTAAATTAGAATTTTAGATCAAATGTAATTTTTTTAGTTATTTTTCTTCAAGAATGCCAAGAACTTTAATACACACCCCTACTTCTAATCTCTTAGCTAGACTTGGACACCTAGATCCTCGTACGAAAATCTCTCGCGAGTAATTATAAATTTAAGTGAAGAATAAAAATATAAATAAATAAAACAAATTAAAAAATAATCAACTTGTAATTATATCATATAATTATCAAAAATTCACAACGTAAATTAAAAAATATTATTACATCAATTATCTACCAATCAAATAATTAAATAGCTAGTCATATAAATCTAATAATATAATTACACTTAATTACACCAAATTCAATTTTCACACTAACTTTGCAAACAACCTCTGAGAAAATTCTCCATTCTCCATCTATTGAAAACGTTTTTCATGCCCTGGCAAGTGACTGATAAATTAATTAATAAAAGAGTTTAAATTTTAAAAAGAAGGTTAAAATTATTAAAAGACAAACCCATTTATACTGTGAATAAGCTTTACTATACTTTGACCACTGTGGCCAAAAAGAATTTTTTGTCGCTACTAAAGGTGGCTTTGAATTATCATTATTTTTTTAAAAAAATATAAACATCATCAAACTTATCATAAATTATTTGAATTATTAACTTCATTCCTAAATTATTGATAGACTTAAAAACACCCCTCAATTTGACAAATTAAGCTTAAATACACCTTCAAACTTGGTACAAATTATTAGTTGTTCCCTAAACTATTGATAGACATAAAAACACCCCTAATTTAGCAAACGGGGCTTAAATATACCCCTCTCATATCATACGACATAACAAGTGAGTATAATTTATTTAAAGTGCATAAAAGATTAAAAAATTTACTTCAGCCTTAATTTTTTCTTTTTAAAAAACGAAAATTGTCGTACAATTTTTAATTAACAAACTACGAGAATATCCTTCTTCTTCTCATTTAACGTTTTCTTCATTAATGACAACCTCAAAGCAAGATCTATTTTTTTTATTCTCATTTTTAATTGCTTGATTCCCTTTCTTTTCTTATTATTTGGTTATGATTATTTTTTATCAATGTGAAACTTCCGGTAATGTTCAAATTTCATGGTCAGATGACAATTTTGTAAGAAGATTTTGGGATTGTAAAAATATGATAACAAATGAAGCTCCATAAAAATTCAAATCAAAACTTAATAAGTTATAGAAACATGAAGTTGGAGAGTGTTTTTAAGCGTATCAATAGTTTAGGAACGAAACTAATAATTCGTGCAAAGTTCAAGGATATATTTAAGCTTATTTTGTCAAGTTAAAGAGTGTTTTTATACCTATCAATAGTTTAGGGATGAAACTAATAATTCGTGCAAAGTTTGAAGGAGCATTTAAGCTTAGTTCGCCAAATTAAAAAGTATTTTTAAGACTATCAATAATTCAAAAACGAAATTAATAATTCGTAACAAGTTTAAAAGTATTTTTAATACTTATCTAAAAAAAAAGGGTGGGGGATGCATGTGACTTCTCCGTTTTCTTCAAATATTTTGACTTTTCTCGAGATTATTTGGAATGTCGAGTCTGTAAATTCAAAAAATAATCACTAGAATTAGCAGTTTGTTCTGCAATTATATTTTTCAAGAATAATTGTTTTATACCAAACACACCCTAATAATAAGTATATTTTTTAGCCTTTAAAGAAAATGCAATTAGTTTAGTGGACGTAATCAAATATCCAAACGCGTATCTTGTAAGAGGGTGTCGGGATAATAAATACACACATCCACGCTTTGAAGCGTTTCAATTTCTTGAAAAAAAAATCCTTTTGACGATAAAATTTAGCTCATAGTTAACGATAATAAAAAAAAAATCTTTTTTATTGATATATTTGTCCTGTATCTTAAAAATTAAATGTGTTCTTTAATTATGACACTCCATTGCAATTTTTTGGACCCAAATTTGTCTTTGTTTTTTTTCTTAATAAGTGTGATATAATCAAACAATTCAATTATTTTGAATCAGAGAAAGTAATTGGTTCACCCAATTAATGATAATTTTAATTACTTACTCCCCTGTCTCATATTATACGGACATTTTTATTTTACACGATTATTAAGAAATCATTAATATACTAGTGAATTTTACCATTTTATCTTTTATTTATATTAATATAAATTAATAGGAAAAAAGAATTAGTAAAATAAATAATAGATGATAGACATATTATTATCTATAAAGTTCACTTTTATATAAATAAAGAACTCAATTTAACATTAAGTAACTTAATTTAAACTCAACACTTTATATATTGAAATAAAAAATAAGACAAGTCATTTGCTTATTATGTGTAACAAACACAATAAAAAAATTGAGCACCGATAAACTAAGAAAAAATTATTAAAATATAGTAGAAAGAATATATGAAGAGAAAGGGGGTTGCAAAAATAATATTTTAAAAATATAATGAAATAAGTAGATAGTACACATATTATTGTCTATAAATTTTAATCGAAAAATGGCCTAAAATGTCCTTGAAGTATTAGAAATGGTACAAAAATATTTCTTATCCACCTTTTGGCCCTAAAATGTTATTCTCATTCACCTTGGGGCCTAAAATGTCCTTAAACTTTTTTTTTTTAAAATTAAATAATTATTTTATTCACATCACACCATCCATTGGTAAAAATTTAAATATTTTAAATTATTTATAAAATTATCAACTCATTTGACCCAAACCCACCCATTTTTTGACCCATTTTCTGGAAATTTATGCAGTATTGTTACCATTACTGCAAGTAATACCAAACCTATGAGCACACGGATCATTTTCCTTCCAGTTCTTCGCAAAAATTATTGGATAATCCATTGCTTTTGCAATTGAAAGCAATGTATTAACTCTAGGATCACAATCACCTGGCTGTGGTAAACAAAAGTTGTTTATGTCTTTAGCCGAATCCACAACAACACAACCTTTGAAATTCGGCATTGGTCCTTGAAAAAAATATCGGTCAAATTAACAAACTTTAAAGATTCAAGATACATCAAAGAACTTGGCAGAGGACATGTAAAGGAATTGCCTGCAACACTCAATGCCTCCAAAGCCTTTAGTCCTGAAAAGTCTCAAGATTCATCAAAGAACTTGGCACAGGACCTGTAAAGGAATTATCTCTAAGACTGAATGCCTCCAAAGACTTTAAACCTGAAAAGTCTGGCAACGGCCCGAAAAGTTATTAGAATGCAACCAAACCTCCTTTAGAGAATTTTCAGGTGAAGAAATGGAGCGTGCCACAGGTGTTTACGCTATTGGGATTTGGGGCTGGTTTAGGGTTTGGGTGGCGGGTGAATTTGAGTTAAAAAAAAAATGAATGGATTGTTAATTTTATAAATAATTTAAAATATTTAAATTCAAATCAATGAATGATTGTCATGTGGATAAAATATCTATTTAATTTATTTTTAAAAAAGTATATTAAAGAGAAAGACATTTTAGGCCCCAAAAGTAAATGCGAAGGGCATTTTAGACCCAAAAGATGGATATACGATAATTTTGTATCATTTTTAATTTTTCAAGGCATTTTAGGCCCTTTTTCAAATTTTAATTAAAGAAATGTGAACAATAAAATAGATTTGTTTTATATCAATCAGAATAGCACTTGATAATTATATTTTGCTAAGTGATAAACTAATAAAAGTCAATATTAACAATTTAAAATATGTTACATTATCTTTATTTATACGTATTTGATTATGAAGAATTGAGAGTTGGGCAGGATGACGATGGGATGAAATGTAGGGAGAGACGAGATATATTTCTTTGATAAATAATATGATAACTGAATAATTTTAAATATAATATCTTTTAACATATTCGATAAGATATCACGAACAATAATATAAAATACTTATAAATAATAATTTATTATTATCGACGCATCACTCAGCTGCATAGTACTTATTGCAAATCAAAAAGGGACAAAATAAAATAATGGACGCCTAAAGAAAACAAGATAAATTGAATAGTACGCAAAAAATAAACTAATTGAATTCACGATTTTAAAAATATCTGGTTACAATATAAGGGAAAAAAAAAATGAATCCCTAATATTAGAGATACAGAAACAAACGGATTTGTTTGGCTAGGTAGTGCCATTTTTTCACATTGATTTTTTTTTCCTCCCCTAATCTAACCATTAATGCCATTCATATCTTTTCCTTAAATTGCTCCCTTTCTTCCAGTTGTACTTATTCCATTCAATCCAATTACCCCACTAGGTTATAATTTTATTATATTTCTATTGAGTTTTAGGTTTCTCACATCATCAAGAGTCCAACAGCTGATAAAGTGAAACTAAGATCAAATTGGCAAAAATTATTACTCCATTTCAATATTCAACAGAGCCAAGTAATTGGAGTATCTTTTTTCCCGTTAAATCAACCTCCATTTTTATTTTTCTAGATCATTCTCTTCCTGCATTTCTATTATTCCTCTTTTAGTATGATTTTGTAGTTCTATAAGTGGATACATTGTAAGATTTTGTAGAAAATCTCACAGTAACTTATTATATTCATGTTTTAATTTGATTTGAATAATAAAATAAAAGGTTATTGAATGGCTCGTGGGAATGGATGCTGACAAGAGCTCAATAAAGTGTGCATTGATTTCGTACTTGTTAGAGGGTGTCGAGGAAGTGGGAACCCATAATTAACACTCTCAGACATTAACTTCATCACTAGAATATCTCCTTCACATTTGTTAATTATAGTATAGTATTTTGATGGATTCATATGAGGTGACTACCGGCGTATTTCTGGCATGAATTGTGGGTTGTATTCTGGATTGAGACTGTAAAGCTATGGGGGATTGGAGGACCAATTGCTTTGAATATCATGTGTCAATACGGATTTTACCCCTCACTGTTGCTTTCTGTGGTCATCTTGGACCGACACACCTCGCTGCTGTTACCCTTGCTCAAACTGTCATTGCTACTTTCTCTTACGGCTTCATGGTGAGTACGTCCCTGTTTCCTTATTAATGTACATTAGGTAGAATTCTCATTTGATTTGTTTGTTATGATCAATCTGTAGATGGGCATGGGGAGTGCTTTGGAAACGCTCTGTAGGCAGGCATTTGGTGCTGGGAAAGTACACATGCTTGGAATTTACACGCAACGATCAATCATAATTCTATTGCTCAGTACCGTCTTTCTCTTGCCTGCATACATTTTTGCGACTCCTAAAGTTCCTAGGCCAAGATCATGACATTGCTGTTCTTGCTGGAAAGTTCACCACCTTAATCATACCTGAATTATGTTCCCTGTCTATCAATATTCCTACTTCAAACTGGATTGGTTTTGTGTCTCTCCTATTCCATGCTCTTCTCCTTTGGCTATTCATTTATGTATATAATTGGGGGTTAACTGGGGCAGCTATATCCCTTAATCTTGTATGCTGCAGCAACGCGTTACCTCAATTTGCTTACGTTGTTTTTAGGTGGAAGGATGGGTGGAAGGGATGGTCTCGGGCTGCATTCCATGATATTTGGCCCTTCGTTAAACTGTCAATTCAGTCCGCTGTTATGCTATCCCTAGAAATTTGGTTTCCTGTAAGTATTGTTCTCATTGCCGGATATCTCAATGATCCAGTTACTGCTGTTGGTTCCCTCTCTATTTGGTGAGTATTGTGTCTAGTTTTTTCTGCAATGCTTAAAATGCAACCGAATATTAAAATGGGATAGGCAAGTTGAGCTTTAAACTTTGTATTTGATTGACTTGAACAACTGATCAAACATATCAATTTTTGTCATCTTTCAGCTCAACTCTTAGTGAATGGGAAGAAATGTTTTTAATCGGAATCAACGCTGCCATAAGGTAATGGAATCCTAACTCTGCCATTTGGTTGAGTTTGTGTTAACGTATTCTTGTTTTCCCAGTGTTCGCGTCTCAAATGAGCTTAGGCTAGGCCATGCCAGGACGTCCAAATATAGTGTCTATGTCACACTATTTCAGTCGCTTCTCGTTGGGATTCTATGCATGATTGTAGTATTGGCAGTAAGAAATCATCTTGCCATTCTTTTTGATAAAAATCGCAGCAAAACCAGGAAGAAGAAGATGCAGAGAATGAAGAGGTATATTTCTCTGAAGAGTAAAAATGATGAACTATTCTTTATGTACAGTAGGTGGACAAGTATATATATTGGTCCACTTCCTTACCATGTACTCTCACCTCATACAATCACAACCTAACCTATCAGTTAACTGAAAATTAATTAAATCTAACTAACTGCTAACAAAACTATAACAGCCTAATCTGCACATTTATCACATTGTTGACTATGTAATATCTCCAATACTCCCCCTCAAGCTGGATGTATTGAAAAGGTTCAATAATCCAAGC
>JAOTQJ010000072.1:2823139-2833405 GCA_025642045.1 Solanum sejunctum
AATTGATGGACTAAAGTAATAATTTAGTTAATACCTTATATACTATTTATCACATACTTATTGAAAATAGATTAATAAGATTTATTACTTTTAATACATAATAAATAAATAAATAAATAAATAAATAAAAATGAATTAAATGAACAATTGACTAAAATTAACTATCTTATAAGAGTGAGTTAAGCAGCTCAAGCAGGTAGCAGGTCAGCGTATCTGCTTGAGCAGTTTGAGGGTGCATCTGTAATTTTATATGGTTCTTTCATCGTAATTCATATGGCTTATTTTTAATGTTAAAAAAATACTGCTAAACACCTCAAGCAGGTAGCAGGTAGCAGGTCGACATGTCTGCTTGATGGAGTTAAGCAGCTCAAGCAAGTAACAGGTTGACATGCCTGCCTGAACAGCTTAAAGGTGCATCCATAATTTTACATGGTTCTTCCATCATAATTTATATGGCTTATTTTTTAGTGTTACAAAATGCTGCTAATCATAATAATTAGAGGTGCTCAAGCAGACAGCAGGTCGAGCATCTTAAGGGTATATCTGTAATTTTTTATGGTCCTTCCGTTGTAATTTGTTTGTCTTATTTTTAATGTTAAAAAATTCTACTAATCATGATAGTTAGAGCTGCTTAAGCAGGCAGCAGGTCGAGCAGCTTGAGAGTATATCCATAATTTTTATGGTTCTTCCTTTATAATTTGTTTGTCTTATTTTTTGTGTTAAAAATGTTGTTAATCATGATAATTAAAGATGCTGAAGCAGAAAACAGATCGACATGCCTACTTGAACAGCCTAAGCGTATATCCATAATTTTACATGACTGTCTGAACAGTCTGAGGGAGACCAATGCAATCCCAACACATATCAATCATCAAAACCACAATACTTAAATGCATAGAATAATTTTACAATATCATTCAATGAATATCAATTACTATTAAGAATTTCTCTAGCACATAGAATAAATCATAAGCAAGCAAGCTAATTCACCAATGTTTTTTCCTTCTTCAATGCCTGAAAACGTTCCCAATCTATCAAATATAGAATCTCCATAATAATACAAATCTAATGATACCTATATTGTTATATTTATTTTTGGCTCAAAAATCAGATCAAAAAGTCAATTTAAACCCTCAAATTCAAATATAAAATTTTTCTTCAAATTATGTTTATCCATAATAAAATAAACTTATAGGCCAAATTTCAACTAAAACAGATTGTTAACTATATTATTTTAATTAAGTATAAATTATATATAGTTTTATTTTAAAAATTTATTTATAATTACATAAAAATTTAACTAAAAAAATGATAATAATTACCTTAATAATTTCGCATGAAAATTATAATTTTTTCTCTATTTTGTTCCTTTCTTTTTCTCCCCGGCATCCCTTTTTTTCTCTTCTGTGTTGGACGTCCTGTGCGTCTCTTTTCTTGGTAAGCTGTTTTGGGTTTTCTTTGCGCGGCCCTTTTTACTTGTTTTTTTTATTTCCTTTCTTCTTTTTCTTTTCTTTTTTCCTTTTCCTTTTTATATTTTAGCCAAGTGGTGTATTTATTCGGAATCATCTAGATAAACTTAGGGACTTAGTTAAAGTTTATAAAAAGACAATTTATCTTTTATCAAATATACATTCATTTCTAATGTACAAGAGCAAATAGCTCAAGTAAATATGTCGATAAAGACGTTTTTGTCTACTGCTTTAACTCTCTTTTATTATATAAGAGAATAATAATTTATTTTAATTATTTTTAAATTTAAAAATTAATCCATTTTAAAATATTTGCCAACATAGGGTCACATATACTAAAAAAGAAAAAGGAGTAATTTATAAATATTCCTTTTGTTTTATTTTATGTGATACCATTTTATTTTTAGTTCATTTTAAAAAAAAAAATTCATATTACTTTAATTGAAAATAATTTAACGTTAAAATATTTTTTTTACCTTTAATAAAATAATTTTCAATCATATAAATATTTTAAAATAATTTTAGCGTATACGTTTCAAAACTTTTTCTTTTTTTCACTTTTTTTTTTATCCTTTTCTTGGGCTCCAAGTCGGTTTCGGAAAGTCTATTTAAACCTAGAGAAACTTGTTTCGGAACAGAAATATTCTCTCCGCAAGCAATTTCAATCCGCTCCAGGGTTCCTGCTTGTTCGTAATTTTCAAGCAATTTCCATCCGCTCTCTCGTGTTCCTGCTTTTGAAGAACCACTGGTTAATTCGATCCGTCGGCGCTGTTCATCTGGATCTGAAACCCTAGCATCAAGTGCCGATTGAAGCCTGTTGAAGATTCTTTGATTTAAGCTTCTTTAGTGTTGTTTTGGTACAAATTTACTCTCTGTTTGTATTCAATTGTATTCGACTACTAAAGCCTGTTATTTGTTGTATTCTTGATCGAATTCTTCATTTATGGCTGTCTATTTCAAGTATAAAAGTGCTAAACGTTATGATTCTGTTCCAATTGTTGATCCATTTATCTCTGTTGGGAATTTGAAATTAAAAATATTCAAATCAAAGCGCTATGGTAGGGGTAAAGATTTTGATCTCCTTATTACCAATTCGCAAAGTAAACAGGATTATGTTGATGAAACCACTTTGATTCCTAAAAATACAAGTGTTTCGATTCGTCGTGTTCCTGGGCCGCCTCTTTTGCCCATAGTAATTCCATCCCTCACCGAGTCGAAGCAAGAGGATCATGACTCCGTTTCAGCCAAATATTGTTCTCTAGATTTTGATTGCGATGATTTTGGGGATGATATATATGCAATGCCTATTGAATCAGGTAATCCTGTGCCAACTGCCCCCTCTAGTAGCATAAACAATGAGGATGCTAAGATCAAGAATGTAATTCGTGCTCCAGACTCTGGGCAGTCCTGTAATGGCTATGGTTTTGGGGGAGATGGAATGGGATATTGGAAAATCCCACCGTCAGGGTACGTGTGTCATCGATGCAATGTGCCTGGACATTATATTCAGCACTGCCCTACTAATGGTGACCCCAATTATGACATGAAGAAAGTAAGGCCTCTAACAAAGTCCATGGTGATGGCAACCCCAAGTGGCAGTGTCGGAGTTTCTGGTTTGTCGGCTACCTCTTCTTCTTCGACCAAGAGTTCCTTTAGAGATGTACCACCAGAGCTTCATTGCCCATTGTGTAAAGGATTAATGAAAGATGCAGTTATAGCTAGTAAATGTTGTTTTAGTAGTTTCTGCGATAAATGCATAAGGAATCATGTTATCTCTAACTCTGTTTGTGTATGTGGGGCTGGAAATATACTTGTTGATGCCCTCTTACCTAACATCACTCTAAGGGTCACAATAAACAGAATCTTGGAGTGCAGTAATAGTAGTTCAGATTTGGTGTTAGCACATAATACCCTGCCTAAACTTCCATTCCCAACAGAGTCATCTGCAATTTTGAAGGTAGTAGAGGTATCAAAGACTTCAAAAGAGTGTCCACTAGCTGTCGGTGAACTACAGCAAAACCCCACAGTTGGGGAAGCAGTAAATATGAAGAAAAGGAAGAAACCATCTGATGTTGATACTGTAAACGTGAAACGGAGAATTGCTGAGAGTAACATGTTGAATATGAACCCTACTTATAGCAAAGGCATGCAACACATGAGCAAAGTCTTACCAGAAGAATCACTTAGAAAGGAAGGTTTTAAAAGGAAGCGCGAGATGAGCATTGATCAGTTTTCTAGTGTAGTTACTTGTTGAGGAATGAAAATATTTCACATTCTGTTATAAACATATGTTTTTGATTCCTTCTGAATGTCAATGTTAACTTCATATTATAAAAATTGCATTTGTTATCATATTCAGATTTTAAGTCTTGTTGAAATTCAGCTTTATTCAATTATTTTTAGAATTAACATTTGCTTTAGATTGCGTACCAAGTGTGGTTTATTGCACCTTCAGACCTAGAAATAAAAATCTGGTTAGAAGTTTATTGCATTAATATGAATCATCAACGTTGTTACATGCTTAAACCATATAATAGGTTATTACTTATGCTCCCAATTGCAAAGTTGGTATTTATTTTTGAACTATATCAGTTGCCATAAATATTGCTCCAATAAGAATTCTAGTTATCATTAGTGTTGGGAGTGAGTGAGGTAAAAAATGTCATTTTTTTCTGTTATGGGGGTGGTTTCCATTTCTCTTTTAACATAACAAGCCTTAATTTCTATTAGAACTGTTTCCTTCACAATCTCTAGTTTTGAAAGTTAAAAGTAGTACACACCTCAATAAACAATTCAGTACACCAAACAAAGTATTCTCTTTATATTACAAGTGAGAGCAGATATCTTTCCATCAACGTGTCTATTTGAGTTATTTGGGGTTCATAAAAGTATTTCGTATATTTTTTTTATTTAATCTTTTTAAAATAACTGATTATCTTAGTTATAATATGACAATATTACCCCTAATAAGTAATTTCCTCAACGTCTTCAACTATGATTTTACGATATCACTCCGATCAATTATTTTAAGTTAGGTAAATATTGAAATTAGGATAAAATAATTTTTTCTTTAAACTGAGCAAATAAAATTAAATAATTAAGCAGGCAGCTCTCCGTTGGCGTGTTTGCTTCCTCTAATAATATGCAAGGCATGCATATTTTATCTAATATGCTCTACCAAACAGAGTCTAAAGTGATTGTCACAACCACGAGAAATTCATCTTTTCTAAAAGATATAATGACCTAATAGGCCCTTATACTTGATTCAATTTATCACCTAGGCCCTCATATTCAAGATTTTACCAAGCAAATTTTCGTACCCACTCAAAAGCTGCATTTTCAACACCTTTTTTGACATGGGACTGATGCATGAGTTTTAAACGACTACACGTAATTTTCACGTTGTTTAAAAAATTTCACATATAAAATGATGTGTTAAAATATATTTTCCAGATTTCTCTCTTCCAAACCTTTCTTCCCCTAATCATGGTGACAGGGTTCATTAAGCTTTATCAAGAAGTTAGGATTTTGTATATTGATCAAACTATTATTTCTCTCCCAAATCTGAACAAGGAGACAATGGTTTATGAGGGTCCGCATTAAACCTCTTGAGATGCAGAGAGAACCATGGGGGACGAAATCAGAGTGCAACACTGTTTACATGTATGCCTTTTCAATCGCAGCAGTGTTTTAATCTTCGGCAACAAATGAAATGCCGAAAACTTGTCTTGCCTTCTTCATCTCGTAATTATAAGGAAAAGGGATATTCGACAATCAATCGAATAGTTTGCTCAGATTCATTAGATGAGAAGAAAGAAACACCAGTGGGAACTCTTCATTTTTCTTTGTTTATGGGGTGGAAAGTCTTGAGATGAAAAGCCAACTAAGCATCTCTAGTGACGACGAATGATATAAGGATATCTTTTGACAACCGATTGGTTTCAGCATCAAATCCACAATAATAAAAACTGTCATGTTAAAGAAGAAGAAACTTAAATGAATAAAAAAAATTCAAATACAAAATCAATGGGGCTTGAATGACTAGGGCATGAATGACTATGACTAACAAGAAGAAATTTCAAGATAAGAAACTTAGAAAAACAAAAATGAAAAGAAAATTTAAGAATTTTGAGAAGAAAAATGGAGAGAAATAACATTTGGAAATTTAAGAAAGATGACTGTTAAAGGACGTTTAAAAAACCCTTCACACTCCTAAAAGTGAATCACACTGCCACTTGCTTTCGAGTGGGCACGAGGGATTGATTGGCAAAATCGTGAGTATAAGAGCCTAGATAACAAACGGAACTAAATGTAAGGGCAAGTCATTCTGCCATTTTAAAGCCAACCGAACCATTGACAATGCATAGTCAAACTCACAGGTCATAATAAAGACTCAAACGAAAGAAGAGAAACACATCACATGAACAATAACATAAAGAACCAAAATCCCATTACACATCCATCAAAAATATACTATAGTTGTCGATACTGTTTGAACAAAACTCCTACAGAACATTGACTAACAAAAACACATGAGCTTAAATATTCTAGGCAGCAGGCTTTTGTTTCTTTGGCATACGATAGCCACCAACAACACAAGCGTGGTCTCTTTCAAAAGGTTCAAGAGTAACCTGCTCCGCTGGTTTAAATTGCTCTGCCTGTAGCTTCTTCACTTCCTGAACAAATACGGCCTCTGCTGGCACTGTCGAATCAATGCAGTTTGCCTAGAAAATCAAGTGAACCGTGTAAACAACAGAGAAGAAAAGAAGAGCTAAACGACCAAACCACCCTCTTTCCCCCAAGTAAACAATTGACACTTCCAACATTATCTTCACATCAGCAAAACATGATAGAGCAGTGGCTACAAACCTTGATTGAGATAACAAAGTGACCTTCAGCTTTCAAGAAGAATGATGCATTCAGAGCTAAAATTCTTGCCTGTGAACAACAAAATTTATTTAAACAATGGAACAGAATTCATACAACATACTACCTGTACAATCGGATAAGAATGAAATGAACTCAAGGCGGGCCACAGACACTCTCCTGTTTAAGGCTAAAATATCTGCAGTGTACTAAAGTAGCCACCAGACAGTACATAAAAAGCTATCTTCATGATACATAAAGACCGTAGGTTTAACAAAATATAAAACTACATAAAAAAGGGAATGAGACTCATAATTGTATAAGCTATTAAATGGTGTTTATAAAATAAGAAAATAGGAGTTCAGTTTTACAAAATAAAAAGAAGTCCTGCAAAAAGTATAAAAATATTGTACTGTTCATCTTTTATTCAAAAAAAACAAATAAACAAAGAGAAAAAATTGAGAACAAAGTAAGTAAGATTGAAGCTAATGATTCAAATTAATAAAACAGCATCAGAAACTCGGTTTAACATCACCCATGAAGTCTTGAAGGGGAATCCGAGTGAATCATCATCTGCTTATCAGTTCAATATAGAACCAAAGGAAAAGAAGTCCTATAAATAAAGAAGCATTTTGGAAACGTTTGAATTTTAAGAACAGTGAAGATAAACGTCTAAAAATTGTTAAAAACTTTAAAGTTGGACATATAGAAAAGCACTAAACCAGCCACAATAGCATAGATTCCTTGAAGAAAATGAAGGATTGACAAAATCACAATCGAAAGTGGAAGATTCGACCAAAATAGATGGCCCATATAATTGTTTCATTTAAGTAAAGACATTAAAAGTCAATATCAAGTAATGAAAATATAAACCCACAGAAAATGATGACACTCATTTAAAAAAAAACATGTCCCATATCAAAATACTATGCACATCTACAATCATAAACAGTCAGACCTGATCAGGCTGAGCAACATCAGAAAATATCACATCAACCATTCCAACCAGCATTCTGTATTTTGCTGGGTGTCTAGCATCCTCAATAATGGGAATAACATTAGTACGTTTCTTAGCCATGTTCACTAAGTCCCTTCCACTTCTATGAGAAAATTCAACAGCATATACCACCCCCTCCTGCAAAGAAATGAACATCTGATAACAGAACAGCACAGCCATCAACACAAATTGTGAATGAATGAACATACATAGATACTTACAGGACCAACAATGTCTGAGACATGGGATACTGTTGTTCCTGAAGCAGCACCCAAGTAAAGGACACGAGCACCTGGTTTCTGGAACAGATTCAATATGGCAAGAAGAGTGTTATTCTTGAATCAAAGAAAACTATTTTCAAACTTTAAGACAGGAGACAAACTTACTATCCAGATATGATCAACTCCTCCAAGAACTGCAGCTGCTAACTTGGAACGAAAAGGATTCCACACTCTATATTCGGTCTTTGTTCCATCTTCATTCTAAATATTAGAAAAAGAAAAACTAAAAACAAGTCAATATTCTTGCAAATTATACAAATCCTAGGCTAGGCAAGTTCTGGCTTACTTCAGTTAATAAGTTTTTACTTTATGGGTATAAAATGTATGATTAATACTAGAGTAAATGGTTTAAAATATCAGAACAGAACTCTGTAGAAGTATATAAGATGGGGGATTAGGAGCCTAGTAACAAGAATAACAACTGAATCATTATACTTGTTCTGCAATTCCTTGTTCCATCAAAGAGTAAGAACAAAATGCCCACCCCACAAAACTACATTACGTATATCAAGTTAATAGCACAAATGGTCATTTACTTACATTTAAGTTCATTGAGACAAGTTGCATGTGATTTTTATCAATAAATCCTTAACTTTATAAACATAATCCACTTAACAACCAAGTTTCTAGCACTAAGCAATGCACAGCCAAGAAAGATTCAACCTTGCAAGCATTTACCAAGAGTCATATAAAGCTAATTACACATAACATACAACACAATAACTAAAATAAAAACAAAAGAAAGGTATTAACCTGAACAGAGATTCTCTTCTCATTGTATACAGCTTCACCAGGTACCAAGTTCTTGGTACAAAGAGCATCCTCCTTACCCTTAGCAATGAACACACCTTCATGTCTATGAGGCTCCACCACAACCTTACTACCACCCTTCATTCCTCCACGTCCCCTTCCTCCACCTCTTCCTCCTCCTCTACCTCCTCTTCCACCTCCTCGCTTCATCCCACTTCCTCCACTGCCAAACCCCCCTCTTCCACCACTTCTACCACCTCGTCCCCCTCGTCCTCCTCCATCTCCTCTGCCGCCTCTGAACCCACCACCACCACGACCTGCAAAGCCAGTGAACAAACCATACCATTACTACTAAGTAGAATTTATATACAGTCCACTTCATTTGAATCCATTTCAAAAAATCAACATTAGAAGTAATTGCACAGAACCAGATATTGATACCTCTAGTTGGTGCAACCATGTCTGCTGCTGCTGGAAATTGATGAAGCAGAGAAGGGTTGTCAGCTCGAGCTATAAACCCTAATGCTGGATGATGAAGTTAAAGTCGAGCTGACATTTTATACTGCTAATTAGGGTTTAGGGTTTGCGAGAGGAACTACTTTGGGTTCTCACTTGGGCTTGGGCCGGAAATATGAAGCAGAGTGGGCCGATCTGGCTGAAACTTGCCCGAGTCTTTTTTTGCCCTTTTTATGGTATAGGGAAATTAATCAGATCTATATGTTCTCATAGTGTATCCATCCTGAATTGATGATGAAATGTAATTTAGAGACGATTATCTAAATTATTATTGACTAATCTTAATTTATATTGTGATGAGCTTTATTGTTCTCAACGAAATTTGGACAAACAATACTAGGTGTGTCTAAAGATATGCATTTCAGATACATGGTGTCAAAATTAAATGTAATTTATTTTAGATGAATTGTATTTAAGTGGATTCTCATATGTCTGAGATGCACCGACTCTCCCACTCCCCTCATCTTTCTCATATATCTCTCCCTCTCATACTCGCCTCTCCCCTTACATATCTGTATTTTAGAATATATTTTAATGTATTTGGTATCTCAGATACATGTATCTAGTATGATTTGAATGTATGTGAGATACACTAACTCTCTCGTCCATCTTTCTTCCTATGTATTTATATTTCGTAATGTATTCAACATAAAACATATTGATATATATATAAGTATATCTGGCATTAGTATATAGTGAAATAATATATAGTTATTTTAAATTGTAATGTGTGTGTGAGAGAGAGAAGATAGCTTTTCTAAGAATTTAACTAGGAAAAATTACAGGAATACACAACTTATGTTTACATAATTTAATATAATCCTGACTCTTTTAAGAAATTACAAAAATTCTTTAAATGATATAAAATTGCAACACCTATTGAATTAAATTATAATCCCTACTTCTCCATTTATCATAGCTAAAAGAATCATTTACATAAGTAATATATTTTTTAATCTAAATTATGAATTTTAGCATAATTTTATCTATTATCAAATATAATTATACTTTTGTTATCAAAAATAGCAAAGAGAAGGAGAAGGAGAAAGAGAAACACAACATTTCTCTTTTATTTTTCTTTAATACTCTTTCTCTTTCTCTTTCTCTTTCTCTCTCTTTTTTTCAAAATATTAATTAATTTTTAATTTAAAATTTAATTTTAGATTGAATATTATGCGAATAATATTTTTACTATTTTTTAAATTAGAAGATTTGTTTTATGTAAATACATATATAATGCACGGACACAATTTTATATGTGAACATATAAACTAATTTAAATAGTATTTAAATATTTGAAATTCAGATATAATATTTTTTACACCATTAATAAAAATAAATAAATAAAACTATAATTGTAATATATTTTGAATTCGATACTTCATAT
>JAOTQJ010000072.1:2837496-2873739 GCA_025642045.1 Solanum sejunctum
ATCTCCCTCTCTCTCTCTCTCTCTCTCTTTATATATATATATATATATATATATATATATATATATCTAATAATTTAACGTGTATTTAACTAATAAGTGAAAATGTTAAAGTTGTTGATTATAAGAATGATTATTTATATAGTGGAAGGGGATATGGATAATTAATTATAGACAGAATAAACTTTGTACTTAGTCAATTTGTAGACTGGATCCTTGTATGTACGATTTTATCAACCAAACCTGTAAACTCATTGAAACACAATAGTTTAAAATTATTTCTCATCTTATATGTGTGCTTGTAATATACTCATTTGCCACATAAGATTTTTCATCATTTTTAATAATATATTATAATTATTAGTATTATTATTTTTAAATACATCAAATATTAATTATTAAGAACTGAACAATATTAAAAAAAAAGGTGCAATTTTCTCTCTTCTTGTACAAGCATTTCCCTCTTCCCCCCTTCGTCTTCTTCACTCTTCACTCAAAAATAAAAAATCACCTTCTACTTCCACTATTTTTCATCTTCTTCGCATTGAAAGACTTTATCAATCATAAAAATTTATTAGCCTTTGTAGAGGCTATAAAAGGGAGTTCTATTTTATTTTGATTTGATGATATTTCAAATTGACAAAAATTCTATTTATAAGCAAATTCAGATAATAGATCTTAATAACTTAAGTTTATAAAATAGTGAACAAATATTTTTTTATTAAAATATTTGTTAATTATTTTTATAATTATAAAGGTAGAGTGTCTGTCAAAAAAGGAGGAGGGAGTAGAATAGAATGAGGGATAAAATAGAAGTGATAAATGAATGAGTGAGTGAGCTAAAGAAAAAGAGATAAGGTGTAATTGTGACGGTGGGGGAATTGAGATTGAAGAAGAAAAAGAGAAGTGGTAGGAAAGGGGGAGGTCTAATGAAAAAAGATGATGTGAGGTGGATTTTTTAAAATTTATTATTATTGTTTTATCTAATAATTTTGGGATTTATTTATTAAAAATATTGTATTACTTTCTTCAAAATATTGGTAATCATGCATTTGTCCAATTTAATTATTTTAATGCCACATAAATTCAGTTAATGTTAGAGGAGCTTAAAATATTGTATTTTAATGAAGTTAAAGGTTCAGTTGATAAAGTCATAAGTACAAGGATACAACTTACAAATGAAGCCAAGTACAATGGTCTCTCAAATCATTCTGCCTTAATTATATAATATATAGTCAACTTTGTCAATTAGATTTGTAACTAATTTTATATGATAGATAGAAATAATAGTACAGATATTTAGTTGTTTATCGCAATTTATGATAATTGAGCAATATATACATTTTTTGCTCATGAAACATGATTTGTGATTAAAAAATGGGCGCATAAATTAACTTATTTTTTGATTTTTGACTTTTAAATTTTTTGTAAATTTTTGAAGGATTTATGTAACACAAAAAAGTATTTTAAGCACTTTTCTAAAATTGAAAAACTAAAACATCAAAAAATCAAAAGTAAAAAATTAGAAATTCTCAAGTTATGACTTTTGACTTTTAACTTTTATATAATTATAACTTGCAATTTAATATTTAAACATAGATGATTTATCTAATATTATTATTGCTTACTATTTTTTTGATTTTAAAATTAAATAATTTATCTTTATTAAATTAAAAATTGATAATTTTTACTAATCAATTTATTAATATGATAATTATTTACTTTCAAACAATTCAAATGAGTAAATAATAAATACAACAATAAAATTGTTCTTTTCTTATCTAATGAAAAGACCATAAAAATTCTAATCTTGATCTAATCATATAAAATTTTATAATAATTCAAAAAGTATAATATATTTTATAAATTTTAAATCAACTATAAATTTAGTTAAAAAATAATAAAATAAATATATAATACAAAATAAAACTTATATTTATAATATTTATATTATTGATATTTGTACAAAACGATGGCATCCCAACCTTTGTACCCATGAAATTAATTGAGATATCAAAACTGTGATCCTATGATTAAAAAAGAGAAAAGCAAAACATTTGAGGACTTATTGTTTTGGGGCCTAAAGCAGCTAGGGTTGAGCCGCCCTGGTGGAGAACCCTTGTGTCTAGTAGAGACTTGGGAAGAACAAATCTGATCAAAGAAAACCCTTGGAAGAACAAAAAGGGGAAAATTGCCTGCTCCCCAAGTTAGTTGTTGGAATTTTACTTCGTTAATGATGTTTTCCTGAACCGGAACAAAATTTGTGTTCTCCAATTGGAGTATCTGTTGAGAAGATGAGTGCTCGGAAGAAGACACCTTTCCAGAAGCATAGAGAAGAGGAAGAAGCAAAGAAAAAGGTATGAACTTTAGCAATTTTGGTTTGCTGTGGAAATGTGATGTGTGATTAGCGATTTTCCGTTTTGCTCACTGTGAAAGTATGTATTGGCAGAGGGCAGAGGATGAAACAGCTCGTCTGTATCAAGAGTTTGTGGAATCCTTCCAAGCGGACAATACTCCAGGTTCCAAGGCATTTGTTAGAGGGGGAGTCATCAATCCCAATGATAAGTTGAAGACTGATTCTCAAGGTCCGTTGCAAGAATCTATACTATCTTTGATATTCTTCTTTCTTTGATTATGTATATAAGTCTTGTTTTATTAATTCTTACAAATAAAATGACGAACAAATTATTAAACATATGGACCTTTTCTATTCATTCGAGGATGGCAGGTGGAAATTCTAAAGATGAGGGTTCAGGTTTAAAGAAGGGAAGTAGGTAAACTAATGCTTTTGATTGACCATGTTGCAATGTTACTGTAAATGTAGGTTACTGAATACCGAGTTTTTCATGATGATATCACTGTTTTTATTAGGTTTTTTAATGTTTCCATGTTGCTTTGTGTCAGTTAATCTCTTTAGATATTTGATTTAAGCTTTCCTTTCACTTACCTTTAAATGATAACTATGTTGGTACTATCTTTATATGGAGACAGAGCTTGGTGCCTCCATTATCTGCTATATGATAAATTCTTATGAAAAAGACAATTATGGATTGGGGTCACTAAATTTTCTTTGACTATTGCATTAGGAGTTTGATCGCTCAATTTTTCAGGAAATTTCCATACAACGAAATTTTGATGATCAATATTTTTCTTTTTTTCTATTTTTAGTTCTAGAATGATTCAAACCCCGATAAAAAAGAGATGCCTTTGTTCTATTTTATCTCTTCAACATGTTTGGTGATGAGCATAACAACCCTATTGTTCAAGTGTCAGTAGTAGAACATTTTGTCAATCGAGGAAAGCATATGCATTTTTGCGAGTCTCAGTGTAACTGGTTTGTCTCGAAATGGACTTACTTCAGCTTGTTAGTTCCTTTTTGGAGGTCTCCAATATACCTTAATGCAAAAGAATGCAACATTACCAGTTACCAAAAAAAAGCTGAAAAAAAGAAGAGCCTAATGATGATTACATGAAAAACTTCTACAAGTCTTTATACTTTGAAATCCAAAACTCGAGATCAAATTGTGAGCGGTGAAGAATTGCATGTCCATGTCTAGATTGAGAGGAAAGTGAATTACTTCAAAGAGCTTTTGAAGAAAGAAATAGTGGAAGCAATATGGACAGGTATGGGAGATAATGCATTAGGCTGTACGATGATCAAGGAAGATGTAACGATAGCTCAAGATCACTTTCACAAGCAAGAATAATTTGTTGAATGTGTTGATTGACAAATAGTTCCGAGTGAATGAGTTGAAAGATTTTAGGCCAATTAATCTAATTAGGAGCATTTACAAAGTTATAGCAAAGTTGTTGCCCGGGAAGACTAAAACAAGTAATAGCAAGCTAATGGATATGAACGGGATGATGTTTATCAACGACAGACAAATTAAAGATGTATTACTAATGGTGGGTGAGTCTTTGGATCTAGAAGAAGACAAAAAGGAACGAGGTTTTAAAGTTAGAAAAATAGAGAGTCTATAATCATATTTAATTGGGGTTTCCTGATAGACTATTAGAATACATAGGTTTCAAACATAAATGGAGAAAGTGGATAAAATTTTGTATATCATTTAATTATTTTACCAACAAAATTTTTTGTTTATCAACAATAAGATTTTCTATCTTGATAAATGGGACGCCTGTCAGAGTTTTCTCAACATTCTAAGGTAAGGTGACCCTCTATATTCTTAGTCTTTTGGAGAGTGTGAAGTGAGGAAAAGACGAATGCCCTCGCTTCATTGAAGTGAAGCACAACTAAAAGAAAAAAGACCAACAATGAATAAAATATATGTAAACAAAAGTTCAAATTTAAAACTAAGAGGTAGATATCACCAAATCCTTCATAGACCAGAGGACAAACAAAATCAAAGCCATTAATGGATCAACCTCTAATTCTTATTCTTCTATTTCTACAAGATTGTCAAAATTTTGTGTTCCTCCGTTTATCATTATATTGATCACCATCTTCTTCAACTCCATCATCACTTCAACTTCTTCAACTAGGGATAGACTTGTAGCTACTTATTTTCTTCTCTATATAAGCTTGAGTTATTCCCCCTTAAACCATAATCGTTCTCCACAGCCCCACTTGCCTCCGCAACAACACCCTAAGAGAAATTAGAATCTTGTAAAAAATTGCTTCATCTTTATGATTTTCAGGGACTCTGGTTAGCTTTTCATCAGCATCATCAATAATGTCCAAAAAAATTGGATCAATTACATGTTTGGTTAGCTATTCCTCTTTTTGGTATGAATCTGCAAATAAGTTGTGGAAATAGTTTAATTATCCCAATGTCCTAAATCTTTCTTCTTAGTTCTTGCGTGTTCAAATGTTCTCCAGTTCTTCTCATATCCAGATGAACTAAAAGTTAGACTTAGAACTTTGATGGCGAGCTTTTGTAACTTTAGAGTTTTTGAACCATAATTCCTCCATCTGAAGTAGAAGTAGAAAAAATATTCAAACATTATTAGGTATAAAGAGAATATATCTTAAAAGTTAAAGCTAAAAGAAACATAAAAACACTCGCTTGCTTGTACTGCTTCTTTCTTTGTCTGATAGCCATCATTAATACAAAAAGTTCATCCGCATTCATGTAAGCTATATTGCTCGGACTTTTCTAAAATGTCATCAGGTGCATGTCCGATTCTTCAAAAATAGTGCACTTTTAGAATATCCTATGCGGGTGCGTCAATATTTTTGGAAAGTCCGAGCAACTTAGCCTATAAGTACTAGTCTGATCTGCTACTATATCTCGCATATCTTTTTCGGCAACCAACTTACTAATAATCGTGGAATCCCTTCCACACTTCTTTATTGTGTAAATCCTTCTCAATCTTATCATAGGAGTGATGGGCTCAAATATTCATAGTTGCATGCAAAGGTGGATGAAGTTGATTTGATCACCTCTAATCAATGGTCTCAAAGACCTTTACATATTTTTGCTTGCGTAGAAGTGACGCTTATTTAGCTTACTTGTCCTATTCGTTGCTTTATAAAGATAGTTCATTGGTGATTTTTGCTCCGCATCCACCAAGGAAAGCACTTTATTCGAGGGACCACCGATTTTAAAAGTATAGAAAACATTATTCCAAAAGGAATAAGAAATTATTATGCATGCAACTTCTCTCCCCATAACTTTTTTTGCTAACTTACTACTCTCTTGAAGTGAATGAGCTTCTCAAATTAGCCTTTTGCATGTGGATAATGCAAAGGTGAAGAAAACAACTACTCTAGTTGTGCCAGTTTTCATGGAGTTCTTTTGTTTTATGAATCTTTTCATATATAATAATAAAGGCCAAGGGAAGGCAAGAAATTTGTGCAGATCGGACATGAAAAAGGCATATGATCATGTGAACTCGAAGTTTTTGTTGAAGATGCTTGCATGTATGGGTTTTGGAAGGAGGTGGATTCAGTGGATCAAGTATTGCATTTCCTCTGTCAGATTCTCAGTCTTCATAAATGGTGCTCTTGAAGTTCTTTTCCCTGCTCAAAGGGGTCTGAGGCAGGGAGATCCCCTATCCCCTTTCCTTTTTATCATTGTCATGGAGGGCCTAAATAACATGATAAAGGTGGCCAGAGAGAATGAATGCCTCAAGAGTTTTGAGGTGGCCACAACTCAAACCTCAATATCAAATGGCAACATGGAAGTTACTCATTTACAATATGCAGATGGCATCTTAATATTTTGTGATGCTTATGAAAGGCAACTACTTGTTTTAATATTAATCTTGGTGTTGTTTGAAGGAGTCTTGGGTTTGCATATCAACTGGAGAAAGAGTCGGTTGTATCCAATCAATAATTTCTCTAACATGGAGGTACTATCTGGGAGTCTGGGAGGGGAAGTTGGTGGTTTGCCTACCATTTATCGCAGCATGCCCTTGCGTGCCAAATCAAAGACTTTAACATCTGGAATCCAGTGATTGAAAAATCTGAGAAGAAGCTTACCAGATGGAAATCTCAATATATCTCTTTGGGAGGCAGAGTCAATTTTGTTTGGATGCCCTGCATACTTATATGATGTCTATGTTTTGATGCAAAGACTGATAAAATTAGGAGGGGTTTCTCATGGAAAGGGACTTAGGAAAATGATTCCACTGTCCAACATTTAGTCAAGTGAAGCAAGGTTCTTTGGGGGGAAATACAACGGGGTCTAGGAGGAAGAAATCTGAAAAACCAGCGCAAGGTCCTTAGACTAAGTGGTTATGGAGGTATTCTCAAGAGTTTCAACCATGCTGGGGTAAAGTAATTCAAGCCTAATATGGAGCAGAGAACAAGTGGATGACAAAGGAGGTTCTTACACCATATGGGATATGCCTGTGGAAGTCTATCAGAATCTTGTGGCCTCTCTTGAAGATCAATACAACCGTCATGGCAATGGCAATAAGGCTTCTTTTTGGGAGGATAAATGGTTGGGCACTACTAGTTCGAAAAGTATCTTTCGCGAGTTGCATGACATGGTAGTGAATAATCAAGTGAGCATAGCTGAGGTTTGGACACAACAGGGATGGAATTTTCAGTTTAGAAGGAATTTCAATGATTGGGAAATCGTGATTGTGACTGAATTTTTCAGAAGTTGGAAACTTTTACAGGAACAGGGGATGAACATGATATATTATGGTGGAGCAGAAATAGTGCATACAAGTTGCTAAATCAAGATGGACAACATCCTTCTATTTGGTCTTGGAAGCAGATTTGGAAAGCTAAAATCCCTTTCAAGGTGGCATGTTTCACTTCTTTTGGCAAGAGAAGCAGTTTTGACACAGGAAAATCTTAAGAAAAGGAAGTTCTCCATGTGTTCTAGATGGTATTTATGTGGGGAAGAGGTTGAGACAGTCAACCATCTGTTTTCCAGGGCTAAATAGCATCCCAGTTATGGAGGATTTTCATTAATCTTTATGGGTTTTTGTTGGTCTATGCCTTACAGAATCACAGATCTTTTGTAAAGTTGGGGGGAAGTAGGGGTGGGAGCTGCAGATAAGGATAGATGGAGGATTGTTCCAGCTTGTATTTGGTGGACTATTTGGCTAGAAAGAAATGCTAGATGTCATGAGAGCAAGAGTCTTCAAAAATCAAGCTAAATTATATTGAGCTTTTTTGCTTCCGGTGCAACAGATGTATTTAGAGGACACTGAATCCATTAGAGATATCCTTGGTTCCTATTAGGATTCAGATTCAGTTTTCTTACTTTTCTGACAAGCCAGCCATAATTATGATTTTCAGTGCAACCTATCTACTGGTTCAATGAATATACACAAATGTTACCTTCTCAAAAAAAATATATGTTAAAAATGCACCTTCTGGAGAAGGGTCTTTTTTCTTGGGAAAATATCCCCAAACATCAAGTATATACCACGAGCTGCACATGAAGTCCAATAAATGAACATGCATATCACCCGCTTTAACAATTTCATTTGCATTGTTTGTACTTTAACTTTCTTAGCTCCAACCTTCTCTATAGTGTTCTGAAACAAGTAGAACATTTTGATGGAATCAATGGACAAGTAGACGAGTCACTTGTATCAATGTATTCAATAAATAAGCTTCCTTTTGGAGAATTCACTAACACCTTGCAAATCATTTTTCCAGTTCTCACCATCCACTTATACATCATAGTAGACTATCCAAATTTTTTCCATTCTACATGATGCTTCTCCACAATATATTTTTTTGGTCTCTTCCACTTCTTTAGTTAGATAAGGACCTCTAACTTCATGAGAAACGTGGGGCTTCATTCCTGGACCAAATCGGCCTAAGGCC
The DNA here is from genome assembly GCA_025642045.1 of Solanum sejunctum. Classification (NCBI taxonomy): domain Eukaryota; kingdom Viridiplantae; phylum Streptophyta; class Magnoliopsida; order Solanales; family Solanaceae; genus Solanum; species Solanum sejunctum. The sequence goes on from JAOTQJ010000072.1 coordinate 2,845,751, forward strand.
TCAGTCAAAGCTCCAAAAGTGTCTGTGTAATTGACACAACTAAAGGGGAGCCTGCAGTGTACATCCACTGTGGAAAAGCCACTACTGCACGATCCCTCAAAATATCCTTTGCAACATCATGAAATTTCTTTTAACGCTTTTCCATGTCCCGTCTCGTGAATTCTGCGGGAAGTAACAAGCCGAAGGATCTTTCCTGCTGGTTGATCCACAACTTTAAGAGACTGTCTTTGCAGAAAGTGACAAATCAACAGCTTGACTTTCTCCCATTTCATCATCATCAGCACCAACTTTACGGACCACTACGCCGCCACCATATTTCTATTTTTACAGAAATGTGGTCTTTTAAGACTTTGTCTCATGGTTCTGTAACCTTGGATTGATGCCGTTTTCCCCTCAAACTAGTATCTATTGAGCAAATTAGTATTTTAAATGTAGTCTCATTTTGAGTTTGCTTTGCTATGAAGCCTATGATTTGGTCCCTTGTCTGGCTACAATATGGCCCCTTAGTGTAGTATAGCATTCATTGTGTATTTCTTCTGAGAAGGCTAACTAACTCCAAGAGCTGGAGGTATTTCCATGTTCTCCTTATTGTACCCTCTTCTTTGCTTCTTCGAATTTGTGTATGTGTATTTGAAAAGAGACCAGGCAATCATAGGCTCCTCTGGTAGGTTTTGCCATCTATGTAAATACTCGGCGCACAAATTAAAATAAACTTGTGCAGTGAGGGAAGATAATATATCCCTACACCTGAGAATAAGCGAAACAGCAATAAATACTCTTTGCTGATAAGAAGAAATATCGTGAATTGATTAAAAGTGGTTTTGCTTGTTATTAAGTGTGCAGATCACTGGCTTCTTGGTGAAAATTAATATGTGTCATTAATGGTTTACTTGTCTTTATTGCCTCTCTGTAATCATATTAATACTTATAGGTGGTAATCATGTGGTGCTTGTTATGGTTTACTTGCATCATGTATAATTCAGCTTATATCATGTCTCTTTGATCCTTTATCTTTTACCGTCTTCCCCTTTTAAATTATTGATCCTGTCACTGTTCAAGGATAAGATTATTAGTAGAAAAGATTCTGGAATGTATCTTGTGAACTGCAGGTATGTGCCTTCTTTCTTACCACCTCCTATGGCAACTAAGGGCAGAGATCATGAGAAGAAGGTTAGTGGGTGTTTGAAATCTCTTTGGTGCAAGAGTAGTAAACTTGTAACTAGTTGATATCTGAATATGTTGGTTGCTTATAGCAGAAGGAGGACAAGCCTAGGGAAAAAGAGAAGGGCAAGGCTAGGAACATTGATAATTTCATGGAGGAACTGAAACACGAACAAGAAATGAGGGAAAGGCGTAACCAAGACCGTGAACAGTGGCGTGATCGTCATACTGAAAATTCTGCTGTAAGTGGATTTACCGTTTTCAAAGAAAACATGTCCAGATTGTTTGTTTTAATCTTCTTTTATAAATTCTTGAATTTATGAATCGGATCTGAGGAGATTTCGCAAAATTTCAAGATAATGTATATTTAATAACTTCTATTTGGAATGAACACGTTAAAACTTAAGAAGTGTTGGGTGCATTACAAAAAGTTGTAGACAGTTAGTTACGTCATGTTCTCTCGATGATATCTGGATCTGACTCTTTTGTGGGAACTGGAGACGTTATTTGTTTTACTTAGAAGATTACTTTTACCACATTTGGAGTAAATACACAAGATTTGCACTGAATCTTACATGTACGCATCTTGTTGTAATTGCTGATGTGCTATGAGTCCGCACAATCAGTTTTCTCTGAAATATAGCAACACTTCAACAACTACATTATGATATTGAGTTTAATTTTGGTGCACTGTCAGTGTACCAAAATTTTTACACCATCAGGTAATATTGACCTGCTATTACAGGTTACCAAGAAATATTTTCTTTATAATATTTTTTTATTTATTTATATTTTAAAAAATACAACACAATTATTATTTTTTTCTCTTTCTTCTCTACTTCTCTTCGTTTCACCCTCTCCCTTCCTTTTTGGCAAATAGTTCAGTTTTCTTATTGACTTCTTCCACTACAATTTAAATATCTTTTTTCTTAATTATTGTACAAGCGCATATATATATATATATATCCATTTCTTATGTAGTCTTTTGTGCATTCTATTTTTCAATACATAAAAATTGCATTTTTATATCTATAATCAAAGCTAACCTTTTTATATATTTTTTAATTTCGTTTATTGATTCTAGGACTTATTGATATCTTTTCACAAAATTAAGTATTTTTTGAAGTGTTCATTTTATTTTTCCGTTGTTGTGTTTTTCATAGAAGACGGGAAATCTCTTGAACAACTCCTTACATCTTCCATCTCTTTTTGATCTTCTTTTTGATTACATATTTTATTATTATTATTATTATTATAAATATGAATGCCATAAATTATTTTTTTTAAACAAAATGAAAGATGAATAGAACAATACCTACGAGAAAGAGAGAGAGACTATAATTTGGTTTCAAATTAAGAAAGGAAGAAAATTTAAAAAATTAGGAAGGAATTTGGATTATAGTATAATTAGGATTCAAATTACCTTTAATGTTTTTTTAAATCATATTCTTTTCAAAAGATTTTAATATTACTTGAAAAAATTATGGTAATTATCTTTAAAGTTACCTGATGGTGTAGAAAATCTTGTATACTGACGGTGCATATAATTTAAACTCTATGATATTATAACATGATCACAATTTGTTATACTATTTGCATCTATGATTCATTTTCCTTTCTTAACATCTGCAATCTGAAACGTAAAATGATCTTTTCATGCATTTGGTCATCTTAAGATGAACTTTCCTTTATGTTACCCTATGCGCACCCAACCGGTAGTAGTTATGTCCCTTGTCTTAAAAAAGGTGATTTTTCCTTTATGGATATGTTATATATTGGATGGAGGGAAACAATTACATCATTGATGATCCTTTTTTTAACTGTATCATTTTCATCCACAAAAATTATAAGACAACTCCTCACTCTCTGCTACTCATTGGACCACTAAACACCCCAAGGTCCTACCCCAGCCCTCTTAGTATTAGAACATGCCTTCAATATCGACATGTGGTCTACACCTGAAAATGTTTTAGGAAATGATCATTTGTCAGATATTTACTTGGAAAAATAGTGATTAAAAATATGTTATGCCCAACCAAATGGAGGTTTGATATGGCATCTTGTTGTGACGTAATGATGATGTTTATATGTCCTTAAATCTCACTCTTTCCTCAGCCATCTAGTCGGTTTGATGAACTGCCCGATGACTTTGATCCTAGTGGAAGGCCTGGATCATTTGATGACGGAGACCCACAAACGACAAATCTCTACGTAGGAAATTTATCACCTCAGGTAAGGTTTTGTGCTTAATTTTGAGATCATTGTTTTTTGCTTTAGGTGTTTCTTTTGTGTGATTCCTATTAATTTTATTTACTTGCAGGTTGATGAGAATTTTCTTTTGCGCACATTTGGGAGATTTGGTCCCATTGCAAGTGTAAAAATAATGTGGCCAAGGACAGAAGAAGAAAGAAGGCGACAGAGGAACTGTGGTTTTGTAGCTTTCATGAATAGAGCTGATGCTCAGGCTGCAAAAGATGAGATGGAAGGTTAGCTTCAGCTTCTTGATTTGAATGTAAAATTTATTTCTTTATCCATTCTTTTTTGTCTGATGAGTGTGACTTGTGTTGCTCTTTGTAGAACACTTCTATGTCCACCCGCCCCTCGCCCCCCCTTTTTTTCCTCCTTTTTTCCCACCCAGACGCTTAGGAATTGTTCATTAGGTTCTTAGTGATTGACCAAGTTGACATTATGTTTTCTTAAAATATAGAGTTATAGGATCCTCAATGACAAGTGGGCAGTAGCCTCAGTAAGTAGTTAAATAGGATGTATGTGTGTAAAAAACATAACATGTGGAGTTGCTCCCAAGGCTTTGTTCTAGTGGTAAGAGCGCAATGCTTGATGTTAGAGTAGGCTCATGTCACAGGTTCGAATGCTGCCGCAAACGAAAGACTGGTATCGAAGTGGATAAGACCCATTATCCACCAAATTTTGAACTATGCACCACAAACCTGGTGGGATTTCTCGGTTTATAGAATAAGATAAAGAAAAAAAATACACGTGGAGTCTAATGTATGAAGCAGAAAAAAGGTAGAAAATTCTGTAGCCAAGGTTATTATACTCTGTATTAAGACAAACAAACAAATGTTGCTTATCTTATTTGTTTTATTTGTCTATTGGTTCCAGTTGGCTGGCTAAATCCTAGTTCTTTAATTGGGTTTTCTCTCCTTGTTCTGTGTTGTTTGAAATATAAATTTGGTAATAGAAGGATATTTACAAGAAACAAGGTTTTGATAAATGATTTTTCATTCTTTGTTTTGTCGATAGTCTTCACAAAGTAGTCGAAAGAGAAGCGCTGAACTTTAGGTGCGTACAAGCTGACCTAGACACCACAAATATATATGTAAAGCAAAGTGCTTAAGTTTTTTGGTATTATAGGTGTAAAGCACAACCAAAGTGTCAACTTTGATGAAGAAGCTATAATGAAGAAAGAATTGGAAATATATATGTAATACAAGGAAAAAGATCAAGAAATCCGAACAACAATTATTTGGACAAAAGAATTGAAAAAACTATTATTAAGCAAAATACATGAAATAAAAATCATGTCCAAAGTTTAAAAACCATTTTAAATTTCTAATTTAGATAGAAAAATCAAAAGATCTGTATGGGGTGGAGTGCTGACCAGACTCACATGTTCAGAAGATGCATGTCGCAAAGATGAGGATGTTGAGATGAATGTGTGACATACTAGGAGTGACAAGAGTAGAGATTAGGTTATTTAGGAGAAGGTGGGTGGCCTTTGTGGCATATAAGTTGAGAGAAGTGAGACTGAGATAATTTGGGCATGTGTAGAGGAGGAGTGTCGATGCGCCAGTTAGGAGGTGCGAGAGGTTGGATTTAGGGGTACGCGCAGGGGTTGGGGTAGATTGAAAAAGTATTGTGAAGAGGTGATTAGATAGGATATGACCCAATTTCATACTGAAGACATGATCTTAAATAGAAAGGAGTAGAGGTCGCGTATTAGGGCAGAAGGCTAGTAGGGGTAGAAGTTTGTCTTGCCCAGTGATGGTTTAAGTTTTGTCATAGGATTAGTTGTGGTATTATAGTTGTGTTGTTATTGCTCTTCGATTATTTTGCTATTTTCTTTTCCTCTTGGAGAAATGGCATTTTTCTTCGTTTAGCTGCTATGCTATATCTATTTTTTCCCCTTCTTTTACTTGGGTTGATATATTTTAGTCGATGACCTTTATGAAACAACTTCTCTATCTCCATGAAATAGTGTAAGGTCTACAGACACTCTACCCTTCTCAAACCCCACTTGTGAGATTTCACTAGCTATGTTGTTGATTTAAATGGGAAAATGTAGTTTAACTTGTATGGTTAGTTTTCTTGTACTAAATTTGTAATATCTAATTGCTGATCACTAAATATTCATTCATAATTTTTTTAACAGTTAATAAAACAGTTTACCTACTTTATTTGTAATTAAGTGCTGTCCTGTTAAAGGTTAAGTCTATGGGTGATGAGGTGCATGTTTTCGCCCGTGAGATTGAGATTAAAACACTACCTAACTGTTGTAAAGCACATACCCTGCCTTCAACTGAGCTTCAGGCATTAGCGCCTCAACAAAGCCTTGAATAACTTTGCTTCTTAGGTGGTGCCTCTTCTAGTTTCAGTTGTGTACTCATTACAGAAGTGTCTTTTGCACTGCCTATAGAAGTTGGACATTAAATAATCATGTGGTCTTGCATGGGGATGCTAGCTTCTAATTCTGTGTGAACTTGTTTTATTGCTTAATATTCTGTATCTTCTGCAATACTTCAATAGAATATGATTTAGCATTATTTTTCTGATATCTAAACCATATTATTCTTATCCAGGAGTTATTGTTTATGAATATGAGTTGAAGATTGGGTGGGGTAAATCTGTCTCTCTGCCTTCTCAAGCGCTCCCCGCTCCCCCTCCAGGACATATGGCTATCAGGAGTAAGGAGGTTTGTCTATTATTTTGAGTACAATGTTCTGTTACATAAATGTTAAGAATTTGATAAATAGTTAAGTAGAGGAGTTCTTGTATTAATTAATCAGTAAGTGATGTAGTGAATGATTCAATGAGTTATGTATGTTAAAATATTGTATGATCAGTTGAATACATGTTAAAAACAAAGACACCGGACGACGCGTGTTTTCATGTTGGAATAAGTTGTGTCTTGCATGTTTATTTATTGGTTTGATATGTATAGACATCCTGTAGTGGTGTATCTCATCCTTTTCCTTGGAAAAGCTCGTAGTTCAGCATGCTAGAGATGCTTTCTATTGTCACCCCCCAGTTTCTCTTTATGATATCAGCTTATGCTCATGTACTTATTCAAGAGGTCTATCTTTTTGGTTTTCAGGGTGCAACTGTTATCTTATCTGGTCCATCAGGTCCTCCAGTTACTACTGTTCCAGGCCAGAGTTCTGAGTTGGTATGATGATTAGTTGATCTTTCTACATTTCCTTGTTCTTTCTTTCTTTGTTGGGATAATTATTTTGATCTCGATGATCTTCTGTACAGTGTTCTTAGTATATGAGAAAATGTTGAATTAGGGGGTATCTATTTGTAAATGCTTGAGCATATGAAGTAAATGCTCAAGTGTATATTCTCGTCATGAATATTTGATATGGAAATATAGCAGTTTAAACAGAAGTGGGTTAAGTCTGATGTGGACAGACTTTCGTAAGACTTCCAAGACACGAAAAGAAGATAGATATATTTTGATAAAGGAAGATAAGTATATTTCAAGAAAGTGCTTATATATGTGGTGGGTTTGTAAGGAATGCAGAATACATGTCTTAGATCATCTAAATAGGGACATTCAGCTTTTCTTTTGGAAGCTGACTATTGCTTTACATACTTCTTGAAGCACTTTTTTAATGCTATTTCAATATAAACTACTCTCGATCGATAGTCTGATAAGTTCTAGGGCCTTAGGCTAGCTAGACTGATAACAATCAGCCTGTCTTCTGACGTGTCCTTTTTACATGTACTATTATTGAGTATCAATCTATAATGAAGATGATTATGAAGCACCTTTTTCCTATTTCATCTGATGCTTTTTTTGTTCTGCAGGTTCTCACGCCAAATGTACCTGATATTATGGTTATTCCACCTGAGGATGATCATCTTCGCCACGTTATTGATACAATGGCTCTGTGTGTTCTCGATGGAGGTTGTGCTTTTGAACAAGCCATAATGGAGCGAGGCCGTGGAAATCCTCTCTTCAATTTCTTGTTTGAGCTTGGCTCAAAGGAGCATACTTACTACGTTTGGAGGCTTTATTCTTTTGCTCAGGTAACTTTCTGCAGCTGTTAAATCTTGGATGAATGCTATTGCACTTATTTTCGTCCTTTTAAATGGAGTTAATTGTACATGTGCCGTAACTTCATCGATCACTTTTACAATCCACGTGGATACTTCAAACAGTGTTTCAATGGTGAAACCAACAGTTTCATACTATTGTAGCTGATGAGAACTTTGTTCTTGTCCATTATTGTTTCTTTTTCCATGTTATGCAAAGCAATATGACAAATTGTACTTCTGATATGACCAATCAGTGAAATACTTCATTTGTCTGATACCCTTTGCAGGAATTTAGACATTTTGCCCTCTTATGCTTTTCTTTCATCACTAATAAATTTTCTTTCCTTGTTTGGAAAAACCAGGGAGATACTCTTCAACGGTGGAGGACAGTCCCTTTCATCATGATAACTGGTAGTGGGAGGTAATGCATTGTTCTAACTTATATCATCTTTCATTACACATTTCATATTTGCCCTTCCTCTTGCTGAAGTATCAGATATTTGATGCATGTGCATGTCAGTTCCTGAATGCATCACTTTTGAAGTCGCACTATTCTTGGGAAGCTTCTACCAATATTCCCCTGCAGGCTGCAGGATATGCTTGCTGTAAAAGAATCATATTATCTAAATAGAATTTTATAATTCAATTTTTGCCGAGGCTGCAGAGTTCTGCAAGGCTTTGATGCAGTCCTGCAGCCTTTTTAGAAGTTCTCCTTGAGGATTGTGCTCTTTCTTCAAATATAACAAATTTACACATGCAGGTGGATACCACCCTCTCTACCAACACCAAAAGAAGCTGATCATGAAAAAGAAGCTGGGAGCACATATGCTGCTGGAAGAAGCAGGGTATGCCGTTTTACTAGCTTTCTATTCCAACGCATTTAAGAGTTCATGTTGACTTTGAAATGTAAATAAAATTTCTTTTGTGATTGATGTTCCTTTCTATACCCTTTTAGCGAGTGGAGGTTGAACGGACATTGACTGATGCTCAGAGGGATGAATTTGAGGATATGCTCCGTTCATTGACACTCGAAAGAAGTCAAATAAAAGAAGCAATGGGTTTTGCTTTGGACAATGCTGATGCTGCTGGAGAGGTAACCTTTAAGCTGGTTTAATGCAGCAGTCAAAGAGCTCACTTGTGAATGAAGCTTTTCTTTCATTTTAACCTTTCAACGGCAAAACTATTGATTTTGTACCGTGTTGGGTCAATGTTCATAATGCTTCTCGTTGCCCTTGCACTTGTTTTGGCTGATTCTTTTTGTCTTGTAGTATTAAGTTAAGGATTTAGCATGATCTATTACATGTACACTTTGGATAGTTCTCATTCTTGAACATATGCTAACACGGTTACACTGCTGATTATAATTTGCAGGTTGTTGAAGTTTTGACAGAGTCTTTGACACTAAAGGAAACTCCAATACCAACAAAAGTTTCTAGACTCATGCTTGTCTCTGATATTCTTCATAATAGTAGTTCTCCTGTGAAGAATGCATCTGCTTATCGCACCAAATTTGAAGCCTCTTTACCGGACGTAATGGAAAGCTTCAATGATCTATATCGAAGTATAACAGGACGAATTACGGCCGAGGCACTTAAAGTAAGCTGTGCCTATCACCTACATCTGATCTGCGCTTGCTGCATTTTTCATATCCTTTGTTTTGCTCCTCCTTGATGTGTGGTTAAGTTTTTCCTTGCATGTTACAGGAGAGAGTTCTGAAAGTGCTTCAAGTATGGGCTGATTGGTTTTTGTTTTCCGATGCCTATGTCAATGGTTTACGAGCTACCTTTCTTCGAACCGGGAACTCTGGTGTGACGCCCTTCCATTCTTTGTGTGGCGATGCACCTGAAGTGGAACAAAGGACCAGTTCTGATGATGCAGGTGATGGCGGTAAAGTTAACCCAGATGGTGCTTTGGCAATTGGGAAAGGAGCTGCAATGAAGGAACTGTTGAGTCTTCCACTTACTGAGCTAGAAAGACGATGCAGGCACAATGGTTTGTCTATCATAGGGGGTAGGGAAATGATGGTTGCTCGGTTACTTTATCTGGAAGAAGCTGAAAAGCAGAGGGGTCATGAACTAGATGAAGATTTGAAATTTGCGAGCCATTCAAGTTCTGCTAGGTTCCCCAGTACTCGGAGAGATAGCAACCTTGAGTTGGACAGGATGGCTCCTCCTGAACGGAATAGTCAAGTGGATTATGACTTACAACTCAAACAAAGAGAATCTGTATCTTCACCCCGAAGAAATTCTGCTCCACACTATAATTCAATTGACTTTTCCAGTGAGGGCAGAAGTGAGGCAATTTTGCCTACATCTAAATGGGCCAGGGAGGATGATGAAAGTGATGATGAACAAAAGAGAAGTTCGAGGGACCTGGGGTTGACATATTCATCTTCTGGAAGTGAGAATGCTGGTGATGGGCTTAGCAAGATCAAGGATGCAGAGCTTACAACTGACACAAGCAATTCAGCATACCCGGATAGTGGAATGAACGAAGAGTTGAGGTATGGGCAGTTGAGCATTCCTTGTGCGATCATTTTCGAAAATATGTGTTAGTTTATTCTCATGTCATCCATCTAACTTTTCAATACTTCTCTAGTTCAGTAAGATACTTTCTTGGTTCTGGGGAATCTATATGAGCGACTTTGGAGTGAAATTATTCTCGGATTAAGTTATGTTTGCTTACTAGACATAGAGATTAGGAACTTAATGAAAATTACTACAAATTACTTGCTAACTTTTGCATCTCAAATCATTGAAGGAAAGTTTTTAAAAGATAGAAACTTATGTTGCTCGGACTCTTCAAAAATGTCATCCGGTGTGTGTCAGATCTTTCAAAAGTAGCGCATTTTTGAGGGATCCGACACGTGTGGCAACAATTTCGGAGAGTCCAAGCAACTTAGGTGGAAACTACTCTAGTTTGATCTGCCAGAAAACAAGAAAGAATTTCATACCTCCCCATCCTCTCAAGTCCAGCTAATGGATATCTTTTTTCTTCATTTTGATTTTAGCAGTTCTCCTGTGGAAAGATATGAGGTGGCACTTTTACAAAATGAAAGACTGCATGTTGACTTTCATAATATTCTTAGGGCTAGGGATGTTAATATGCCAAGTGTTGGAAGCTTAGGATACTTTCCTATTTCCATAATATTTGGAGGCAGATTCTCTTTTTGTTTCAAATTTTGTGGGATTCTATGCCTCATACGTTAAATCTGTTGCTTTTAATTTGCTATCATTAGTTCTCCTGTTTGGATTTTGATGGTCCATAATTAATATATCAGACAAAAGCTGAGGCGTCTTGAGGTTGCGTTGATTGAATATCGTGAATCTCTTGAAGAACGAGGAATAAAAAGTCCGGATGAAATTGAGAGGAAAGTTGAAATCCATCGGCAATACCTACAATCTGAATATGGTTTGTTGAATTTCAGTGAAGATACATCAAAAAAAGGTAAATCTCTAAACCTGTTGGTAGTTTGCGTCTTTGTGATGTCCATGTATTTATTTGTTTATTTATTTATTAAAAATTAAACCCATTAGATCAACATTTAGTACTGTGATTTAACTCCCTTTTCATTGGATATTCAAGAGAGGAAGCTGATAAACAGCACTAACATGTATTTAATTGCATCTGCAGGTTGACTCTTAGCTTTATACTGCTGTATCATACTTCAATCCTATCTTTTTGTTGACAATTAATTTTTCCTCAGAATTTTTTTGCCTTGTGCCATATCGTCCCTATCAGGACATTCTCATTTTATGGTAAACAATAGCTGAAGCAGTCTGGTTTTATTGCTCATAATAATATTTACTGCTTTCAACAGCACTATCAGGGCATTCTCTGGATCACAGGTTAATAAGCTGTTTCTTAGGAGACTATATTTTTCCTAAACTGCATCTGCTAGTACAAGAAATTGTAGTGGAACGAGGCGAATAACATGTCGCACATTAAAGCACTTAGGTGAGGACTTAGTTGTCACAGTATCATGTTGTAAATGCAATGTCCTTTTAACAATATTTTTTCTTGGCGTCTATAAGAGGAATCACTTATTGGTGAATAGAGTTGGTCATCATCATATCTATGGGAAGATGTGTATCTGGTGCCCCTAAGGATTAGGTTTAGTGGTAACTTGTGGCATGGATTAGGCGCATGTCTCAAGTTTTGACAAGAATAAAGCTTGGTATTCTAGTTGACAAGGGTAGAGTAGGCCCATATCTACCAAGCATTGTACTATGTACTAGCTAGTCTTGGAAATTTCTCAGTTATTAAAAAGAAGGAAAAAAAGAGACTTAAAGGTATCTGGTTGAGAAGGATACTGGACATGCAGCTTTTATTACAACAAGAACAATAACATATTCAGTGTAATCCCACAAGTGGGGTCTAGAGAGGGTAGTATCTATGCAAACCTTATCCCTACCTTGGGAGCTAGAGAGGCTTTCTTTGATAGACTCTTGGCTCAAAGAAAAAACATAATACACGGCATATTAGCTGTGAAAAAGGGCCACTTGATTGCCTCCCTTCTATTCATTGCCATCACTCTTTTCTGTGGTAAGAAATCTGGCAGAAGAGTTTTTTCACATTATTGATAAAAAAGAATTGTCGCTTCTTGCTTTGTTTTATAATTATTTTTTAATACAAATTGCTGTCTCATATTTCTGCTTTCATAAAAACAGGAGCTAGGTCATATTTGGAGAGGAGAGAGAAAAGAGAGGATTCTCGTGACGGTTCTAGGAAGCGTCAGCGCAGTCGGAGCAGAAGTGGAAGCCCTGCGTGGAAATCTTCCAGCAGAGACCGTAATGGTGATAGGGAAAAGCGTCGTGAGAGGGAAAGGAAGAGTGGGAGCAGGGAGAGAGATGATCATGATAGAGATAAATCTAGGGAGAGGAGGCGGGCCAGATAAATACATATGCACTGTGCAAAAATTACCTTAATACAGAGTAATTTCACTTTCATTCCTCAGCAGAGATGCATATCTTTGCTGGGTGGGAAGGCTGCACGATGACCCTCAATGGCCCCTGGAATTATGGTCCTCTTCTGCTGGTATTCTCTATGCTGACTGCCACACAAAGAAAACGATGTTTCCCTATTCAGCTTAGCAAACTGTACAATTGCTGAGAATTTCATGAATTGCTGTAAGCCTGTAACTACAGCTGCATTTGCTAATGCGTTTACTGGAGATTTTGTACCTTCCATCTACATTGGACTTCAGTAGTTAGTGGTTCCTAGTTTTCATGTAACCCCCTTTACATTGATGTACTGTCTGAGAGAGTATGATGGTTCATGCTTGTCCCCTCCCCTGTTATTAACGTTATGAGGTAGAAAGTTCATCTTCTCAAATGATACTTGAAATAGTTTTTCGTTTACGTGGCCTTAAGGTAGATTAGGCCAACTTGTTGACCATGCTCAGGATATTTGGGCAGCAGTTGCACCCAGAAGTCGATTTTCACAATGCTTTTAGGCTGCACCCTGTTTTTCTTCTTCAAATAATTTAACTTGTAATTGATGATGACAAACTTCAAATAATTAAAGTTTGCTCTTTCCTTCTTGGTTGCCGTTTACGGATTAACTTGAATATCGCATATTCATCGGAATCCTGCAGAAGCAAGAAACTCAAACCCGAACAGTTTGAATAATAGTTCTGTTCGCTGGTTAGAGTCTTCCTTATTTCTCATACACAACGTCATGCAGATACGAATAGAAGCTAAAAATAAACGAAAAAGAGTGGAGAAACAGGATGGTGAATGGAATATTTGAGCCGCGGAGGTTTGGAGAATGGACAAGGGGTTGAAGGTGTTTAAGCTGAAACATTCCATCTTCATGTTGGAATTAGAAATTGTTAGGGTGATTGAGGAGGAACATAGGTGGGATGAATGAGTTTCCGAGGCTGGCTCCGGTTGTGCAAAAGGAGAGGACCAAAGAAGGATGTGTTGTGATTAATATTGCTAGCATAGTATGTCGACTGGTCCAAAAACTCAGCTGTCAAGTGTTGTGTGAGTGATATGTCAACGGTTGAGGCGTATGTACCAAAATGGGGAAAATATTCCAACAACGGAATCCTACAAATAAAATCTAGGGAGGATAAAATGTATGCAGATCTTATCACTACCTCATAGAGGTAGAGAGACTATTTCCTAGGAATCCTCGTCTCAAAACTCACAGGGGAAATATTCCAACAAAGTAGAAATTTTTCCTTTTCCCAAGTTAAACACGAAGCTAGTGCTAATAGATTTATCACCAATCTATGCATAACTACTTTGATACCATAAACAAGTGGAGATGAAAATTTCTCAATTTTAAGGAATAATCATTTACATCTCTTTTTCAAACATATCCTATGGTGTATACAAAAGTCGTTTATTCAAAGGAATATTTTCAGGTGACTGACTATCTGAGCACCAAATTAAACACCAATTACTGTAACAAGTCCGTCCAACTCCTCAGTTTTAACCCAGAGTTTGCTGCAATTAGAATTCTATGCCTCAAAATTGCATTCCCAGATTGATTATATTACCAGAAGCAGTAATATCGCTCCGTTTAACATTGATTTCCAACATAACACCTTCAGTCTCGAGCATTAGCTGACTCCTGGCTGCAGCACAGGAAAGAATGTCCAGTTGTTTCGAATATCTGATTCCTTCTGCCCAGCAGCCTTGTCACTAGTCCACCACTCACAGTCAATACTGTCCTTCTCCAAGACTTCTATTTTCACATTGTCAAAATCAAAATCTTTGCTTGAGCCAAAGGTAATATTCCGGTGCTTTCGATAACATTGATCTTCCCCACTTTCTGAAGCTTTCCTAGGCGATCCGGATGATTTTTCTTCCACCATAGAGCTACCACTTTCCATTTCATTGGCTGACAGATTCGGGGCATCCATTGGTAGAGTCTCTTGCGAGTGTGACATGACGGGTTCCTTTTCTCTACAACTCGGAACATCTTCTCCAGTTAATTCAAATGAAACTCTGTGATCAATTACACCTTCCTCAGTTTCAGATCCATTATCAGAATTGGCAAGAGATGCTACCTCAGAGATTTGGTTCTCCAAAAGGTAATTATCTCGGGAAGGCAGTTCCCCACCATTTGGAGTCACGGTACCAGAACCAAGCCTTGAAATCCCACCGTTTGGGGTCAGAGTTCCAGAACCCAGCCTAGAGCCCCAGCCACTTGGTGTCAATGATCCTGAGCCAACCCTTGAGCCCCATTTGCGAGTGTAGAAATGTTCATAACCAAGAAATTTTGGAGGCTCCCCCTTACGGAACTCAATAATAGGGCATTTTCCAGGGAAAGGTGAGGAGGTGCCAGAATTTGATACTACTGAACCTGGAGATATCAGATTACTACCTGGACTTCCTGGATCTTGATAAGGCACAAATTCATACTGGGACAACGGGAACTTATAATTGGACCCACTATATCTTCTGTTGCGGGCCAGTGATGATGTCAAAAGCTGCGCAAAAGGCACTTCTGGTGAAGGTGGAGTTGTCATATGCACCGGCTCCGGTGGAGGAGTAAAATTAGCAGTAGATGGTTCAGTAGTGAAGGTAGAGAAAACAGGTGGGGAAACTAACTGTGTTTCATGAGCGTAGGGACCAATTGCAAAAATAGACGCAGTTCCACCAGGAGAATATGCATTGATAGAGAGGGACTTGAGAGAGAGTAATCCTGCGGGTGACTGGGTAGCAGAAGGAGGATCAGACAGAAGAAAGGATGCAGGAGAAGAGGGAGGAGCTATAAAGGGAATTACAATTGTGGCTGACTGGTTTGGATTTTCAGTAACTGGAACAGCAGGTGCAGGTGCTGCAGGTTCAGGAACAAGGACGGCATGACCAATTCTTTTGCTGTGCTTGTAAGAGCCAAAACACCAGTATAGACTCCAGCAGCTTCCCCATCTTCTCTTCTGGAACCAAAAAGTTTTAAGTTTGTGACTAACTAGTCTTCAAAGGAGAATTATGAGAACAATCTTACACTTTTAGACAACTGTAAGACAGCATTATAAAAAGCTCAGTAAGATCCCATATTATTTAAACCAAAATGAAAAGGCAAGGGAAGAAAATACAAGTGGAATTTCAAACTTGAAGTTCTATAAATTTCACATAGCTCAATCTTCATAGGAAAAAGATGAGAAGATTCCAAATTGTAGAAAACTCTAATACTCGATGTTATAACAATCACATAAATCCCTGCCGCTAGTTAAATCATCTTGAAACTTCAAGACTTAATAAGTCAAGCATCTCAATAATGTTGTTGTATGCTACATTGAAATCATAAGCTAACACAAGAAGCTGCAATATTAACAGACTTCAAAGATTAACAGAACAAACCTACAAGGTCAAAATGTGGAGTTGGTGACACAGAAATTTCAAAGTGCACAATGCACATGCTATCTAGAGACCGAAGCAACTAATATTTGTGTCTTGAAGTTGTTACCATAATCCTGTCATGCTCAAGTTTAAAGTTTTCTTACATGTATTAATTGTCTACATCAAGCATAGTTTACCCAGAAAACTTGTACATATAACCCTTCAAAATATTCACTGTCTAAAAATGGCACTTATTAGTGCAAGACACTGATTAAATCTCTTGCAGTACCAGGTTCCTACAGCAGCAAATACTCGAATTCAATAAAAGCATCAACAAAAGAAAGAAAAGTTATATTTTCACTTGGTCAGTATTTTAGACTACTTATATTAGTTTTTGATCATATATAAAACCTACCAACTCCCAAATTCCCAGCAGATGACCTCATTATTAAGAATTCCGTTTAGGTAGTTTCTTACATGAAGTTAAATTCAGAGCACACATTTAGCTTTGCTGCTTTAGCCTGTTATACCCAAATCATGACCAACATTTATTTGGCCATCGAACTTGGAGCGTCTCCTCCTCTGCCTCGAGCAATGCTTACTTTTTCTGAATATCTGAGAGTCTTGCTTCCTATCTGAACTATTTTAGTCAGCACTAATATATCTGCCAAAAAGGCTGGTTAAAGATGGTAATAACTAGCTACAACCCATAGGTGCCCCAGAACTGGCCAGTTACAAATAGCCGACTATCAACATCCTCTTCTGACTTTTTGCAATTTCATATATGTAAATTGGTAGAGCCAGTATTCCCAAGAAATACATCCTCTGGACATCAGACATGACACCAGTGATTACTTCTAGTTCTCATAGCTCAAACAAGCTAGGGTGCAGTGTACTCGTCCTTCTTGAAGACACTATACACCTTGAATATTGTATAACACAACTTAAGTGCAACCATTTTCACAAAGATGCAGCCTCATTTTCCTAATCATAACTTGTATAAATTAGAAACAAGAACATAAAGTAAATATGCAAAGGCCAATTTTATATAGTTAGACATAAAACTGCAAAGTGAAAGGCAAGCGTCCTGAACAAGACACAATCTGGCAAGTGTAGAAGGAGAAGTCACTCTATACTTTGGCCAGTATTTCAGTTTCAATTTTCTAGCAGCATAGAGACCTTTAGTCATAGAAAGAATTCTTGATGGAAAAGAGGAGCACTGATTTCTCAGCTGAAAAGCTGGCCAGTGCAAAACCACAGGGAATATAGTTTACTAAAAACCACAAGGTAGAATAAGATCAGAGAACTTTCAGCACTGACTTAGAATATAAATATGGCTACAAAACAAGAAACAATATAGCTATGTGGGGTATCATGATTGATTAGTATAACAGGCAAAGGTGGCTACCATACAACATGCAGAAAACTGCTACTATATTGTTTAGAAAAATATAGAATCAAAGAGAATTTCTCTTTTCTCCAAGCCAGGTCTCAACAAATGTTGTTTCAGTTGGATGCTATGTTCTTTCATGCAACAGCTCCCTTTGTTGACTTTGATCTTTATCACATGATCCACTGGTACAGGTTGTCACATATAGGTGATGAACCAAGAATCACGGAGGAAAAAAGAGAACTGCTTATTGCGTAAAAGTTGAACGATTTTCAAGACAGAGAAAGAGGAGACTCACAAAACTGGACCCAGATGCAGAAAAAGTCTTCACCCTTCTCTACACAACCCACCAGTAGATCCTAGCTAAAAAGGCAAGACAAATACTTCCTAATCTTATCCAGTCCACATCCTAATAACCGAGTCGATTTCTCATATGGTCATTCAAGTAATAACTTTTATCTCAAAAATTCACCTCTCTTCTTGATTCCCATTTTTTCCGCAAAGCAAGTGACTTTGTAAGATAATAACTATTATTAGTTGAGTACCAGCTGATAAATCAACTCCCTCAAAGCCTGAGGATTGTAGCGGAACTCCCCTTATTCAATCCAAATTTCTCTAGCTTTTCCCTCCACATGTTTGTTTATCATATAATCACCTTCAACAAATAGAAATCCTCCATGTATTTGTACTAGCTTTTGAAGGCTACAGATTTACTTACAGAGGAAGCTTCAAAATCCACAATGGACTGAATTTTACATATCTAATCACCGCAAGATGATCTTTGATCTCCCCCAAAAATCTTATATCATAGTGCACAACTATAATTTGGTGCCATTCATGATCAGCTTCAATCTGTTCTCTTTTTCCCCCTTTGTTCGACGATTCCGAATCATCTCAGCTTATAAACACGTTATACCACCGAAATTCAACGATCAACCAAATCTCCAATCCAGTCCACAAAAAGATCTCAAACAATAATCAGCAAGGAGAAAAACACAAAAAATTTTAAAAAAAGCGTTTACCTTTAACTTCAAAAATACATGAATTTGCATCAAATCATTATAAGCAACAACCAAAAAAAAAATCATGAATACTGTTTACTCAACTTTTATCATTACTGTACACAGTATGGAACAAACAGAGTACGGAATTATATATATACCTGAACTGTAGACGGTTGAACTCTACTCTCTGCATTAACTATGGCTGAAGCGGCAGCATTTACAGTATCTACAGTATTCTGTACGCTACTCATCCTTGAACAAACAGTATTATAAATTCTGTTCACCGGCGAAGAATGATTGATTTTCCGGTAACTGAACGGCCGGAAATTAATTAAGAAAGAAAATCAGGAGACATTCGAAGAAGAAGAAACACAATAATCGAGAAACGACAGCGATTTATTAAGAAGGAAAAAAAAGGAAAAGTTAATTAGAAGAAGGAAAAAAAAAAACTGAGTAGCGTCTCTCTCTAGCTGTTATTTTGTAATTATGTAGGGAAAGTGGGGTCAAAAATAACATTAAAGCAAACATATGTGGTAGTATTATATTACGCATAAGATGGGGGAGGTGGGTGTGGATA
This sequence comes from Solanum sejunctum, assembly GCA_025642045.1. Taxonomy (NCBI): domain Eukaryota; kingdom Viridiplantae; phylum Streptophyta; class Magnoliopsida; order Solanales; family Solanaceae; genus Solanum; species Solanum sejunctum. The sequence continues at coordinate 2,864,462 of JAOTQJ010000072.1, forward strand.
ATGTTGGAATTATTAGTGAAGAGATGAAATGACGGAAATGTCCTTGGATTGTCGTTGAATTTAATGAGGTGCCATTTCTGTAAGCGGCGCAAGATAGATAGGTTTGGCTATTAATGGCAAAACTGACGCCAGGGATGCGCATTTAAGGAAGAGTGTGCGAATTGTGTCACCGCTTGAGGTCTATCACTCGGATCACGTGACCGTCGTGATGTCTGAGTTGGTTTTTTTTTTAAAAAAAAAAAAAAACGTTTCAAATTATTTATCATATTCCTCAATTTTAAGGAGTAATCATTTACATCTCTTTTTCAATTAATTTTTCCGTTTCAAATTATTAAGCACCTACTTACGTTTTTTAATTATCAAAAGATGTTCTTGTGATACTTTCTCTCTGTTTACGTTTATTTATCATTATTTTACTTATTGAGATTAAACTTGTGATATTCTCTATGTTTATTTTTACTTATCATTATTTTACTTATTGAGGTTAAATTTGTGATACTTCCTATGTTCACTTTTAATTACTTGTCATTCTTTTAAGCTAGCTTATAATTACAAGCAATTTTATAATTTCCTCTTGAAAATTGAAGAGTTTAATTATCCCTTACAATTGCACTCAATTACCTATAGACCAAGTAATTAAATGGCCAATTAAAATGTCTAGATAATGTAATTACACTCAATTACATCAAATTTGATTATCAGGATAGCTTTTCAAACATGTCTAAGTAACTTATTAAGGTTTTATTTTTTATCATTTAAAATAAATTAACTTTCCGAAATTCAAGAGTATTACTATTTTTTTATATATATTTACTCTTCCTTTTTAATAACATTCTTAACTATTTTTAAAATTTTAAGAGAATAGTTCAAAATAATCAATAGGACAATCATAGGAGCATGTAAAATCTCACTAATTCACTTGTTATGGATCAACAGGAGTATTGATTAGAAGGAAAAATTTACTATCTTATTACTCTAATACGTTAAGATGGAATTTTTCTTCCAACTTCATTAGCAACTACTTACTAATCAATTTGTTTTATGTACACTATTTTAATTTTGATTAGACAAAGAAATATCTATCGAAATACAATAATATATTACATTTATATATTTATTATTTGTGTCGTATTTTTAATCTAACATAAGTATTTATCATTTACATTTTCGATCTGACTTACATGCTTATTATTCAGATCGTATTTTTGATTCGACATACGCACTTATCATCATGTAGTACTTTTAATTCAACTTACGCGCTTGCCATTGGTGTAATGCTTCCGGTCTAAAATTGGGATGCTACTTTTCATTATTCTCGCTCTTTGCCTTTAGCTCCATTTGAATAAAGAAGAAGACTACAAATATTTACTATATTGAAATAGTATCTAATTTTAAAAAAATAAAATTATTAATAAAGACATAATCAATTTTATTTTTAACTCTTTAAAATAATAAATATCTTGTGTTTTAAAACAAAAAATTACTATAGATAATTTGAAACACAATATGTTCTTTAGCAGCTCACTTTTGGGATATCTCCATGAACATATGCGCCAAAAGAGGATGTTAGCCCTTTATTTAATCTTAGTTGCTTGATTACCTTTTTTCTTAAAAAAAATTCTCGTTTCATGTATAGTAAACTAGAAATTTGAAGGAGAAAAAAGAGGTAAATATAATTGAATGTAAAGATTAGATAAATTAAAATTATAATTTGTGATGTTCTAGTTATTGGATTGTTCCTTTTAAGATGCCTCATTAGTTGAGTAATACAACAACAACATATCCCAGTGTCTCAAAAGGTTTCCGCTTATTGCAGGATAAGGGAGTATCGGATATACGCAACCTAACCCCTATACTTAAAAACATAAAACGGCTGTTTCTAGATAATCCATGAGGAACGTCGAAAGTTGCATTGACTAACTGCTACTTCACAAATAAAAAAAGCACAAATAGTTTAAAGAGTCGTTTTGTTTTATTCCATTATACTCCAAGGCCAAAAAGTTAGTTAATCTTTGGTTCCATCCGAGATTGATGGAATCATTAGTTGAGTAATAATAAAATAAAATATTCAACCATTAGGCGAAGGTTGGTTATAGATTTTTGGAACAAGGGTTCCAAAAAAATAATCTTTCTATCTCTATAAGGTAGTGAGTAATACTTGCGTAAATTCTATCTTTCTCATAACCTATTTGTATGAAATAATAATTGTTTATTCTTAACTGTCTTATAAATAATTTGATCTTTCTTTACAACATTAAAGTATAAAAATTAGAATTAAAGGTGTATTGAAATATATTTTAGATCATATGGCTTAAATATATTTTGTAAAATATTATAATTAAACAATTACTAAATCTAAAGATAAATATTATTTTTTAAAACAATTTTTTTTAAGAAATGACATGGAAAAAGTACAGATAGCAAGAGTTACTGTTGTTCTTTATAACGGAAAATGGGTTATTTTGTCGGGTGGTTCATGAGCATAGGTTATATATTTTAGGATTAAATTTAGAATTTATTTATCTTTTATTTAGTTGAAGGTGTAATATTTCTTTAAATTTGATATTATTTTACCTAACTTTTAAAATACAAGAGCAAATTATAAGCTAAAATATGAGTCATGTGAATCATGGATGGAGCTACATTCACCCACGAGTGCTCAGATGAATATTCTTCATCGAAATTTTTTTTCAATATAGGTTAAATATAGATATTTTTGATACATATCAATTTTGAATACCCTTGATACAAAAATTACTCATTCATATTCTAAAAATATAAACACTTTTAACAAAAATATTGGCTCTACCACTAATATAAATTCGTTATCTCATAAAATTATATATTTTATGTGTTAAAATACTATAAAATTAAATTGTGCATTCAATTGAATTTAAGTTATTTATCTAAAGAATTAGAAGTCAATTCTTATGTGCTTTCAACTGATTTCCAATCTCTCATCAGTATCAATATTTCGACTACTCAAACTGATACAGATACAGGAGGGCTTTTGTGCATTATAACACATATAGTGACTATTTAATTACCTTGATTATAACATGTCGTTTAGTGTGAAAAATTAGTGCATTTAATTTTGAGATAAAAATAAAGTGATCTTTAAATTGATATTTTGTTGATAAGTTCAAGATAATTTATCCTGGAACTAATAAATAATAGCGAGATAAGTTATCCCTTTTCTTGGGGTATACTAATGCCTGGATAACTAATCCTAGGATAAAAAGGATAAATGACAAAGGTATCCTTTTTACATCTCATTTTGAATATTTAGGTGTATTTTCATTATTTTTAATATAATATATAATAACATTCACTTCCTATTTTTATAACATTTTTTCATATTTTCTATTAAAGAATTACACTATATAATATAATTTTTATTTACTAATTCTTATATTTTTTTATATTTTGATTTTTCATAAATCTTTTTAATTTGACAAACTTAAAAACAGAAGTTGTATTTTAAAATTAAATAAGAAAAAAGTTTTATTTTAAATGCATACCATGCACACATAAAAATAAAAGTTTTATTTTAAAAATAAATATTGAATAACTAAAATAAGAAAAGAAAATACACAAAAGAATTAATAAAATAAAGAGAATTTTTAAAAACAATTAATATATTCTTAAAATTTAGGCAATAAATCAAATACCCAATAAAAAATAAATTAATTTAAAAACATAATCTTACTTTAAAAAATTTGAATTTATTTAAAATAAATTAATTTAGAAATTATAACGATGGAGAAAAAAAGTGGACATTATAATGGAAGCTAGTACACGTGCGGGGAACCACCCATCTTTTGTTGTTTTTCAAGTTTTGGTGTTTTTTTTGAGGTCCTCGTGTGCCTGCCTCTTCCTCTTTAAGACAATGACCTTCTTCCTCTTTTTTTTCCTAAACTAAAATAAATTCTCCCCCTTTTTAAGTAATTTACGTATTTCAATTAGTGATAGAACTAATATTTTTATCTAGAATATTTATACTTTTAAAACATGGATAGATTAATTTTTATATCAAGAATGTTTATCAATTAATTTATATCAAAATATTAATATTTAACTTATATATTCAAAAAAAAATTTAACAAAAAATATTCATCTGATCAGCATTGTTTCAACTACTTTTCCTTCTTTCCCTTATTCTTTTTTCGCAAAGCAAACAGTCCCAATTTTCCTTTTTTCCTTCAAACGTGAAAGCAAAAGATCCTTAATTAATTAAAAAAAAAACCTTTTCTATTGACTAACTTTTACATTAACCTTTTTGGCCATGCAACAAGTTTGCTTTTATAGTTATAGCCTTTTCAGCCATTTACCTTTTCATGCAATCCTTATATTTTTAACCATATCTTTTTTGTTTAATGATAAGATAATGATTGTTAATTAACATAGATAAAAGAAAATTAGGCAAAAACGTCGTACGTGGGAAATTACGAAGTGTGAATCCACTTCAATATCAAACAATAATCATTCACTCTTTTTGGGGTTCCTATGCCTCTCACCTCTCACCTCTCACAGTCTCATGGGCGAAATAAAGGCACATTATCTTATTCAACAAAAAATTATATATTTTTATTTATCTCATGTATTATTTTATAATGTTCAATAATACTTGTTCATTTTATGAAATTAAGAGATAATTTTATATTTAATTTTTAATTTACCCTTGTTATTAATTATATTCATTTCCCTATTACATTTTTTAATATATCATATTTATTATATTTAAAAGGCAATTTGATAAAATTACCCCATCATTTACTATTTCTTAATCCATATGTCAAGTCAATAGAGGTCAAGTAAAATTAAACGAAGAAAATATTATCAAAATTATTTATTAGATATATATAGTAAATATTGAACCTTTTTAATTTGATATATTTATTTCTTTCATATTTAGAATCTTCCATTTATCCTCTTTGTTGTAACTTCCATTCCTCAATCTCACTAGTATGCAGATGTTAAAGTAAATGACTTTTAGATTTTAAATTATATTTTCTCTGTTTCATATTAATTGAATTTATGAGATAATGCACATATATTAAGAAAAATATTCAAAGATAAAATTTATACCATACTTTTCACTATTATCCTTTGTGAAATCATAAATATGTAGTGTAATTTATCTCCTAGAAAATATAAAACTTTAATAAATGAAAAGACAAATATGAAAAAAGTTTCAAACATACTTTTTAAACTTTGAACAATTTAACTATTTTTAACATTGAAAAAAGTCTCAAAAATTTAATTAATTTAAGATAGAGATAGTAATTTATATGCATGAATTTTGTAAAATTTTTTTTTTATGATTTTACGGAAAGCTTATATAGATTGTGTCGACTACCAGTCTACCTCGGAAACATTGAATCGTGATACTTAAAAGGTAATTGCATCTACATGTCTCTATTATTGGTTAATAGCTTAAAAATAAATAACACCCATTTAATAAATTAACTCGTTTATTGGGAGAACAAGTTATCCAAATTTAGGTATTTCGAGATTATTAGTAATTTCATTCTGATGAGATAAAAATAACATTATAATTCTGAAATAAATAAGTTATTTGCAATTTTATTTTAATCAAACATGAGATAAACTCATTCTCAAATTAATCCTGAAACCAATTATCCCTTATTCCTCATACCAAATTGACTAGTGCCAAAAAATTGTTATACTATGAGCGAATATAAATTAATCTATTTTATTTTATAATGCAATTTATGAATTTATGTTATATATACTATTTAGTATTTTTTTAAAAATACACCATCAAGTAACTTTTACCTGTTAATAAATAATTTATATTAGTTTCAACATTATGAATTTCATATTAATTTTTTTTTACATATGAATAATCTTTAAGTGATATGAGCATATAATTATTTTTTGGCCTCGTAACGATATATTATATAACTTAAATTCAACTAGTATGGAAACATTGGATTTCCCCCAACCCTAACGTGAAAAGAAAGGATGATCAAGATTTCAAGCTAGACCTAATTAAAAGTAGTTGAGTGACCTAAATTTGAACGTTAAAAGCTAAAGTGATGAAAAAGGCTATAGAATTGATAGGGAGATAGCTAGGGGGTCCATGACAACAAGTGAAGAAGACGTGCCACCACTAATTTTGCAATGTTGGGGCGCCATATTTCCTCAAGAAAATTAGCCTATCATGTCAAGTACCTTTATCCTTTACATTTCTACGCTATACAATCATTCACCAAAATAATAACCAACAAATATACATATTTTATCATTATTCATTTTATATTTGCTATTTTTTCATATTTTATATACTATCATTTGTTTTTCAGTATTAGTTGTTCTTTTTTTTTTCTCCCCCCCTTTCATATCTAAAATATTCTGTTTATGAGGCTTAATTCTTGATACGAGAGTTTTCCGAAAATTATTAACTTCTCTATTTTAATGAGATAGTGATAAAATTTACATATATTTTATTCACATTATACCCCACTTGTGAAATTTCACTAGATCTGTTATTATTTATAAGTTATTATTTTTTATCGATCCAGTGGCCAAATATATGTTACAAACTGTATCATTGACTAAAAACTTAATTTTTGTGTGTTGGAATGGTTTATGTGTTGTGGGGTTGGGGTGAGGGTTGAGAGAGTATGGGGAAATGGTCCTACAACACTAAAGTTTAGCCCAACATATCACATGTTCCAAGTAGGTGGCCGTTAGATCCCCCCAAATTAAACCCCTTTCGTGTACATTTATACTAGTATTGGTTAACACATTTGTCAACAATTTGCCATTTACTTTATGTGTTTGTCATCATTCATCACACTTTAATTAATTTCTTCTTCAAGTTGTCTTCTACTCCAATCTCATATGTACATGCATGCATCAAATGTAAATATATGTGGTTCTATATATCAATAATATAAAAAGAATTCAGAGTGACAAGTCTATAATTATAAAGTTATTACTGTATTATCTATTGCGTGGAAGGTAATTCTTGTTAGCCCGTATTTTAATAACAATGCAGAAAAATAGAATCTAAAGAAAATTACGTTCAACAATTTGAATCCACATAATTCACTATGTATCCTTAAAGAATTTAATCCACTCACTGTATTCGAGATTTATGAATTATTTCCTCCTACGATAAAATAGATTAACAATTACAAAGTAGCAGTACCTCAAACTTTGGTTATTTTCAGCAAACTCAAAGAACCAGCAATGGATTCACACAAATTCAAATCTTAGTTTTCTAAGAAAATATATGCAGAAGAAGTGAAAATTTCATGTTTGGAAAATGCAGCATTGTGTATGTTGAGTTTGTCCCACATTGTTTGTGGGATGGGATTAATTTCATGAACTATTTTTTAAAATTGAATTAAATTCAAAATATATTTCTTTTTCAAATCGAGAGTACTAGTAAGCACCAATTCACCTATATTTATTATGACAAAAGCTACATTATTCAACACTTAATGTTTTATTGGACATTTGGTTGTAGTTACTTGCTAGCATTGATCATGTGAAGTACTCAACTTGATGATCTCTATTTCTTTAGAGCAATTTTTTTATTGTTACTTGTCTATCATCATTAGTTCGATTAGTCATCTACATAGTGTTGAAAGAAATAGTTATAAGCATGTGGAGCCGCTCCATGTTTAACAGGATATTTTGAAATTTTTTTTAAGTATATTATATGAGTTTTGTCAATTTTCACCTCATGAGTAGGTCAGGCCAATGTTTATTTTACTTTGTTCCATCAATCTTGGATGGGGCCAAAGATTTATTATTTTTTGACTATGGGGTATGATGGAATAAAGCAAAATGATTCTTTAAACTGTCTGCGCTTCTTTCAATTGAGAAGTAGCAGTTAGTCCATGCAACTTTCGACGCTTATCATGGGCCATTCGGAAACAGTCGCGCTATCAGGTTGTGTACATCCGACCCCCCCTTACCCCGCAATGGACGGGAGCGTTTGAGGTATTGGGATAATATTATTGTTGTTATTGTTGTTTGTATCACAGTGAAATCCGTCTCAGTTCTTGATTTACTCATGACCTTCATATTCTGTAGTCCACAGTCAGATATCCAACTCTGACGTAAGGAGATGTCAGCAATCCCACGTTACTTACGAATAAAATACTCGATCTCTACTTAACGTCTTGAATAACTCTCGGCTTATCTTTTGAAATTGAATAAGACTAACATTCATTTTATTATATTAAAAAATAGTGAGGGGTACAAAAGGCATGACCTAGCATATAGGAAATCACTATCCCGTCTTCTCTGTCAACAGTTAAGATATTTGGAATGTCATGCTTTTCTTTATTTGCTCATTCATGGATTAGATGCATTGTACCTTAAATTCTAGCTAGTTGTCTTTGCCTCATTCTAACCATATTTTTATTGCCTCTTATTTGCAATGCTATATATGTCTGGCAAAACTCTTTTATTATAAGCAATTGATTTTCATTACATATTGGTTTCGATTATATTATGTTTATATTGACAATGCCACTAGATCTCGATTCATTAGTATAAATGAAGGCATGCACCATGATATATGGTATACAGAAATTCCATACGCCTTCTTTTTTCTACATTGTCTATATTTCTTACTCTCTAATTTTATAACTGGTATAAATTGACACATTTAAGGGACAAAGATCAAAAAAGTACTTAAGCTCTCACTTTTTTGTTAGTTTCATTATGGTATATACTTAATGAGAAAATCTATCACGGTCTTCTTCCCACATATTTTGTGGAGTACATATTTCTTATTTTATATTGCTCCAGTTTTTTAATCAGTATAATCAATACTTTTAACTATAAGTATGAACAAATTTGTTGAGCTCTTACCTAAAACAAGATTGAGGTTGTTCAGCTCAAATACATTTTTTAAGTACAATAATCGATCTTTAAATCATTCACCTGTGATGATAAAAAGTTTGACTTAGACTTTTTCTCATTATATACAAAAAGAAATATTTATAAACGAAGAAAGTTAGGGATACGGGTGTACATGGAGCGAGTTGGTGCGGATTTTTTAAATATCAATTCAAACCATTTATATTGAATTTTTTAATATATAAATCAAACCAAACTAAACCAATAAATGCGGATTTATCAACCTCGGATTTTTTCGAGTTGGTGCGGATTGGTGCGGTTTGCGGATTTTTCTATTTTTTTTTTAACCTTTTGTTACAAAATTATGTGTAGAAAGATAATTCTCCATAGAAGTTGATTAATATGAATAATAAAATTGCTTTTACATGTTA
>JAOTQJ010000072.1:2876426-2892990 GCA_025642045.1 Solanum sejunctum
TATATATATATATAATGTTGGGTTGGTTTGGCCTCGGGTTGGTTTTTTAAAATCAAAATCAAACCAACTCAAATATAGTCGAATTTTTTTTGTCAACACCAAACCAAATCGGACCAACCCACCAATCATTTTTTTTTTCGGGTTGACTCGATTTGTCGGTTTAATGCGATTTACGGTTTGATTCTGTACAGCTCTAGTTAGGGAATATAAGATGTAACGTGAAGATGGTTTTTGTGACTTTTCGTCTTCATAAATAATTGTAAATGTCTAGCTGCATTAAACCTAAATTTTGTCTAGGTAAATTAGTGAAGTTAATAACATGTTATTCGTGACTCTGCTTATCCAATTTGCTTAACAAATATTATGCTTTGATTAATCTATTAAATTTTTATATCATAAATATTTTCTTTTTATCCAATATAAATTATTGTCCAATACTTAAAAAGTGCACTTCAATTTGGTCAATTCAAATGGGCTCTTAATCATTTTTATTTTATAATTTCAATGCTTATTACATTTATAAATTTGATTAATAATCAAATGGCGAACTTATTTATTTAAGGCCTTAATATAAAATTAAACGGTTGCACGTGTATCAAGTTTTCCCCAATGGAATAATGCCGTATTAGTTTCATTTGACTAAATGTTTAGTAGTATTTTATAGCTGGTGTCACATGCTTCATTCTAATGATAGGTGAGTTGTAAATCTTATCAACTTTTGAGTGGGACTATGTCCACTTCCGAAGTCCCTCATGTAAATATTAAAGATATGATAAATAAAATATAGTTATAAAAAAAAATTATAATTCACCTCTTTTCACTCTCGCTCGTCTTTCTCTTTTCTCTCTCAATTTCATGTATATTAATTATATATATATAATTATTTGACAGATACACTCATATAATTTGATAAATATACATATACAGTTCGGCTCTTGAATTTCCTCCTTCTCTCAATTTTGCTAGCCTCTCTCCTCTTCTCCAGGTCACATAGCTGAGGTTATATTGCATAATTATGTAAAATATAGTTATTTGACCATATTAAGTTTCAAACTTAGGTTATCTATGAAAGTTCCTTTTTTTTCCAACTAAAATAATCTTATGTATATGTAATATATCGTCAATGTATAAATAATATATAACTCTGTATATAAAATGTATAAATTATAATTATATATCAGAAATATATATACTGTTTATATATTACAAAAACTTATTTTCCTCAACTCATGCAACCACCCATCGTCGAAAATAGGAGTTCAAGAATTTCTATAAGACAGAGCCTTAAGTTTCTCCATTCATATTAATCTTCTGTTAAAAAGCTTCATAACATAAATTGACATTTTTCTATATTTAAAAGCTATTCAATTTATTGCCACTGGCTTGATTTGTATAGGTTTCATCCGATATGAACCAAAAATTGATAGAAATTTTATGATACATTATACACATTTTATGTGGAACGAAATCGAATTTCAGTGACAACAACAAATTACGTCGTGACACACAATGAAACTCAAATACGAAGGAGCATCTAAATGCATTTGGATGGGGAAAACATGCAAGAATTCTGATACAATGTGAACCTTTGATCGAGTAGGATCGTATTAGTGAATGCTCAGATCCTTTTTCTGGAGAGAGCTATAGTTAGGTTCTTGTTGCTATTTTCTCTCTCCTCTCTCATCTCTCTCATCAATTTCTTACCAAATATACAATTACATATATATACCAGCTGCGTATATACAATTATATATATATATATATATATATATATATATATATAATTCACCTCTCTCCACTCTCTATTCTATCTAGATCTCCTCTCCTCCCTCTCTCGACTCTATCCTCCCCTATAGGTTACACAGTCGAAGTTATATTGTATAATTATGCAAATATAGCTATTTGATCATATTAAGTTTCAAACCTGAATTATTTGTAGAAATTTCCCTTTTTATTTCATCTTAATAAACTAAAAAGAAGTGGACAACTTTGGGCTTTGTGGCCCAAATTAAAATCTGGGTCCATTATCTTTGTCTTTTTTGGAGGACCAATATATCCAAGACGAATAAGCAAAGAAAGGAAATGAAGGCAGGGTGTAGTAGCTGAATTTGATTCAATGGCGACCAGTTCCCTTATGGTTTTTTCTTCACTTGCCTCAAGACTCTCAGTGACTGCCATTTCAGTTTCCCACAACCCCAAACTTCACTTTTCTTACTCGGGCGTCGTCTCTTTCTCTTCTTGGAATGGACTGAAGCAGCTCAGCATTTCCAAACCTCAATATTCTCTACGAATTGGTACTTCTCTTTTCTGGGTCTTTGCTAATTTTAATGCCAATTGGCTTTTCTTTACTTCATATTTGAAGTGGTTGATTGATTTACAGGAAAAACTAGAAAAATCAGAGGAAAAGGTGTATATGCATCTCTTTTTGGAGTTGGTGCACCTGAGGCACTAGTCATTGGGGTTGTGGCTTTGCTAGTTTTTGGCCCAAAAGGTCTTGCTGAGGTATGTTGGCTTCCTTGTGCAAAATTTCATTATAAAGCATGGTCAAACTATTCTTCTCATAGATTACTGTATTAATCATGGAAAACTGCTGAATCATTGACACAACCTGAACTCTCAGGCAAATTGATAGCATGAAAAAAATACTTTCTGAGCTCCCAGGGAACAAGTCTCAGAATGTAATTGTAACTGAGCAGAGATCCCATTCCTGATATCAAAGCTAATAATTAGGTGTAAGATATACAATGATTACCAGCTTCTACTTAGGTTGATTACATTCAAAATCTCCAGGCTCTTTTGGAATTTAGTCATTTGAAAATTGTGCATTCAAATTCATTAGATATTTTTAGATGCATTTAACTAGGGTGAGTTTCAACTTTCAAGTTCTAGGTCTTCATGTAAGGATTAGAAATTCCTCAAATGGATTTTATACTGCAAGAAGGTGTTGAATAAATTTGGGGAGGAAAAGGGTGGGTGATTAACATATGTGAGAGGTAAAACATATCATCTTAGAAGCGTGTAGGAAATATGTTGGCTTTGGAGGGAGGGAGGGGAACATTCCTTGGTAGTTAATATATTCTCTGGTGCAAATGCCTATAAAATTCTTTGTATGTGCCTCAGATATTAGCCAAATGATCTTTCATGTGCTTAAGATTAGGAGGGTGGTCTTCCTTCTGAACTAAGACGGGTAATCGAAGTCTTGCAGTGGTTATGCACCTAAGGTCATGAGTGCATATAGGTTTTTTGCAGTGCTCACCCATTCAGGACAGTGATTGCTACATGGAAGACATAAGCTAGCGGTTTACTGGGCTGGGGTGGGATTTTTGGGAGTACTAAAGAACTAATGTAAGTAAACAGAAAATTAGGATTCTGACGCAGCAGCATCTTCTGGCTGGTATCCATCTCTGAAATCCCTTGGATGATGCTAGTTAATCCCTGGCTGGCTGGCTACACAGACTAGCAGTACTATAATGCATATAACCTATAAGTGCTTCTTGTGAGGTCATGAGGCAGACACATGCATGTTTTTAAGAACGCCATGTGCTTCACTTTTGTTGGTCCATTTTTCCCTGCAAAAATCACATTCTTCTGATGCTTTCTACTCTGATTCTGCAGCTTTAGTTTGAGGATTTTGAAGTAGTAAATTTCAATCCTTCAGTTGTGTTCAAGTATACCAATGTAAATGTAAACCTTGATTGTACTACCAGTTGGTTTCTCAGTAGGAGAACCTAGCATGTCTCGTTTAACTCTAAGATCTACTGACAACATAAACTTTGACTTATCATCTTACAGTGAAATTTTTTGCATTTCAGGTTGCTCGTAACCTGGGAAAAACTTTGCGTGAATTTCAACCTACTATCAGAGAACTTCAGGTAGGTCCATGTTACATTTTGCTAAGTTTCTTTGTTTCTTTTATTCTACAAGCAGGTTTTGATCTCATTTCACTCTTGTCTTTTGAATGAAGGATGTTTCAAGGGAATTCAAGAGCACACTTGAACGAGAGATTGGCCTTGATGACATTAAAGGTTCAGCCCAAGGCACAAGAAATTCTAGCCCAATGAGCCCTTCATCAGATAGCAGTTCTACACAGGCAGCTGATCCCAGTGAGTTGTCACACCTTTAATATTTATGCCATTTGTGTTTCCTATTAGTAGTATGTGTTTTTTTCATTAACTTCAAACATCCTTCTTACAACAACAACAACATACCCAGTGGAATCCCACAAGTGGGGTCTAGGGAAGGTAAAGTGTACGCAAACCTTTCCACTACCTCATGGAGATAGAGAGACTGTTTTTGGAAAACTTTCGTCTAGAAAAATCAAGCCCCATAAGCAGTAAGATACTAGATATGGAAAAAAAAGGAAAAAAAAAAAAGTAAAGCGATTAATAATGAAAAGCAAATGATAGTACGTAAATACGATAAAAGTAACAAATATAAAACGAATAATGAAAACACAGGATATAAAGACCCGACTACTCCTACTAACCTACTATATCACAAGGCCATATATCAACTTACCCCTACTAGCCTATTAGCCTTCTATCCTAATGCGTGACCTCCACTCTTTTTTATCTAAGGTCAGATGAAGTTTCTCCATATCTTATCTGATCACCTCCTCCCAATACTTCTTCGGTATGCCTCTACCCATCAGTGTAACTCCTTCTTGCACGTTTTAATTCTCATATGAATGGTTCAGAGGTTACATCGATGCCTAATAGAATATACCAAGTGTATGAATGCACTTATCATATTAAAGAACTATTGATGTTTGTGCATTTTTTTAACTTTAGTGAGGTCTTCAATTGGCAGTATGGTGAAAACTGCAGTTTTGTCACGACGCAACACGGGCCGTGAGTGGCACCCACACTTACCCTCCTAAGTGGGTGAACCAACATATAAATCCCAATCGATACTAACAATTCAACTTATAAAATATGATAATAATCAAGAGGTTAAACTCATAAGGCAGAAATAACCCAAAATTACTAAGTTTATTTCTTAATGTTCCCCAAAATCTGAAAGTCATCACATCAAGGACACTAATATCAAAATACCAAGTCTAAGAATATCAACTCCAAAATGAAAAAAAAACAAGTGGTTTTTGTCCGAAAGCTAAGGACACCATGACAAGACTAATAGGATCCAACGCGATCTAGAAAAATAGCTCACTTTGGAACCTAATGTGCTGCAGACTGACTAGAGCTGAGGGCGAGTCGAAGTCGGTGGAACACTCGCTGCACTCCACAAAATAAAACAAGAAAAGTACAAGTAGGGGTCAGTACGGGCAACACGTACTGAGTAGATATCATCGGCCGACCCAAAATAGATATCAATAAGCATAAAATAAAAGCAGGAATCAGCCATAACACTTAATAGGGAGCAACAAGCGCACAATCAATCAACAATATCAATGATACACATGAGGACTCAAGCCTCCATATCACATTTCTTTTGGGAGATAGGTTCTTTGAATTTGAGTACATTAAATTATTTTAACAAGTTTTCCCTTATTATTATCGTGCCGGAACGTGACACCTGATCCTATAATATATATGTCGGAACGTGACACCCAATCCTATAATACATGTGTCGGAACGTGACACCCAATTCTATAATATATCTGTGTCGGAATGTGACACCCGATCCAATATATATAATTCATTATTCTTTATCATTACTTCTCACTTCGTTACCAAGATTTCGACAAGCCTTCCTTGTTCAAGGCATCACTATGAGAGATCAAGTTCAAATTATGGGTTTCATGGTCTTGGGATTGCAGACCAATCATAACAATACATCAGTTAACCAAACCACAACAATTAAGTGCATAGAAAATATCACAGCTTTACTCAATGACTATCAATTGCTATTAAGAGTTCCTCTATTAGATAGAACAAACCATAACCTATCTCAAACCGAAGAACCGAAGTCAAGTTAGTTAACCACTGCTTTTCCTTCCTCGATGCCTCGAAGAGTTTTCAATCTATCAAATATACACATATTATTTATAAGAACACGAGTCTATAAACACCCATATTACTATATGTCTAATTTAGACCCAAAGATTCACCTAATTATATAATCAAGTTCCTAAATTTCAAGTCTAGAGCTAAGTCTTTAATTCCTCCAAATAACATAATTTTAGTGATACTCAATGATACAATACACCCAATATGTAATTACCTATCCCCAATTATAATTAGAAATTTATATTTATCCAGAAATATAAATGAGCTTAGATCTTACATTACAAATCAATATGAAATATGATAACATTTAAATCACATGGTCTACCAGGGAAAACACTTTGTTTTGCTTTATGAAATTCTTTTAAAAGTTTTTTTTATTTCAGGAACTAAGAAGTTGACTTTATTTATGTAAAGATTAGAAAACTTTTTAATAGTAGTATGGAATCAAGAAGATAACGTTGTTGTTGCAGCAAATCCACTTACCATTACTGCCAATGAAAAACATTATTTAATTCCAAAGGGAAATTTCATTCACCCATCTACATACTAGAAAGAATTGGAGTGGTCAGGAACCCAATACAACTCCAATATATTATATATAATTGCTAAGTTGCAACTATTCTTCCCACTAATACATATTAGCACTAATCAATATTTTGAATGTCCTTAAGGTGTAGAATGAACAACAAATTTGTTCTTACTTGGAAACGAATGGCGACGGCGGTGATCGCCAAACCCTCCACTGCTTTATTTTTCCAACTTATTTTATGTTAAAATTGATAAATTATAATAATTTATCTTAATAGATATAAGATAAGTAGTATAGGATTTTAATTAAATTATCACTTTAACCCATTAAGTAACTTAATAATCTAAAATTACCCCTAAACTAGATAACGAATTTATCGAATCATCCAAAAGCCCCTTTAAAATTTTATAATCTAAATCCTTTAAAGTTCTATTTCTCAAAACGACTTGAGGGTCCTTAAAAGTTTCCAATTTGCATCGGGAAAGAAAGTCAACTATCACTAATGTGTAGGTAACACGTTAAGGTTTCTGGGTTGTTTCTGATTTTTTTACCCCCTCCCAGGGAGATCCTATCCTTTTTGCTCACTTGATGACTCAAATTCACAACCTTAGGGTTGGAGGTGAGGGGTGCTTACCATCCAAGCAACTCCCTCTTTTCATTTGGGTTAGTTCAGTGTGTTAGAATAGATATACTGCTTACATAGTGGTTTCTAGATTTTTTGGAATTTTTTCTGAAGATTATATTTTATTCTACCATGTGAGATAGAAATGGGATCGAATTGTCTGTATTGTGCCTTTTAGTATCCCTTGTAATTCCGAAGTTCATTTTGTGAGTGAAACATATGTTGTGAAGTATTGATTGGGAGTTCACGAGTGGAGTTGCAAGATTCGATCCTTATCTAGGCCCTGGTTAAATTTATGTGCAGAAGTCATCTGATCTTGTAGCAACTGTATTTCATATGGTTGATGTATAATGTATTGATAGTTCTGGAAGGTTTCTTGTTGAGCTTTTCAAAAAGACAATTGCACTATTGTTGGTTGCGCTCTTATTCCAAAAGAAATTTTAGATAATACCAACTATTCGTCTATTCCCATACAAGTGAATGTCAGTCAAAACCCAGAACCGATCTTACCAAGACCTTAACCATCACAAAGAGAAACACTACTGGGTTTTGGTGGCGATAAATACTAAGATAATTTAGTTGGCACACAATAAAGCTCTAGGTTAGCCTATAGTTGGGTGTGTGAACAAAGTCACATATTGGAAAGTGATAGCTAGAAGCTAAATATACGGTGTAGGGGTACTCTTGATGTTATGAGGCCTTTAGGAGAAAACCATGCGGGTTTGACCCAAAGTGAACATTATTATACCATGTTAAGAGTGTCCTTCAGTATAGTTTAGTCGTCAAAGCTGTATGGTTGAAAGGTCCCTAAAAGGCCAAATTGAACTTGAAAAGCAAAAGTTAAGTCAATTCCGCGTAGGTACATGATGGGTGTTTGTTTGCCTTCACATAAATTCAAAAACCTTCTTTTTTTTTGTATTCTTAAATAGGAGTGTTTATTATGAAAGAACATAGAGTCTGGCAATAAAATTTCCCAGTATGTCTGGTGAAGCTCATTTAGTTCATTTTTCCCTTCTTTGTTTGGTTTTTCCATTGGAGATGGATCTTCTTCTCCTTAGGCATGTGGGATACCGTTACTCTGTGTGTGTCTTTCGTCCAGCCTACTGATCTTTTTCTTTAAATAAGATCTAAATTCCAATGGTAGTTTCATTAGATATCTTACAACTTGAAACCCTCTTTATCCTGACTCAGGTTCTCCACCTACGTGAACCCCAGTTAGATTCAGGTGTGCTACTTCTACTGTTAACAGTAGTTATGTGAGACATCTCAGGCTCTCTTGGGCACACGCTGACAGAGTGACTCGTGAGCTTAACACTTTGACAGGCTTGGTAGAGGAGGATAGAGGTCTCTCATTATGGTTCAAATTTGGACCCACCTTTACCATAGACCATAGAATAGTGAAAAGGTAGGCATGCTTTGAACTCCTTGAATTTTCAATCCTTTGTGTGAATCTTACTTTTCCATTCATTTGCGATTTGTGGAATAACTACTTGAATTTAAAGAAATTCTGCACGGAGCATTTTCTTGAGAGGGACAGAAGTTGGGTTTTCATGTACATGTATAAAATGTTAGGGGTGCATGAAGAGTTCATGGAAATCTTGGGCTCATTCCGGTCATTGCCTTTCGAGGATTCAAGCTTAGTTCTTTTAACTTTATATTGAACACTTGAATGGATTTTAATTTAAAAAAATAAATTGGACACACTTGTAAGCTTTCTTTGACTGCAGTTTGAGGTGTTCCAAACTGTTTGATGTTTGTGAATTGTCTGAATCTGGAGGAAACTTTAGTTGTTTGTGACTAGCATGAAGGACTACCTTGCATTCTTGTTTGCATTTCTGCCTCATAATCAATATTCTTTGCTTCTCGGCTAGTTGAAGAACCAAATTTGCAAGAACATTTTGTTCCTTATCTTTCATTCATATTATCCAACCTTTTAATCAATGTTGTTGCTACTTAGCACCAGAATTTGCTAGCATGAAACAAGTTTTTGCTGAAGAAATGTGTTACATCTGACAACTGGAGGAAGGCTACCTTGCATTCTTGTTTGCATTTCTAGCTCATAATCAATGTTCTTTGCTTCTCGGTTAGCTGAAGACTGTAAATTGCAAAGAAGTTTTATTCCTTATCGTTCATTCATATTATCCAAGAAGTTTTATTCCTTATCTTTCATTCATACTATCCAACCTTCCAATCAATGTTGTTGCTGCTTAGTACCAGAATTTGACCAGCATGAAACAAGTTTTTGCTGAAGCAATGTGTTACATCTAATAACTGGAGGAAGGAAAACCTTGCATTCTTGTTTGCATTTCTACCTCATAATCAATGTTTTCTGCCTCTTGGTTAGCTGAAGACCCAAAATTGAATAGAACATTTTATTCCTCATCTTTAATTCATATTATCCAGTCTTTCAATTAATGGTTGTTGCTGCTTAGGACCTGCAGCATATCCACTATTGCAATATTCCAAGTGGGATTTTGGTCCGTATCTTGGACCACTTTTACCTACTATTATCCATAGTCGTCTTCTGCAATTTTTATTTTTTTTGGCTTTATCTAATTGAAGAGCAAATCAGTTTCCATGCTCATTTGTGCTAGCAGACTAAATTGGTACATATCATGTAAAGAATTTTATTTTATTATGTAACTCTTACAAAACTGGCAGATGGTTCTGCATCATCAAAGATAGCTTCCATGGGTGAAGACGACTTGGAAAGGCTGATGAGAATAGCTGAGGCTGAAAAACAAGCTGAGAAGGACCTTGCGGCCTCACTTGAAAGTCGGTCTGAATCCGAAACCGTGTCACAAGGTAAGAAGATATACGAAATAAAGATCAGATCACCATTCGTCTAGCTTTATACTGTAGCAACCATTGTCCATCTCTTAAATTGCTGTGTTCCAGATGCCTGGTTTTTCTTAGCTCCTGATGGGACTGCACAAAAGTGCTCTACTTCTATTTGGATATTTGTTGCTCTTATTAGCACAACAAGCAATGCACTTCCTGAGTTCTTTTCTCCTTTACCATCATGCTATGAAGCAGGATGCATTTCTACTAGGTGTTTTCTGCAGATCCACTCGAGCTGTTTGACACATTCTGTTCATGGGATGCATTTTAGAACTTTTTGATCCAATTGTTGTTGTATTCATCCTTAAGGAACTAATTAGTATTAATGTTTCTGAAGTAGCAGATAATTCTTCTTCAGATAGAGCATACTCAACTGAAGAGTACTTGAAGATCACTGAGGAGCAGCTAAAAGCAGCAGCTCAGCAGCAGAATGAGACATCTAATCCCGAGCAAATCCTGTACAATGCCCAAAGCCCACAAGGTTAGTAATGTGCGAAAAAGTCGAAAACACTGCTTTGCTACGAGCCATCTCTTAAATTGGTGCAGTCATGACTCACGAAACCTGGTCACTCTTGCTGTGCTCCTGCTGGAGGTGTCAAAAAATGCTCTACTTCTATTTGGGTACTTGTTGCCTCATTAATTATGTTGCTCGGACTCTTCAAAAATGTCAGCAGGTGCGTGTCGGATTCTCCAAAAAGTAGTGTATTTTCGGAGAATTTGACACAGGTGCAGCATTGAAAGTGAAGAGTCCGCGCAATTTAGCTCATTAATACATTAAAGAGATCCACTGCTTGAATTCTTTTCTCCTCTATTGTTATAATCGCACTCCAAATGTCTGATCCTGGCTGGGGGATCTTTTGTGGGATGGGAATATGGAATCCTTATATGGCCTTGCGCAATCCTCTCTTTATAAATTCGCTTTTGAGGTTGACTTTGGTGCAAGGTCCATTTCTTTATTAATCCTTCCATTCCATTTTGTGGCACCGTTTGACTTGGTACAAAGCTTTTCTTATAAACCAACAAAGTTTAAGAAAAAATGTTTCGAGTTATATAAAGGTGACATTCTTTTTGTAATGGAGCAAAAAGGAAAATGTATCATATAAGTTGGGATAGATGGAGTAACATTTATACTAGTTGTGTTGGTACAGCCAGAGCTGATATGACATTGCATCCACATGAAACACTTTCAAACTTTTCGATCCAATAGGTTGTTTTCTTCATCCATAGGGAACTAACTGGTATTGTTTCTGAAATAGCAGATGGTGCTTCTTCGGCAGATGGAGCATACTCAACTGAAGATCTTTCAACAGCAGCTGCTCAGCAGAATGTGATTTCTTCACCCCAGCAAAGCCCATCAAATTCCAAAAGCCAATCACAAGGTTAGTAATATGTGCACACAGTAATATCTATCCCTCTTTCTCCCTCTGTTCTGACGTTTATGGTAACTGCAATACACCCCAGAGGCTCCAGGAGAAGCTGCCTCAATGACCCCTTCTTCCTTGAAGCCAGAAAGTGAGACGTAGGGCAGCTAACTATGCGATTTTTTATGGTTGTGCTTCTCTTTTTTCCCTTAAGGAAAGGAAAGAAAAAATCAGTGAATTATTCTTGAAATGCTTGGAGAAGCAATTTTGTACAGTAGAGCCATTGGAAGAGTTAACACTTTAATTTTCTTTAGCCATTGAACCAAATTTCACTTATTAGTCCTCTGTTGTATTGTAAAAATTAAATGTTTAAACTAACACTATCCTATTTTTTTATAGAACTAGTATATATACCCACACGTTGTGCGGATATTACTAATATATTAATTTTTTACGTTTAAAATAACTAATATGAATTATTATTGAGCAGTAAAAGTACATGTGTAATGTAAATATATATATATATATATATATATATAGTTTTTGTTAACCCTTGAAGCTAATTAAATTTTGCCCTAATTTATATATAATAAGGATATGTTCTTTAAAAAATATTAATACTATTCTAACTTTTTTTCCAATGCAATAAAGATTAATAATATATGTGGTGTGTGCTGAATTAATATTTTTTCTAATAATTAAATTTTGATTTTGTAGAGCAAATTTGAACCTACTATTAAAAATAATAACTCTACTTTAAACTAAATTCAAATATAATTTGCAAAGTATATTGCAAGATTTTTGGTACACTCCCCATCTCAATCCTGTAATTAAAATGAAATAAAATATTAATGCATAAAACACACACAAAAAAAGAATCCTAGTGACCAATTTTTTTTTAAAAAATTATAATTATATTAATATATAACACAAAGATAAATTATTTTAGTGCAAAAAAAATCTGAGAGATGAAAAGGATGTATCATCTTCTATTTATTTGATTTACTATATGTTTTTTATGAATATTTTGCTATCTTTTTTTATTTTAAATAAATTAAAATTTTTATAAAATTGTTACTCAACTTTTTAGTATTTTTATCTACAAAATAAAAAGTTTTAAGGTGAAATTTTCATTTAGTTATAAGCTTCCATCAAATTGTTGGGAATCCTGTTACCGTTTAAATTTTTTATCAATAATATATCGAAGTAACTTTATTTTTCTTATATCATTACATAAATTAATTTAGAGTCTACATGCCTTTCATATTCTACTTTCATTGTTTATTATTATATTTTTCTAACTAAAACTTCAATTATGCAGGTAAATTTCTATTGTTTAAGATAATATATTAAATTATTTTTTACATTTAAATACTTCATCTAGTTCATATTAATTGAATTTTTGGGATCTTTTTATTGTTCAAAGATTAAGATCAATGTTTGAAATGTATTTCATACATGCCCTTTCATAGATTCAAAGATAACAATTAAAGCGAAGTCCCTATCAATTTCTTTTGTGCCCTTTACTCCTACTCTTACATCTTTCTTCATCTTAGAAATTTTGGATCAATCTCATCCTTAAATTCTATGTCAAACCACCCTTCATTGAATAATTTAAAACATATATCACTCATATAAAAAATCTCATGAGAAATCATAGCGATCTCTTTATCTTCATCTGCAAATGTTCATAGTTGAACTTTAAATTCTATGAAACGACATATTAATATAGTTATCCATGGCAAACCATGCACCTACTCTTTCCAATAATGTTCATCTATCATTGCTGATAAAATTTGATGTACAAAACATGTTTTACATTAGCCTTCTACAGGGTATATAACATACAAATAATATCCATTAAATTGTTTCTATAGATATATAACATAAAAAGTACATATAAAAAAGATCACTACAAATTCTAAAGAAAAAAATAATATAAAAGTTGTAAAATTTGCATCCCTACCTAAAAAGTATGCTAATGGGAGTGAGAGTCATAAGCAACAAATTTTATATTATAGACATGTTATAATTTTCTGCAGAAATATAGCTTGCATTAAATAAACAAAAATATAAAAGATGAATTTACCATAAAATTTCAGTCCAAACTAATTAAGCTCATTACTAATCAATCAAAATTTATTTATAACATACATCAAGTTAATTGGAATAAAAAAATGCAAAAGAACTACAACTAACCGAATCATGATAGGACATAACAAAATATTATAAAATCAATTTACAATTTGTTTATAAAAAAAAAACTTGTAAAATATCATTAAATTTATCACACAATAAAAAATATTCATGAATATGAAGACTCACCTCATCTTCCAAAAAGGTAGGATATTGAAGAAAAAGTTGATTTTATTCTCATCGAATTTATTCTATTCAAGATTTATATGCAAAAAGTAGATATATGTTATAAAATCAATAAAAAAGGATAAGGAATCTAAATGCTGTTTGATATCAATTAAAATTATTGAATTTGTGGCTTAATTTAGAAATAATAATTTTTAACTTTTTAAAAAGAGGTAAGTGATGGACTAAAAGGACAATTTTTCTTTTTCAAATACGTGAGTTATGCGATTAGTTATTTTCTAGAGATAAGATAATCTACTTATCTTTTGAAATTCAAATTTTAAATTAATTTCTTTAGACATTGGACACTTGGCAATTAAATTTTGTTGTTGTTTTTAATCGCATTTTCAGTTTTTTTTGTGTGTTTGTAATTTTTATTTTTATTGTCAAATTACATTAAACTTTTATTGATACTTAATATTTTATGGTGCGGACACGTAGGTATTTTAATCTCTCGGACACATAGGTATTTTAATCTCTCATATTATATAGATATAGATATAGAATTGAGATTCTTTTTAATTGTAAAAACTTAATATTAAATCTGTAAAATTTTAAAAGGAGTTATTCTTAACTGTAAAATTTTAAATGGGTTATTCTTTCTACCATGGTAATTAATTGAGATATTATTTTTTTTTAAAAAAAAGAACTGAATATTAAAACTACAAAGAGTTGTGATAATTTTACCATTCAAAATATATAATTTATTTAATGCTAAATACGATTTTATAATGTCAACATGTAACAGTTTTTTGCCTCTTATCTTATATGATTAGATTATTTTTTTAATTTAATTTCAAGTTTTTAATAATTTAATCAAAACGTAACTTTCATATATTCTTTTAACAATTTTTAAGAATAATGTTTATTTACAAAATTTTATCGTAACAAAGTGGATTATTGCTCACGTTTATTAATCTGTTAATTTTTAGAAAGATATTATAAATTTAAAGTTTCAGATTATAGTAATACAAAATTACTATATAAGTGAATTAAATAGTTTCATACTTTATATTTAAAATTATATATAAAATAAAAAAAACAAACATAAAAACTAAGCCAAGAAAATCAACCTACACAAATCTTATCACATTACCCCCACTAACTCCCATTAACCCACTAACTTACAAATATGGCTACACAAAAAAAGGTTAAATTAATTTATACTTTAAATTGACCTTAATAATTGTTAAATTTTAGCATTACTATTGTGGTAGCTATTTTTTAAAGAAGTATGGGAAGTTACTTTTTTAAAAAAAAAGAAATTGGTAGGGATATTATTTTAAAAGCTTAATTAGATAAATATATATGGCAGTTGTACAAAATATAAATTTATACTATGTAAAAATTTTTATTTTAAAAAAATGATAAGTCAAAAAATTTCTAGTGATGAAATGTATCCTCTTATTTTTACAAAATAATGATTTTAATATTTATTAGTTTTTTTTTAAAAAAATTAAATATTTGAGGATTTTCAATATTTATAATATCATATTGATATATTGATAATATATGCATAAAAATATATTTCAATAATTAAATTAAATAGATAGCCATTCGTAATTAAAAAATTATCACGATTTGACTTTTAAAAAATAAATATCAAAAGTTATATTTTTAAAAATATAAAAATTAATGAAAATAATAACTAAGTCTTACCTAACTGAAATAATTTATTTTAAAATTAACACATGTCTTTATGCTAGGCTGCCACTTGGCATGATCGTAGGCTAGACTTTTTTCCTATTACTACAAGGAAAAATCCTTTTGACCCAAAAATTTGGCCAAAATGATAAAATATTTTTTTCTTGGACATATATGCCCTTTATCTTAAAAATTAAGTACATTTCTAACTTATGTTTCCAATACATCTAATAATTAGTGAAATTCATTATTACTCCATACTTTGAGCTAAGAGTTTTAGGAAACAACCTCTCTACTTCTATGAGTTAGCGATAAGGTCTGCATATAATTTATTCCCCCCAGACCCCACTTGTGGGATATCATTGGATATGTTGTTGTTGTTGTTTTACTTTCACAGTTAAACATGGGGAATCAACCACATATTAAAGTTTCACTTTAATCTTATTCTTAAGATAAATGTGTCATTTTTATCAATATCAAAAAAAGAATATAAACGGCTTAGATATTCTTTTTTAGCTAACGTGAAAATTTAATTTAATTTTTTAACAATCATTATTAAAATAAAATTCATGTAAAAATACATATGACCATTCTTACAAAGTTCAAGGATAAAATTAAAATTTAACGGCCTTTTTTTTACCATTAAATTTAAAAAATTATATTACTCATTATATGTTCATTTGATAACTTGCGAACCAACTTATATTTGTTATTAATATGATATATAATTAAGTAATTTTATAAATTATTGGGTTTAAATAAATTTAAACTAAGTATTTGAATATTTTTTAAAATATAATTTAAAAATATATCACTAAAAAAAGTCAAAATAATTTAAAAGTATTGATCTTAATTAATTACAACTGAATATTTTTATACTATGACTCAGTTAATGATAGGTTCTTTATATTTTTAGAAAAATAGTTATAAAAATCTTGCAATTACATTCTACAATAATGTTGTTCCTATTTTTTCTGAAAATATTGATGTTTTACACCAATAAATATTTTATTATAAAATTAAATATTAAAAATTATCTGAAAAAGTAATGCCGAATATATTTTTTTCTTATTACTTTGTTACGTAAAAGTCATCTAGCTTTATAATTTACTCCACAAAAATAAGTTGTATTTTTATTACGTAAATGTGATCTATTTTTAAAGTTTATCACATAAAAAATATATTTTCTAGAAGTGTTTATGAAACTTACCATATAAATGAGCATATTAATAAGAAA
>JAOTQJ010000072.1:2909299-2922727 GCA_025642045.1 Solanum sejunctum
TTATTAGTCATTTTTTGTTGTTCCCTTTCTTTTACTTTTTGTCATATCTAGTTTATTCTGCTTATGAGTTTTTGAGACAAGGGTTCCCAGGAAATAGTCTCTCTACTTCTATGAGTTAGTGGTAAAGTATGCGTATATTCTACCCTATGAAATTCCAGTGGATATGTTGTTGTTAAAAAATTATTATTTTATTATAATTAAAAATAATTTTATTTTATTTTTAATGAAATGATTTTCAAATATTTAAGAGTTGATTTAGACCATAAGTCTTTTTTAAATACTGTTTTAGTCAAATGATACCACATCAAATGTGAATGAAAGAAATACCTACTTATTTTTTAATATAATATTTATATTTAGTGAATATGAAAAAATCAAAATTAGATTACTGGTGTAGTAAATATGTTGGATAATATAGAGAGGCAAAAACTGTGAAGAACAATAAGAAAAGAGGATAGGTATTTTTTCCTAATCTCTTTTTGTTTGGATTCACATCTTTAAGCATGAGAAATCGTCTGTTGATGATTGATTTTTACCTAATATGAATTTAAATAATTAATTTTATAATATTAAGTAACAAATTACTAAATAGTCATATGAAAAAAATATTTTGAGCTCATATTCAACTAATCTTTTCTTTCTTTTAATAAATGACAGATATTTTCTCGAACTGCTTCTTAATTTCTATATTATTATTCTGGCAACACAGCCTGTAGGCTATGTGTGCCTATGGATATTTATATGTATTTTACGACGTCTGATAAAATATATATGATGCATCTCTTAATTAAAGATTTCAATTTAAATTTTTGATTATAAAAATTATATTGTAGAGTACTTCTCCTTTTGAAGAACCTCACATGTGCTTATCCAAATTAGCCAAAATTTTAATATGAGTATAACTACCAAACGAAAAATCAAATAAAAGTTGTACATATTAATTATAATATCACAATGTTTACTTATATGCATTAACAAGCAAAAATTGAAGAATTCCGGCCATTTTTCAAACATTGCTGCACAGTTCATTTGAATAATTGTTCAAATAAAGGCTGTGTAAATTTTTTCAATAACTTTTTGGCCAACTTTTAACAATTAAACCTGCAAATTTCTCCTATAAAAGGAGCTTCTGAGTTCCTCAAAAAATACACCAAAAAGCTCCAAGACAAGAGTGTAGTAAAGTGTGAGTTTGAGAGTTATTTTGTAATTTATTCTTGTGAGTAATAGAAAAAAATTTTCTCTCAAATTCGTGCTTACCAACGCCTAATTGTTCCTTGGGCTATAACAAGTGGTATCAGAGTTAAGTTAGAATTGTTGGTCAAGTTTTCAAGTGACGAGTCGAATTTGAATTTTTTAAGTTTTGTTCAAAATCTAATTCTAATTGCACCATTGGATTCGTCTCGTCGAACGGAGTCCAACGCACCAAACAACGACCTAATTGGAGTTCAAACTAGCCTAGAAATCGCAGTCAAAGTTTGGTCAATTCTACCGGAGTTCTACCGAGGAAGACGACAATCGGAGTTCTGCCGGAAAAGACAATACTGTTACCTGAGTTCTGCTAGAGAAAACAACCAGAAATACTGTTCATAGCCAGAATCTGCAATAGTTTCAAAAATTAAAAATTGACCCCTTAAATTTTTTGAAATTTCAATTTGGTCTCTCAACTTTCAGTAAATATCATATTGACCCCTGATCTTTCTGAAATTATAGTTTGACCTCTATTATTCTAAAATTACAGTTTAGTATCTAAAGTTTTTAAAATTATTATTCTACCTCAAGAGTAGAATTTTGGCCTCGAAGTGTCAATTCCACTTTTCTTGACCGTTCCGGATGTAACGGTAAACTTTATTTTTCAAGATCCAACCTTGTTTTGTTGAATTAAGCTATTGCAAGGTGATAATGACCATAGGAAAGTCATCGGAGCCATGATTATGCACACTGTCACTAACTACATGTTGAGGAGACCTCGAATGAAAGATCTCCTAAGCTATAAAGATTTATTTGATCCTATCAAATTGAAAGGTAAAAATTCTGATCCCGCCAAGGAGTCAGAATGGAAGAAATCAAACTGAAAAACTATAGGTTAAATCCGTCAATGGATTGGTCATAGTGTCTTCCAGCGTTTGCACAAGAGACAGACGCATATGCCCTCTGGAAGAAGTTGGAGGACATGTACCAGGCCAAGATCGTTCCAAATAAAGCCCTATTGATGAGGCGTTTAGTCAACATGAAGCTTAAAATGGAACTTTAGTTGCCGAGCATACCAGTGAGTTCCAGAGCTTGGTCAACCAGTTGTCGTTTGTAGAGATGCCACTTAGCGATGAAGTTCAAGCGCTGTTACTACTCAGTTCCCTTCCCGGTAGTTGGGAAACGCTGGTCGTATCACTCAGCAAATCAGCCCCAACAATGGTCAAGGATACTCTATTTAGTGAGGAGGTAAGGAGAAAGGACATGGGCATAGATCAGACCCATGCACTTGTCACAGAGAATCGGGGGAGACAACAAAAGAGTAGCAAAGACAAATGGAGAGGTAGAAGTAAGAGTAGAGGCAGATCCATTGAAGGCAGGAAACCAACATATAAGTGCCATCATTGGGACATATGAAGAAGAACTGCTACAAATGGAAAGAGGAGCAAGCCTAGAGCAGTTCGCAGCCGAAGAACAAGGGTAGAGAAACATTAGTTACTATTCTTGAAGATGTAGCTTATTGTTCAACCCATGATGAGACATGCCTTCACGTCTCAAGAGAAGATACGAAATGGATGGCAGATACTGCAGCATCCTACCACATTACTCCATATAAGGAATACTTAATAACATATAAAGCTGGAGACTTTGGAGCTGTAAAGATGGGGAATTCCAGTTTCTCTGGAATTGTAGGAATTGATAATGTCCAGATAAAGACAAGTTTCAAAAGTACAATCACTTTGAAGGATGTCCTCCATGTGCCAGATCTTCGACTGAATCTTCTTTTAGGTATAGCTCTTGACAAACAAGGCTATGATAGTCATTTCAGTAAAGGCATATGAAAGTTGTCAAGAGGCACTATGATAGTAGCTCGAGGACATATTTGTGGCACGTTATACAAAACTCATGTGAAGATATTCACAGACAACCTCAATGTAGCAGAAAAGGAGGCTTCTCAAAATTTATGGCACCAGAGACTCGACCACATGAGTGAGAAAGGGTTGTCTACCCTGATGAAGAAGGAGCTTATCAATGTAGACAAAGATGCTGCACTAGATCTTTGCAATCATTGTTTGTTTGGTAAGTAGCATAAAGTCTCGTTTAATTCCTCTTCAACGAGAAGATCAGAGTTACTCAGTCTGGTACACTTTGATATTTGTGGTCCCTTGGAGATTGAATTACTCGGCGACAATGACACTTTTTAACGTTCATCGATGATGCTTCTCAAAAGGTGTGAGTGTATTTCTTGCGGACGAAGGACCAAGTGTTTGATTACTTCAAACTGTTCCATGTCATGGTAGAACATAAGACAGGAAAGAAGTTGAAGTATCTTTGATCCGGCAATTGAGGTGAATACTCTTCCAGGTAGTTCGATGCCTATTGCATATCTATGGCATTCGACATGAGAAGATGGTCCCACACACCTCTTATCACAATGGTGTAGCTGAAACAATGAACCGAACAATCATGGAACATGTTTGGAGCATGCTCAGTATGGTTAAGCTGCCAAAGTCATTCTGGGGAGAAGCAGTCAGAGCGGCCTGTTACTTAATCAATTGATCTCCATCAGTACCATTAGATTTTGAAGTTCGGGAGAAACTTTGATCTGGAAAGGATCCATCATACTCTTACTTGAGAGTATTTGGATGTTTGGCATACACACATGTATCTAAGGATCTCAGGCAAAAGCTAGATGCAAGGACCACTCATGCATTTTCATTGGCTATGGAGATGAAGAATTTAGATACAGGTTATGGGATCCAAAGGAGAAAAAAGTGATCAGAAGTAGGGATGTGGTTTTTCATGAAAGTTAGACAATTGATGACATTGAAAAACCCATAGTATCTCAGAAGACAAATATTGCAAATAAGATTCCAGAAACAGCAACAGAACTATTCATGAGAAATGGTGATGTTATGCCAGAAGATATGTGAGAAGTATAAGACAATGAGGAAAGTGATGGTGCTGAGTAGGGAGAGCCACAACCCCATCTGGCAGACGTTCTAGAACCATCACAAGTCCAAGATGATGGTGGATCTCCTCAGTTTGTTCTAGAAGTTCATAGATCTGAACGAGGTCAGATTCCTTCGAGAAGATATCCAGAATCCGAGTACCTTCTACTTACTGAAGATGGAAAATTAGAGAACTTTCATGAAGCAGTATCTCATAAGGACAAAGAAATGTGATTTCTCGTAATGCAGGATGAAATGGAGTCTATGTAGAAAAATCAGACTTATGAGATCTTAGAACTTCCACGAGGGAAGAAGGCACTGAAAAATAAATGAGTGTTCAAGCTGAAAAAGGATGACAGCGAAAAAGTGGTGAAATATAAAGCACGACTTATACTCAAAGGATTCCAACAGAAGAAGGGGATCGACTTTGGCGAGATATTCTCACTAGTAGTCAAGATGACTTCAATTAGAGTTATACTTGGAATAGTCGCAAGTATGAACTTGGACCTTGAATAGATGGATGTAAAGACAACTTTTCTTCACAGAGATTTAGAGGAAGAAATCTACATAGAGCAGCCGGAAGGTTTTGAGGTTTTAGGAGATAACCTCGTATGCAAGCTAAAGAAAAGCTAATACGATCTAAAGCAGGCACCTAGGCAGTGGTACCAGAAGTTTGACTCATGCATGGCGAGTCAAGGGTACAAGAAAACTTCAGTAGATGAATGTGTCTACATTCAAAAGTTTTCTGATGGAAATTTTGTTGCTCTTCTACTATATGTAGACGATATTCTGATCGTGGGGAAAGATGCAACGAAGATCAACCAGCTGAAGAAGGAACTCTCTAAGTCTTTTGACATGAAAGACTTAGGACCATCTCAACAAATATTGGGAATACAGATCATCCGAGACAGGAAGAACCGGAGGTTATGGCTATCTCAGAAAAAGTATATTGAATGAGTGCTTACACGGTTCAACATGAACAATGCCAAACCAGTTAACATTCTATTAGCCAACTTTTTCAAGTTGAGTAAGAGATCGTATCCCTCATCCAAGGAAGAGATTGGGAAAATGTCTTTAATACCATATTCTTCAGCCGTCGAAAGTCTGATGTATGTGATGGTGTGTACGAGGCCAGATATTGCTTAAGCAGTAGAAAGGGTGAGTCATTTTCTCTTCAACCCTGGAAAAGAGCATTGGGAGGCAGTAAAGTGGATTCTCAGGTACCTTAAAGGTACAGTGAAATTATGTCTTTGCTACGGGGGAGTTGATCCAATCTTGGAGGGCTATACAGATGCAGATATAGCCAGAGACCTTGATAGTAGGAAATCTACTTCAGGATTTATTTACACTTTTGCAGGGGAGCTGTTTCATGGCAGTCAAAACTACAGAAGTATGTTGCTTTATCCACAATCGAAGCAGAATACATTGATGCCACAGAAGCTGGAAAAGAAATATTGTGGTTAAAGCGTTATCTTCAAAAATTTGGAATCAAGCAAAAGGAATATAAGGTACATTATGACAGTCAGAGTGCTCTAGATTTGAGCAAGAACTCCATGTACCATTCTTGTACAAAACATATTGATATTCTATATCATTGGATACGCGAGGTAATGGATTGACAACTGTTGAAACTAGTGAAGATTCATACGAAGGCAAATCCAGCTGACATATTGACGAAAGTAGTGACTCGAGAGAAGTTAGAGCTATGCAAAGATATAGCTAGGATGCTTGTTTCGAATATGGCTGGAGGGGGAGAATTGAAGAAGTCCAGCCATTTTTCAACCATTGCTGCACAACCCATTTGAATAACTGTTCAAATGAAGGCTGTGCAAATTTCTTCAAAGTTGGCCACCAACTTTTTGACCAATTTTTGACAATTAAACCTACAAATTTCTCCTATAAAAGGAGCTGCTGAGCTCCTCCAAAAATACATGCAAATTTTTTCAAAGTTGGCCACCAACTTTTTGGCCAACTTTTGGCAATTAAACTTACAAATTTCTCTTATAAAAGGAGCTGTTGAGCTCCTTCAAAAATATACCAAAAAACACCAAGACAAGAGTGTAGTAAAATGTGAGTTTGAGAGTTGTTTTGTAATCTATTCTTGTGAGTAATAGAAGAAATTTTTCTCTCAATTCGTGTTTACCAACGCCTAATTGTTCCTTGGGCTACAACAAAAATCAAGTTGGGAATTTAACTTGCTCACCTTTACGTTTTTATTTGATGTGGTTCCATGGTATTATTGCTTAAGTTGCTGGAGTATGGATTCCTAAGAAGACCAGCTAGTTGTGTTGGAAATTCCTTGTATACAAATAGATATACCATTAAATGGAGAACATATTATATGCTGGCATTCTTATCGAAGTAGATGGAACTATAAGTCTACATGTAATACCTCTATATATATATATCAAAATTTTATGAGACTCTAAAAGATGTTCCTCTTCCTAAACTGAACCATTATAAATGATATTAAAATCATTTCTGTATTAATCTGTATTCAATTGAATTTAGACAAATTTTGATAAGACGAGACAAGCATCGAGTCTAGGCAAATCTCCGATGAGAAAAACTTCATCGTAATCCTAGAATCCTTTATGGTGCTAGTTTTGACCAATCTCTTGATGTACAATTTGTACAAAATTACAAACTTTCTGTATTAGAAGAGCTTCATATTTACCAACTTAGGGGACATCATGAGAAGGCCCCATTGGAGAGAATAGTTTGTAAATCTAGTGAAGCACCTAAATTAAATTCTATATTATATCTAGTCATCTAGACAGGCTTTATTCAAAAGACTTATGAAGTGGGGTTTAATTTAGTTACTGAGATGAAATGTTTATTAAGTTAAAATAATAGTTAAAATAGAACCAAATTAAAAGAATATCGTACTTCGACTTTGACGCGAGTTCGTTAATTCAAAAAATATAAAATTCTAAAAGATAAGGGGGAATAAAAAGTCCTTTATTTTCCCTACGTTCAAATCTTGTTGATGAGTTATACCATCCATTTTCTTCAATTTGGACGTCATACAAAGCACTCCCTCCGTCCTATTTTTAGTTGTCATAATTTTTATTTTTAAAATTAAATTATATAAATTTTGACTAACATTTTAATATATATTTTTTCATTATATTAATATAACAAAAGTTGCAATCGATAATCCTTTTCTTATAGTTTAATTTAAGAAAGTGAAAAAAAATATTTAAATCTTGTGATCTTACGCCAAAGATACGAAGAATATATCAAAATATTCTTTAATCTTCACATAAAAAAGTTAAAACTAAAAAATTAGACTAACTAAAAATAAAATAAATAAATTAAAACTCATCAAACAAACTATAAATAATTAAGACAAGGTCAAGCTTCAAATGTATTTAGACCCATATATTATCCAGGTCACATAACGTGAACAGTATGTATATATTAGAAAGAAAATATAAGTAACTCTGAAATCGACCAATGTTATTTATATATAACTAATGGTCAAGCAATTAATAAATAAACGACGATACGTCAATAAATAAAACAATAATTGGTCGTATTAGTTTTTAGACATTTTATGATCATAGATGCCTCTTTTGGTTTTATTGGCATGAAAGCAACTTCTGCATTTTGGATCTCACCTTAGATGGTTTAATTTAACTGGTTTTTCAATTTCACTATTTTTTAAAAGTACTAATTTCAAATTTTAAAATTAATAACATGCAAATATATAGTCAACAACGACACAAATCGTATCATTAAAATATTTTTTTAAATATTAAGGATCGTTTGATAAAATATATAAAAATTTATGTATTGATAATACTTTGTTTAGTTAAACTCTATTATTATAAATACATAAAAATTCATGATACTTCCTTTAGTTACAAACCAATATACTTGGAATAAAGTTTAAATGAAGCAAAAATATTTACAGAAAGACAGATACACAGACATGTATGCAGGATATATAAACTTTCTTAATCTGGAATGATATATTTAAAATTAAATATGTAGAGATCAATGTGGTGAGCAGAGATATTAATTTTAATGGAAAATTTAACTACTATCAATCAAAGTAATCCTAGCTAATTCACTAATTGAGTCATGTACGAAATATTAACTTTATTTTTTTTAACTTTAGCATTAAATTTACTATGTATATCCCAAGTTTGAAATCTAAATGTTATCTGATCAGGGCTCTTGAATTGTTACAACTTTTCATCGAGTAAGTCGTTATTTGAATAAATTGATCAAAATAATATGCTTTTTTTCCGGAAATTTTACAAAAGTATAAATATATTTCTTAGTATTATTTTAAGTTATATTTTATTTAATAGCGTTAACTTAAAAAACGTTACTATGAGTAGTGCTTTAGTATAATACGTTACTCACAACAATGTCGTGTAGTTATAATATATGACTCTAAGATACATTGTACACCTAAAATCTTAAGAATTCAATCACGAATGTCACAAATTTAGCTATAAAATATTATGAACGCTAATATTTTAATTAACTTAAAAGAATTTTTGCTAGTAAAAAATTATATATTTACAGAGCTTGACGACCTGTGATTGAATTCTTAAAAATGTTACTTTCAATAACGTATCATGCTAAAAACGTTATTTACAGTAATAGTTCATAAGTTAACGTTTGTTAAATAAAATATAACAAAAAATATTACTGAAAAATACTTTTATAATAATTTAGTTTTGTAAAAAAAATTATTTTTATGAATTAATTTAAGCAATGACTTGCTTTAGTTAAAAATTCAAATTATTTTTGCCCTACTGTAAAAGTTTATAGATAGTTCAATCAACCTATGCCAAGTTGAAACATAACGTCGAAATGTTCATAATTTTAGTTGACCCAACCAAACTTTTCCTTCACAAGACGACAATCTTAATTTAATTATAAATAATTTTGACGATTCTGAACCTCAAAGCAAACAAGACAAGAATGTAGACTGCCCAAAACAAACAAACAAATAAATAAATAAATAAAACGTTTCTGTTGAACCTAACTACAATATTTTTTTGAGTTTAAATTATATACGTCGTTGATGTACAAGATTTTCTATGCTATCAGGTAATTTTAAAGATAATTACTAATATTTTTTAGTAATATTTTTACTTTTTAAAAAGAATATAATTTAGAAAATATTAAAGGTAATTTGTTGTAATCTAAATTCCTTCCTAATTCTAATAAAATATGTAATCAAAAAGAAGATTTGAAAGAGATAGAAGATGCACAGAGTTGTTGAAGAGATTTTTCATCTTTTATGAAAAATACAATAATAGAAAAATGAAATAAACACTTAAAAAATACTTAATTTTGTGAAAAAAATATCAATAAATTCTAGAACTAATAAATAAAATTAAATATTTCTAAAAAGGTTAGCTTTGTTATATACTGAAAAAAAAATGCACAAAAAGATTACATAGTGAAGAAGAAAGAAAGGGATATATATGTTTGTAGAATAATTTTAAAAAAAAGATAATTAAACTATAGTAGAAAAGTCAATTAAAAAAAAGTTGAACTAATTGCAAAGAGGAAGAGAGAGGGTGAAATGGAGAGAAGTAGGGAAGAAAGAGAAAAAATAGTAATTATGTTTTATTTTTTTAAAATATAAATAAATAAATGAATATTATAAAGAAATACTACTTGATAAGTTGTACCAGCAGGTGAATATATAAAAATTTTATACACTAAATTTAAAGTCTATTTTTTTATGTACGTATCAACAGTACTTTATTAATTGATTAATAAATCAAACTAATTAGCATGTGCTTACTAGCACATCTCTAGTATAGTATAGTAGAAAAATAATTATTGGATCTTTAGACAAAAAGATATGATCATGTTCCATCTTTTTTAGAAAATATGTGTGTTGTAATGATAAAATTAAATACAAATAAGTGGGGAGTCAGTATACAATGTGATTCTACAAGCGCGGTATGAGGTAGAGAAGTCAAAGGAAAAGTGTAATTATATATGTATATTTCAATTTGTCCCATTTAGTTTCCTTTTCAAGAAGTTGCTATCTACAGTACCCCAATATTCAAACCAGCAACCCAAGTGAGTCAGTAAAGTCTTTGAATTTCTGTGCATATCATCAACCTTTTTTCCTGGACCAGGTCACTCTTTCTTGTATAGAATCTTCACTATGGTTAATTAATTTGCTTTGAAATATCACACTTATCGAGCTAGCTACTTATCTATAACTTCTATCGAAGAGAAATAAATGAAATTATCCCACCTAGTGATTTTCTCATCTTTATTGTATGCAATCTAACCTTTGTTAACGTCTTCTTTCATTTTCAGGTATATTGAGTTACTAATGTGAACATACAAAAAACTTGAAGAATTATGGCTATGGCATCGACGAAGAGAGTGATTCTTGGTTCAATTGCCTTTGCAATTTTTTGGTTATTGGCAGTTTTTCCTGCTGTCCCATTTATGCCTATTGGAAGGACTGCAGGGTCACTACTTGGTGCTAATCTTATGGTAATATTTCGAGTGTTGACACCCGATGAAGCATATGCTGCTATCGATCTTCCAATTTTAGGACTTCTATTTGGAACTATGGTTGTGAGTATTTATTTAGAAAGGGCAGACATGTTTAAGTACTTGGGAAAATTATTGGCATGGAAAAGCAGGGGAGCTAAGGATTTACTCTGCAGAATTTGTTTGATTTCTGCTATTTCTAGTGCCTTTTTCACAAATGATACTTGTTGTGTTGTGTTAACTGAGTTTGTGCTGAAAATTGCTAGGCAACAGAATCTCCCACCTCATCCGTTTCTTTTAGCTCTTGCGTCGAGTGCAAATATTGGATCTTCAGCAACTCCTATTGGGAATCCTCAGAATTTAGTTATAGCAGTGTTGAGCAAGATAACGTTCGGGAGGTTTTTATTAGGTCTATTTCCTGCAATGCTTGTTGGAGTTGTTGTTAATGTTGTATTTTTACTTTGCATGTATTGGAAGGTGTTGTCTGTTCAGAAGGATGCTGAAATAGAGTTAGTTTCGGATGAAGAAGCAGTCTCTCATCGTTTTTCACCAGCAACAATGTCACATGTTGTTAATTCTCAGGATCAGTTGTCGGTTGATTCAGTGAATACTGGTAGTCAAAATCAAGGCAACTTTAGTGAAAATGAAATCAATAAGGATCCGTTTGATTCTTCCAGGAATTCTAATGCCTTGAAAGAAGCAGAAAATGGTGGATCACTTCAAATGAGAGACAAGAATGTGTCTTTGAAGACTGTCGATGGATGTGAAGATCAAAATTTGACATCTTGTGAGGAAAACTGGAAAAGATTGTTATGGAAAATATGTGTTTATCTTATTACAATTGGGATGTTAATATCTTTGTTGATGGGTTTGAATATGTCATGGACAAGTATCACAGCAGCACTTGCGCTTGTGGTTCTTGATTTCAAAGATGCTAGAGAATGCTTAGAAAAGGTACTTTGAGCTCGTGTTTACGTTTCTTCATGTATTTTTACACCTATTTATATAGCGTTTTGAAGAATTTTTACACTATCAGGTCATCCAGCTACAATATATTAGTGTATGCAACTCCTATCGATATTGAGAAAAATTGTGCTGCTTCAACTTGACAGGTCTCGTATTCACTGTTGATATTCTTCTGTGGTATGTTTATCACAG
The DNA here is from genome assembly GCA_025642045.1 of Solanum sejunctum. NCBI lineage: Eukaryota > Viridiplantae > Streptophyta > Magnoliopsida > Solanales > Solanaceae > Solanum > Solanum sejunctum. Next base: position 2,921,089 of record JAOTQJ010000072.1, read on the forward strand.
TGGATGGATTTAATAGAACAGGGATTCCAAGTGCTTTTTGGGATTTTATGGAGCCATATGCCAAGATAGATCATGCTGCTGGTGTAGCAGTTCTTGCTGTTGTCATACTTGTGCTCTCAAATTTGGCTTCTAATGTGCCTACTGGTTTGTCACTCTCAACGACTAGTATTTCCTAATAGAATGCGATAATATCATAAAGAAACTAAACTCGAGGTATCCAATATAATTTGTTGGATTTGGTTATAGTTTTATTGCTGGGAGTGAGGGTAGGTGCATCAGCTGGTGCAGCAAGTGAGAAGAAAGCATGGCTCATCTTAGCTTGGGTCAGCACTGTGGCTGGCAACCTTTCACTATTAGGCTCCGCAGCAAACTTGATAGTATGTGAACAAGCTCGTCGCGCTCAACCCTCGGGGTACAATCTCTCATTCTGGACTCATCTCAAATTTGGAGTTCCCTCTACTCTCATTGTTACAGCTATTGGTTTGACACTAATCAGAGATTGAAATTATATTTGTCAATGTGGGAGTTAGTTTACCTTACGTATTACCATGTTGTAAACAGGGCCACCTAAAAGTCAATAATATTATGTTTTTCATTAGGTTGGGACATGGGTCTCCATTCGAGATTATAATATTTACCTACATTATACCTCAATATCCTAAAATTAAACTGGATAATTTTTTCTTCTTACTGACTGAACATCCAAAAGCAAAATAAGAAAACTGCTTGCAATAATAATAACATACTCGATAAATCCTACAAAGTAGGATTTAGAGAGGACAGAATGTACACACACTTTATCATTATCTCATGAAAATATAGGGACTATTTCTGAAAGACCCTTAATTTAAGTGTATCCGCCCCAAAGAAAAAAAGAAAACAATAAATATAGAATAACAACTAAAATGAAATGCAATGTCAATTCCACAACAAAAAATAGTAGAAGTAGCAGAATAATTGAAGAGCAGTCCAATACAACCATAATAGCTAGACTAATTCATGACAATACTTAAAAAAAAAAATCATCATAAGGCAAGACAATATTCTACCCCTACTATACTCCTATAATAATATGTGATCTCTACTCTATCTAAGGTTAGAGTTAGGGATGGACTTAGATCAGGGTCGTTTTCCAAGTTGGTATTAGGGTGGGTCTTGGGTCGATGCCAATTTAGGGTTAGGGTTCTTCATTAAGTTGGGACATGGACTCGAATTCGAGGTTATAATATTTGTCTAGATTATACTTCAATTCCCTAAAATTAAATAGCACAATATTTCCTTCTTACTGACCAAACATCCAAAAATAAGTAAGAAAATTACTTAGTTTCATGAGAATATTTCAAGGGATAATTTTAAATATATACAAAAAAAACTAATTAATTTACAACAAATGTAGCTCAATTTTTATTTACATAAAAAAAATAGTCCTAAATCAGCAAACTACACGTGACTATGTAATATAACTTGTCAAAAGTTATAGAAAGTATACACTAACTATACAATGTATATTGCTTATACATTATGATACATAGTATATACTGAGTTTACATGCTTATACAATAAAAGACTATTTTTTTAATTATGTTTACTAAAATGTCCCTCAATATAATTATCCCTATTTTCAATGTAATCCGACTTG
>JAOTQJ010000072.1:2922827-2933041 GCA_025642045.1 Solanum sejunctum
GTTGCTGCTGGAGTTTCTGTGCAGGTGCGGTTAGTTAATAAAATAGAGAAAACTCTGCCAAAATTTTGGTAGAATTCTTAGACTTTAAGTTGTGGTTTTGCTACTTAATATGGGTTTAAGTGCCCAACCGGCACGAGTCATGGCCCCGGGGTCGGGCCGTGACAGTAATCTTAGGTTCAAAGAGAAAAACAAGTAAAGTTACAACTGTGAAGAAGCACATTAATAAAATTTCCATTTCTTTAAAGAAAAAGTAAGTAGATGTGCAGGATTGATATTGTATTCTCTTAATAAGTCTATAAATCAATTTCAGTTGGAGTATGTAGGAATACTCTTGATAGATTTATTGATACTTTATTGTAAAGGAGGATGAGATTAATTTCTCTTAATGAAATTCATAGACTATTTGGTTGGAGTATGCAAAGTTACTTTTGATGAATTCACCATACTAAGTGCGAAGTGGAGGCCGCTTCAATAAGATTTTTAACAGGTAAATCTGAAAGCACTTAGTTAAAGAGATTCAGGACACATGGCCATAATGGGTCAAAGAATTTTGATTTTCACCAGAACATAGTAACATGTATGGAGAAATTTTTTACTTCATTCAATGAATCACTTAGTTCAAAATTCGTTCACTAAGTAGTCAATAATTTAGAAAGTCTTCACTAGCTAATGGTTCAAGTTCAAAAGACACCATTATTGATACATGTCGCCAGATTAATGTCTCAAAATATTTTTGATTTTTCAAAAGATAAAAATTTCTTGAAACAAGTGGGGGATTGTAAGAGAGTGTTTCAATTAATTTTGAAATAAACCATTTAATAAAAAAAATTTAAATTTCAAAAGAAATAAATGTTTTGAAAACTTATTTTTTCATTTAGTCTTACGTTTTAGGTTCTTGAAGATGAATATTTATTTGTAACATTCATGAACCTATTAATAACATTTTTATTAAAGAAACTCTTTTACGTTAAAGAAACTTTTATCCTATAAATTGTGTTATTTTCTTTGAAAAGAAATCACTTCAACAAGAAACAAAAACACTTTCCCTTAAAAAGACTTGAGAGACATTAATCAAAAGGTAAAATCACAGATTCAAGAATAGAAGAGCAACATTCTTGAATGCTATTTGTTTTGTGGCTTAGTTGAATCTTGAAGATAGAGTTGTCATTTGTTCTTCCATTTGCTCATGGAAGAGACTCCAACTATCTTTAAGAAATATATTTACATTCCTCTAAGCCAAACAAGTTCTTATTTAGAATTTCTTGTACTATTATTATTTTTGTTCTAACAGACAAAGGAGAAATGCATAGTAGATATTTAAAGCCTTTATTTTTTCAAGAGGAAGTAAACCAACGAGTTTATGTATACGCTAGCTTTTTGAAATAATTATTGTCTTACTAATTAATAAGTTTGGTATCAGTTTTCAAATCAGATATACCATTTTTTTAAATTTCAAGTTATATGCATATATCAAAGATATTATATATATTTTTTTATAGGAAAAATTACATAACTAACAATATATTTTATCATATTTTCTAATAATTCAACCATTCTAAAAAATTACAAAAATTCCTTATTTCTACTCTCTCTCCAACTTGTAGATACCTAGAATATTATTTCTCTCACTTTTTAAATTTATCATAAATTATCTCCTAATTTTAAGTATTCCAATCAATATCTACATAATCTTCCTATTTTTAGTCTCCTAATCAATCTTTTCATGATTAATTCAATTTTAATTTTAAATTTTTTATTATTATTTTTAAACTAAACAACTAAAGGGAAGATACCTATTTTTACATTTTCACCTTTCATATGTAGTTCTTGAATATGCAATCTGCAGTGGTGTATTTGTAATTATTGCTTAATTAATTCTTCGACTTCTTTAGAATGTAGTAAAAAAATCACATCTAGATGTTGCTTAATGAAAAGAATAGGTAGTTAAATATTAAAAAAGAAAGAAAAGAAAACAATGAGGCATCTTCAGTGTTTGCATTACAACTGTTACATGACTTTTAAATAGTAAGCAGTAAATAGCACTGTGTGGTAGGTATAGAGACTTAAAACTATCAGCTTATTTGCACGTGGTCATACTTAATTAGATGTGAAGATGTAAATGAAAATATAGAAATAGATATCTTATTGTTAAATGAATATGATACTAATAAAGCTGTATTACATCAGGTATCAAAATTACCTAAGAGGATTAGTATTAAATAGATACATACATGTGGATGTATAATGTTGATACTTAAATATATACAATTTGTTTCTTCATTTTAAAGCCATAGGTTCAGTGCTATTGAATAATCTGAAATCTGGAATGAATTCTTTTTAAAAAATTTAAATTAAATTCACAAAATTATTGATTTAAACAAAGATTGAAATAAGTATCAAACAACTGACAATATGCTATTTGATACCTGATGTATTTATAATGATCAGATATCAAAAGAAAAAATCGATTTAGCGGTCAGGTATCTTGTTTGAAGCAAGTATCAAGAATTTACATTGAAGAGTGGTTTAAGTATCATGCGTGTAAAATTTTGCTTAACATCTGCATACAGGCATTATGAGATAAATAAATCTAACTGCTAAAAAACATATGTAAAAATCAGAGAGTGATTACTACAAATACTAACTGAAAAAGTATAAAAAAAATATTAACATTGCTATTTAACATCAAAATAACAATGGCAGAAGTACCAAAATATTTGACATATCTATTCAACATAAAAAAATCAAGGTAGACACATCTTTTTCTTTTTTTATTGGCATCCAGTTCAACCACGATTGCTTCAATTAAATTTGCGAATGAAATATTTTCTCCAACAACTATACCATTGCTTTTGTATCCATTGCTTTCGACAAAAAAGGGGGAGTGGTAATGGGATCTTTCTTTTTTTCCCTTTTTTGCATGTTATTTTGGGACTTTGAATTTTGAAGTTGAAGCTACATTCTTGATGACCTCCGTCTCTTCTTGTGAATCTTTTTCAATGGATTCATTCCGAGGAGTATTGGAATTGTCGCTTATTGTTTGAAAATCCATAGGAAATTTTCACTGATCAAATAGACAAAAAAATTTTGAATCAAAGAATGAAAAAAAAAATTAAAAAGAAAAGAAATAATTGTGTGAAAATTATTTATAGGTTAGTTCTTAATTTAAAATTCATTATGAATAATTGACTAATGCATAGTGATTGACAACTAATTGAACTCTAAAACTGAAAATAGTCAATAATTTCAGCTAAATCTCATTTACTGCATAATTGACTGCCTAATTTCCTATTTTTTTAACAAATATCACTCGCCCACTAAAGTATCATGAATGACTTAATTTAAAGATTTAAAGTAATTTAAAATATAGTTGATGTAAAAAGGAATTACGACTTTATAGTATGAGATTTATATAATTTATACTTTTTTATATCACTTACATTATGAAATATATATACATAGGGAGAAAGACGAATGAGAAAGAAAGGAAATAAGAGGAGAAAAAAAGTTAGTGTATTCTAGAAGCATGTGAATCACACTAGTTATATGTATTTGACATATCAAATACATTTTTAAATACAAATACATACGAAAAGAGATGAACGAAAAAGAGAAATAGGCGAGTAAAAAAGTTAGTGTATCCCACATATATGTGAATCATACTTGGATATAGTGTTTCTGTAATAGGTAGGCCTTATTTGACTCGCATGCATTTGAGATGCATGTATCTAAATGTGCTAGATACATGTATCTGGTGAAGTAAATATAGTATGAAAGATAATTGTAAAAACTAAAACGAAAGCATGTAATTAGGTACTAAACTAGTGAAATTTATGTTGTTGTCTGCTCTACTGTATTTTATGAGAAAAAGAACGGGCTTAGACTTGCTTTGAGTGTAAGTTGATCAGAATTGGGCCTTTAGTGTATTATTTTAATTCCATTTGAATTTAAGTTATAAAATTTTGATTAAACAGGAACCAATATGTTAACATTGAGAATTGAATCAAATATCAATGTTTTGAAAAAAAAAATTGAAATGAAAAAATCAAAGATTGAAGATCTAAATTAGTTTGATTCAATACAATTTTTGGTGTTTGTGTTCATCCCTAGATCTAGGAGACCCGGATCCGTAATATATTTTTATCTTACTATCAAAATCAAATCATCTCAATTCATGATTTAGCCGATGTTGGCTCCTATTCGCACCTGAAGGTTGCAACTATGAATTTTCTTATAAACAACAAAGAAAAAGGCAAAATGTATCTCTTTGGTCCTGTGTAAGTGAGTATACATGAGGCATAATCCAAATTCAATTTTTGCAAAAAAATATTTTTGCGCCTACCAGAGAAGTGTTCAAATACATTATTTCAAAATTATAAAAAACCTTCTAAAATATCCTAAATTAGAAAGTTCAGAAACTCGAGAAATTGAATCTAATTCTGCAGCAAATGAATTTTATGGATGTCATCTCTGTCCAGTAGATTCATTTACAAATCGTCGATGAGCTTCGTGGAACCCAGGTTTATAGTTCCAAAGTTCATCCCATTCCATGAGCTAGGTCCACAGGCTTAGAATTTTATACGAGTAGTATATCAAGTTTCATAGTCTGGTCCGAAGTAATTAAGTCTATGAGGTCTCACGATCAGGGTTCTACAATTCGTAATCGGGACTACAACTTGTACTCTTGGTTTCATGGTTCTCAAGTCCAGTAAATATAGTCTCAGTACTTTTTGTATGAACATGTAGGACAAGTCCGTAAAAGATGATTATGGACCAAAGTCTCAGAGAGTTGAAATCATACTCAATTTCAATAAAAGATTATACACGATACGTAAAAAGGTCTATGACCAATAGAGTTTAGTTTATGGGTCATAGAGATAGACCCTAAGTCTTCTAACATTTGCAAGAAAGACCTCTACTATCCGTAGAAGCTTTTGCAAATCATAGATGGTTCCACAAATGGCCTCGAGACAATTTTAATGAGAGTTAAATTCTTTTTTTTCTCATCTTTTTCTAATCAAATCGCTGACATTTTGGAACCAAAATAAACCCTTATTAGTATCCAATGGTACCCGTACCCTCATTAACACTTAGAATACTTTGAGAGCAAGTCCAAAGAAAAAAGTAGGTTTCAAGAGATTCTACCGAGCTCTTCAATTTCAAGTAAAGTTTTGATTTTCAGGTATGTAAGGCTATTAATAATGTTGGATTGAGTTTGTCCACCCATCCAATATTTAAATTATGTCATAATTGAGTATTGTATTGAGCTTAACCTAATTTTTTTAATTTCAATTGAGTTAATTCTTCTTCTATTGAGTTTTATATACTTGTGTATTGAGATTATCATTATTTATGTCTTTCATATTTCTGAAAGTGTTACTCGTGGTTACTTTTTCACAAATTCTTATTGAGTTAATGATCATAACTTTCTCATGCGCTATTTTGATGTTGAGATTGATGATTTTCATGCATTTAAAGAAGTATTATTTTCAAACTAAGACTACATATTTTACTAAGTTTTGAAAGGGCAAGAGTATTAAATTTTAGTGATATTGGGGTATTGAGTTAAAGAATCTTTTGAGAAAGAGTTTGATGAGATGTAAATGATTTTAAAAGTTAACTCTTTTGATGAAAAAACATGATAATTTGAGATGAGATTGATGTCTCTAAGTTAAAGTCCATTGAGACTAGATGAGACGATATGAGAATATATTTTGGGAGTAGTATTGAGCTTAATTTGGATAAGAGTATAAATAACTCAAATCCCATAAATTGTATAGCCAGCGTAGGATTAAGATCATGCCTCTCTTTTTCTAAAAGTGAACTTTTATATTGGATTCATTGACATGGATGCCTTTTATCTTAGCAAGGTATTACATTATCCTAGCATCATGTATTTGCTAGTTTCTTCAAATATTCAGATATTAGCTGAGAATAAGATTTCTTTATCATGGGTAAACATTCTTGGTTATGTTACTTTTTTTTTGAAAAAAATATGATATTTACTAAAATTTTCTACTGTATTGAGGTCCTAAGTTGAGATCCTACTTTCAATTACTAAACTAGTTAAATCTTAAAGTTACTACGAAAATCTATGAATTTTCAAGTCTTGCTTTAAACGCAAGAAAAGTATTAGCATAAGTATTTTATGAGCAGTGAAGCATGAAACCTATGATTTTAGACAGTTTTGAGAAAAGTTAAGAGAATACTAATTTGGCTAAGTCTCAAAGAGAAGAAAATTAACACCTTTGAGCAAATATATTCTTTAAGTATGAGCATATAATTAATACTTTTGGGAGTAGTATTGAGCACCGATACCGGTAAGAGTAATAATAACTCGAACTTACAAACTACATATCCAATGAAGGATACGACTGTACCAAGAGTACAACTCTTTATTTGCCATTGAGATGATCCAGTTTTGGGATGGATTCACTCCCCTAGTACTTTCTCTTATCCTAGCAAAGTATGGGATGACTTTGGCAATGTGGGCAAGATGATGTATCATCACAAGGCTAATAGTGATGATTGTCGATTAGAGAAACTCCCTAAGTTAAAGTAAACTAATCCTTGCATACAGAGTCTTGGTACATAATATTACTTTCAGCATATACTTTATTTATTATTTTACTATCGTATTTGAGACATGCTTTTAATTACTTTTGAGTATAGTGCCTTATCCTGAATGCTCTGTTTTGACTATTTTACATGCTCGTACATTTTATGTACTGACATCTTTTGGACTTATATTATTTTATGATGCAGACACAAATAACAGAGTCCCTCAGCAGATGCTCCATTGAGGACCAATACTTCATTCACCTATTGGTGAATCCTCTTACCAATCAGAGGCTTTGGAGTCTTTATTTCTATTTTGGTATTTATTTTTAATTATTGTATTGTGGCCTTGTCACGATAGTTGTTTCAAATTACCTTAGTTAGATGTTTCATAGACTAGATGACATGAGTTTTTTGTTCTTACCTTAAGTTATTGTTGAGATATTTTCTTTGTTTAGTTTGTTGAGATTATTGCAGCCTCTTTAGTTCATTATATCTAAGCCTATCACTTACTATTTAAGTCTTTCGCTGAGTAAAGTAGCCATGCCAAGTGGCTCACTTGGAACAAAATATGATTCTGGGTGCCGACCACGTCTAGGGTGTAAACTCGAAGCATGATAATTTATGCCTTAGCTTCTACTTATGTTCTCTATTCTTGTTATCCTTGAATGCTTATGATATGCTGAGAAGTCTAGTTTAGAATCCTCTCGAGAATTTCATTCACCTAGGTCTAGCTTGGGTCGTGACAGATGTTGCATCATTAAATGATATAGGTAAAAATATTAGAGATTTTCAACAGACGATTCGTTAAACATGTATTTGTTCTAGAGAAGTAGCGAGACCTTCTTGCTTTTAGAGGAATTTCTTTTATCATAATTTATTTCATTGTTTTGAGTAGTCGTTTAAGATAGCCATGAGACTATCTCGACACCTTCTTATAAGTTGATAAATGCATCATAAATTGAATAAGGTGATATTAGATTGGAGTTTGTTTTTGAAACTATTCTTATTGTTATAGGATTATGATTTGAGCTATATCTGAGTATATTTCATAAGTTGTTCTTCTATTGATTATGATGATTAAGAGTCTGCTTGAGCATTTCTTGATTTCGTTGAGTCTTTTGTTGATTAAATGAGTGATCAAGCCAAGTGATTTGCTTGGGGACCAAAAATAATTTTTGAGTGACAATCACGTTTAGGGTATCCTCTCGGGGTGTGACAAAATATATTTGGATACTTAACTAGAATTCAAACTCGAGTTACATCTGAATTAATTATTATAGCATCTTATTTAGATCTTGTAATGGCCTCTTTAATCTCTGTGATGACTTATGCTGATTTAAATTCTTCTTTATCTCATCATTACTTTCTCTTTTTGTAACGTCTATCCTTGACTCATATAAACATACTTGTGAGCAAAATAAACATTAAAATATTCTCTCTTCTTGCTCGAAGTTGTTCTTCTATAAATATTTTTTGAGCAATTGTGTTGAACAAATTTTAAACTTTCAACCACAGAGTGCACTGTGTCAAATTGATTTGTGGATCCTTGAAAAGCGATCGATCATGATGATTTGCATTTCAATTGCGTTAAAAATTTATGAGGGCACATGTTTTAAAGTGACCATGGAACCTTGCAGAGTAGTCAATCATGACGTTTGCATCTTAATCAAGTCAGAGTAGCTTCAAGACAATGACTTGTCATGACATATGAATTCGATAAGTTTTTATTGTTTATTTTATTTAAATTCACTCTGATGATTATTCTATTTTTTTTCTAGCAAGAGATATTTAATTTTAAGATAAGTTGATTTTCATATTATTTTATTATCAATTTTTTTCATCTTATTCTTTAAGCACAAGTCTTAATTAAATATATATATTTTAAAATTATCTAAATAAAAAAACTTTACAAGTATCTTAGAGACAAATGAATCATGTCTATTTCACATATGTAATTAAAAATTAGTAATAATAGAAAAGTGTATCTTCTTAGTAGGGCTGTCACAATGGACTGGCCTAACCCTAATGAGCTAGAAAGTTAAACGGGTTAGGACGGGCTAATCTTTTTAACTAAAGGGACTATACAATAGCAGTCCAACCCATCCCTACACGGGCCACGGGTAGGGATGGATTGACCCTTCAGCCGAAAGATGGACAACATGAACTTCTTAAAAAGACTATGCAACATTGATAAACACAATACCAATAAATACAAAATTTTACATATCCATGAGTTACTCACACTTTAGTAAAATACTTACAAAATAATAAAATAGGCAAGACATAATATTTATATGATTCATCGAAGTAACATACATTACATCTATTTTATCATAAACAAGACAACAAAAGAAAAAACAAAAAATTAGGAATAAGTACCTGTTTCAATGCCTAAAATGAAAGTAAAAAACTGCGGTGAAATAATTGCTAAGCCACAAAGAAGAGGAAGATGTTATATTAAATGAAAGTAAAACAGAAAATTTAATGGAGTAATGGACTATAAGTAAATCTAAGAGAAACTTACAGAAATGACTATATTTTATGGGTTATGATATTTTTCTAGCTACATTATTATAATTACCTTTAATAGCTACAAGTTACATGAAAAAAATACAAAAATATGGGCAATCAATTTAGTATTTTACTATTAATATTTACTATATATATGTTATTAAGGAAAGTATATAACCGTTTTTTTAAAACAGTAACAACAAATTACATTAATTAGGTTATCCAGTTTTGAATTGTCAATCTTCCCTTTATTGTATTAAATATTGTTATACAATTTCAATTTTAAGGCTAAATTTGTTTATATTTAATTATTTTTATTTTAGTCAAGCAAGTTGTATTTTATTTTTATTTGTAAAAATTATCAATTTTTTTAATATCTAATACATTAAATTCTCATGTTATATCCATTTATGTGTGATTTAATTGTTTTCATTTGGTTCAGGTAATAATATTCACTTTTTTTGTGAAATATATCAAGTTTCTTTGTATATTTAAATATAAAATATATATGAATATAATTATCTGACAATGAATTTCAAATATAAGCAAATACAAAAATTCTAACTTTTGAAAAGTATACCTATGTGGAATGGATTTAGTATTTATCATTCAATTCAAAAGCACATGAAAGTATATACTACATATTAGTATCTTTTAATATAAATAGATAAGATGTAAAATACAAAAAATTGATGCAAATACATATGTCTAACTATTTAAAGGCTTTATAGTGTTAAAGTGTGTTTGATACTTATCTTTCAATTGAAAAATCACATGAATACAAATATATAACAAGAAACAATACTATTGAATACATTGAATATTTTTTCATACATAACTATAGTAATACCAATAAAATATAAAAAAAATTAAAAAAAATATTCAAATCACAGTCAGTAAGTTAGAAACCTTCTATGACAGATTGTTGCAGTATGAAAAGATAACTTAATTGAAATCAATTTTAATTAATTGAAATCAATTTTGGGTATAAAATGAAAGTATAATTGATTTGATTTGAAGTTAGTAAAGAGAGAAAAGACAAGAGGAGAAAGTGAAAGATTGAATATGACTGTATATTTGTTTGATATATATGGTAAGTGCATATATAATTAATTTTTTGCTACAAAATTGATAATATAGCT
>JAOTQJ010000072.1:2983618-3000260 GCA_025642045.1 Solanum sejunctum
TTTTTATTTTAAGGAAAAAGGGGAAAATTGCAGGTCACCACTATACAAATCGATACCCAATTGAAGAATTATATATACATGAACTTTGAAGAATGTCAAAAAGGAAAATGGAACCTGTAACAATGGCGGTAAGACCAGAGCCATCAATTCCATCGGTAACTTCTTCAGCTGTGGAAGAAAACGAAAACCCGGATGGCCCTTTTCTCTTGAAAAGCCACATTTTTGTTTGATCAATTTGTTTCTGCTTGTAGAAATATGGAGATGATGCCAACAAGTTATTATTACTAATTCTATTTGCTTTGGTTTCACGTATTATAGTACAATTATTATTACAATAAAAAGCAAACATTAAACCATGAAAGCTACATTAAAGGAGATCGATCCTTGCATGAAACACCATTTTCAAAAATTAATCATGATTAATAAAGAGACTGACTGGACCCTATGTTGCCAAGTGGAAGGGCTAGCCTACACATTTATTCAATCCATATATACACCCCTTCATGTTTTCCAAGTTAAAACATTCTCTCAGTATAGCTCCGTTCTATTTTAGTTGTTATGTCGTAATTTTTAAAAGATAATTTTATTATAATTTTTTTATATTAATATAATAAAAAATATATTTTAAAATATTAGTAAAAATTTATATAATTTGACTCTAAAAATAAAAATTATGATAATTAAAATAAAATGAATAAAGAGCAATCTCATTTTGAGTGCTGATTTCATTAATAGGTGATTTGTCTTTCCTGATAGCATAATTAATGTTCATGTACCCTAAGTAAAGAAGAATTCTCTCCTTTCAAATCTTATAGTTCTTAATATTTAGAATTTTTGAACCGTTACATACCTTATTAATTTGTCTTAATATTTTTATTTATATTTTCTCTATTAATTTCTCAATTAAAAAGGAGCCATTTGTTGGGGCCCATGCAGCGGAGTAAGTAATAAAATTTAGGAGAAAGAAAATTTAACGTGGTTCACCCAAAACTTTTGGGCTATGTCTACAAATCAACACATCCTCTACTATTACAAATAATAGGTTCTCAGAGAAAAATACCAAAAATAGTGAACACATTATTTCTTTTAGAAAAAATATTTCTTAAGCACACACTCTATTTTTTCCTTTACAGACTATTTTATTTTATAGTGTATGGGATACCTCACAGAAGAAAAATCCTCACTTTCTCTTGGGGCTCTCTATGTATTTTTTTTTCTCTTCTGAATGATAAATGAAAATGAATTACTCCTTTATATAGGAGTAATTTGGTGGGTGGGAGCATCCCTTTTTATCATTTGTCAAAAGTTGTTAAACAACTTTTGGAAAACAATTTTGTTAGACGGTGCAGTAAATTTCTTTGAGAAGAAATTGTCATATGGGTTGTGCAGCAATTGTTGAAAAAATTTTCACGTGAGCCCTCCATTTGGAGAGACCCACTCAACACCATTATGGCTATAACCTTACCGTTGGTTGGCTGATGTTGAAGCCAACAGTTTGTTGTTAATTTTCTAATATATATAATCCCAACTCCTTTTCTTTTGGTGAGATAGAAGAGAACAAAAAGTTAATTATTCATATTCTATTAGTATGCTGAATTTTTTTTTAATCTTTGTTAGATTATGACTCCTAGTTTTATATTAGAAGAGTTTGTTGAATCCTGAGGATACATTCATACCGGGTGAAATATCCTTAAGACAGTGTCTTTTTACATGCCTCAAGCTACGTGAATTTTCTGTAAGTAAACAGAGAACTGTAGTGCAGCGGAATAGTAGATCGATATACCTCCGGCCATTGTTGGCGATATAGTCGGAATAGTCGTCATTTGCTTTTCACTTTCCGGTAATTCTTTTAAGCACTCAAACCTCACTCAAGATAGTGTGGAGTAAAGAAAAAAGATTTGTGCTTAGGGATCTTTAACTAGATGTACTCCTATTTATAGCTATTCTAAAAGCAAGAATAGTAGTTGGGAAGTTAGTAGTTAGTGGGAAGTGGAGTAGTGGAGTAGTGGTGAATTTGTAAAGTAGTGGATTAGTGTATGGTTATGTAACTTCCATGGGTAGTGGGGGTAGTGGTAGTTGCAACTTCCATGGAAGTTACAAATCACATCCATGAAGGTTATGGTAGTTACGGACCACTATCCATGGAATGTGGTCAATATTCCAACATTTTCCATAGTGTTCGTGATGAAGTGTTCGTGTTCGTGATAATGCTCGTGGTCGTGATGAAAAAGTATTTTTCATAAGTTTTCCAACAATCTTAAGGATAATTACACAATGATCTTATGAAAAATTAATTACAGACAGTTGACGCTACTCGACTCATTCCTCTAATTCCATCATAAGTATAAGCTTATTCCTCCCTTTTGTTTTCAAAGAAAGTCAAGGTATGTGCTTAAAATTTTTGATATCCTTTGTTGTCCATTAACTTGTTTAGTACTGGAATTGATTTGATTACTTGGATGAAATAGTTGAATAATGACCTATTTTACAAATGTGATATATGTGTGTGTGAGTAAAAAAAAGAAAAAACTTTGCAGATGGAAAACATAATCAGTTGAGTATATGAGGAAAAAAATATTATTAATTATTGTCTTAGTATTGATTATTATGAAAATAATTTTTATTGTGTTATTTCTTTTTTGGCTTGGAGTTACTAAATAATAAGGGAGCACTGGAGAAATTTATTGATAGACATTTCGATTGCCATATTTTTATTCATCGTCTTCAAAATTCTTTATAAGAAATTTGTAGATATGAAGTTTGTGTTCAAGTGAATGTTGAGAATGATGCTGAGGAAAATTGTCAAAATTTACCTTTTATTAAGTGAAAGTTTTGTGATGTTGAAATGCTAATGAGGCATATAAGCATGTCATCATAATCATGTATTTTGTGACAAGTTAAGCCAATATAAAAAGATTCAGAAAAATGAGAATCTTACTAAGAAAATTAAATTTATATTAGCAGATAATATAAATTATTATGATCTCTTCTTAAATGAATCTTGTGGCTGATATGTCGAATTGAAAAACTAGGAGTCGGACTTTGATATTATTGAATATATTTTGTGAACTAATACTTGTTGTGTTCTATATCCAAATAAGAGAAAAATAATAATTTATATATGTTATTGATTCTAGAACTATTCAGGTTCTTAGAATGATGATTTTTTTTTTTTTTTAAATTTTAACATATATTGATATAATATGAGGTGGTACATGATAATTAGAGTTAATCAAACCAAATCTTAATGGACATTCCAAACAAGCAGCAAGTAATTTTCATGTAGACTCCAACCCCATTTGGATATGCTCCACGAGCATTCCAAAACTATTTTGGGTGAGCTTTGCTTTGACAAGCCTAGCCTATATAAAACAAAGCAACAGAAAAGGAAACAATAGTCGGCTGAGGCTCTTCTCCTTCGTAAAACCCACCAGCCACCATTGTTGTTGAGACCGTGCTAATCCCAAAACAATTACAGAGCTTCAATCAGGGAAGAAGAAGAAGAAGAAAAAAAAAAGGAAAACCAAACGGCCAGCACAAAAAATAAAAATAAAAATAAAATCCCTTCTTCCCGTTTCGTGCTAGTTTAAAACCCTACCTATTTCTCTGGGTTTTTTTAATCCTCCAGCTTTTATCTCTTCTGCGGGGTAGGTGATGCATTGTTTCTTGAGGTATCTTTTCATTTTTCATTTCTGTTTTCGCCTTTTGATTTTATGAATTTGATGACTTCCTGTTGGAGAAAAATGAATTTTTTTACCTCTTTGTATCTTGTTTTGCACTCAAGATTGGTTCTTTATAGGTCGGTTGGTGTTAATTTCGTGTAAAAATCGAGTTGGTTTAATTGTTTTTTTTTCTTAATTGGTGGTGTTCGTTTATACCATTTTTTGATTCCTCAAATTAACTTTTGTTATTCATTTGGTTTAAAATGGATAAAATGTTGATGAGCTTATACACATACATGGGTTAGCAATTGAAGTGAAATTTTGTCACATTTCTGTGAAATTTCTTTTCTGGGGATTATCTACATTTAAATTTACCTCATTTCTTGTTAGGGAAGAGATGGAAGGTGGTTGGTAGGTTTGGAACTTGATTGATTGGAATTTCCTGTTGGAATGAATACTAGGGGATGCTGTTGCAGGGTTTGTGTGGTAGAAATGATGTGGAAATTACTAACAATTAAGTAACGGAATCGAACAAAGACTGAAGTAAAACCCTTATAGGCAGAAAAATGGAAATGATACCTCCTAATAAGATTCATTTAATTAGTGTTTCTGAATTTATGTAACTTGATCAACCTGCTGCTTTTTCTTTGAGAAGAATATACTACTGATGCAACCATCTCGTTGAAGGTGCATGTCTCGTTGGATATCAGAGAGGTTTACTTGCAAGAGTTTGCTGTCTGTTACCTGGTGCTTGTCTTCTGAAGGACTAAAGCCTCTGTCTTGTTCATTATATCGACACTTTTAAGATTGAACCTTTATTTTTACCTTGGTCCTGTGAAGGCCCATAAACAGTTTATCAGATTGATCAGCTAATGTCTGGAGGTCCTATGGCAATCATCAAACCAGAGGTATGAGATAACTTCTTATGTTCAAATGATACTGGGATGTATTTATCAATTAAAAAGGCTACTTGGTTGTAATATATGTGAATTGAGGAGACTCTTTTAACTTTTATTCCTTTATCTTTATCCATTCCCTTTTAAGGCTGTATTGTATCAGTTGTTCGGTCAGGTTGCGAGTTGCATTCACTTAAGATGTTAAATTTAATGTTGGATGCTCCATGGAAGAGTTAGGTGTTTTCTTAGTTTATTGATGGCATGTTGCGTCACGACAAAAGATACGTCATTTAGATCATAGCCCTGAAATGTTGTAAGCATTATATAATCCTGTTTGAGAACTGATAATGGCTGCTCTAGCACTGGTGGCATGATTGTAGTCTCCATTTTTTGTTGTTATTCATCAGATTACCACTTGTGTGTTTGTTAGCATGAAGGGTTGAGATATGTGGAACCTTCCTTTTCTTCATTTAAAGAAACTATTGGTAATTCTTTTGGATAATGGCCAAAATCCTTTTTTGCTTGGGAATGTAGAGTGATGTCCTGTGTCACTGTTCAAAGTTGCACATAGATTTTTATTGCATTTCCAGTGCTCCCCATACTTTATGTTCGATGACCTTTTCCAAGATTCGCTGCTAAATTTGCTCTGCGGGTAATTCTATACAGATGAAGTCATACATCTGGCTTGAAACTGCTGATGGTTCAATCCAAGAAGTGGAGGAAGAGGTTGCCATGTTTTGCCCTGTGATATGCAAGGAATTACTTCAAAATGGCAAGGGATCCTCGAAAAATTGTGCAATATTACTTCCTGAACGAGTCAATCCTGCAAACTTGGAGTTAATACTGGAGTTTTGTCGGTTCCATCAAGTTCCTGGCCGTTCTAATAAGGTCTCTTTCTTGCTTCTTTCTGAACAATGCATCCTCCCCTTCATCCCCCACCCCAACCCCAACCACCCACACCACTGTAGGAAAATCAGGATCAGTATGTTATGTAATAGGATGTTCAATCATTTGGCTTCCACTAAGTGTAACAGTTGTCATTTATGCATCTAGGAGCGCAAGAAACATGATGAGAAGTTTGTCCGGTTAGATACCAGGACGTTATGTGATTTGGCTTCTGCTGCTGACAGCCTTCAGCTAAGACCTGTAGTTGACCTTACTAGCCGTGCACTTGCTCGGGTGATTGAAGGCAAAACTCCTGAGGAAATACGCGAAACTTTCCATTTGCCTGATGATCTAACAGAGGTCTGTCTCACTAGCAGAGAACTTTGATATCCTTCTACCACCATATTGCGGTTGTTCTTACATTGAAGTGGTATTTCGTCAGGAGGAGAAGTTGGAGCCTTTGAGAAATATGACGGATGATCCACGTATCCGCCTGCTAAATCGACTCTATGCAAGAAAAAGGAAAGAATTATGTGAGAGAAAGAAACTAAAGGTGCTTTGACATTATCTCACGTAATCTCAAGTCATGTTTACTTAAATTGATGTAATTATTGTGTGATTGTATATGCATCTCTTGTTCTGCATTAATGATTAACTTCTTTTCATTTACATTTTCCAGAATGTTGAGGTAGAAGAAGAGCGCCGTGTAGATGAAAGATCAGTTGATGATCTTTTGTCATTCATAAATGGTGGAGATCAAGGTATAGTTGTGGACTTCATTTCACTCTCATTTGTTTTGTAGAGTTGCACAAACTTCGGCATGTTATATAAGTAATATATTTGAACTATTTGCATACTTTAATTTCCATATATTGCCAATGAGTAGATGAAGTTATCTTGCAGCTGCTTCCTTGCTCGTTATGTAACCTTGTTGTTGGAATTCTACCTGTAGTTACCTTTTCTGGGGGTGGATTCTTTTGACTACTTCACTGTTCCCTGGTTAACTTTTTCTGATGGAATGGTTAAGAACACATTCTGGAATGTCCAACTTTGTTGAAGGTGTTGCGCATCATAGCTTTTATTTAATTTGCCAAAACTATGATTGGGGCCGTCCGTCATTCTTGTGGCTTTGATGGGTTAATTGCATAAGTTTTTTTCCCAATAAGTAAATATGTTTTGCTGCATAACCATCATATCTGTAGTCTGTATGGTCGCTGAACCTTATAAATCTGTAATCTAGTTTTGTCTGAAGGACTTGACTTTGTCATGGGTAGGGGAAGGGAAAATGGCCACGGGATTACAATGTGGGGAATCGAACCCTCACCAAGTGGAAGTTCAGGTAACTAACCAACTTAGCTACTAAGATTCTCTTCACTTGAACTTGTCACTAGTTCATGCACATGAGTATGTTAGCTAATCAATCTATGCAGAACTGTATACTTCTAGTTCCTACAAGCCCCTATCTGGAATGGAAGATTTTTTTAACCAATCTTTATTGTTTTGAGAACCCTGTTCCCTTTTTTTTTGTGTGTGTGACAAGTTCATTCTTTTAATTCTATCATGGCTCTCTTGTTTTTGCAGACTCAAAGGGTGTAAGAGTGACAAAAAATAAAAAGAAATCTCGAGGGAGAAAAGAACAAGCTAGAAATTTGTCTTCAAATAATGAAGCTGGAAACTATAATAAGGTTGGTATCTCATGTACTTCAGGTTCTTTTCTGTTTCTTTCTATTATTTTTATTGCTCTCATGCATGTAACAAAGGAGAGTGCGTTGATTATCTTCTGTTTGATTTGATTTGATCCTTCCTGGTACTCAGGAATCTAATTGCCTCACAACTGGCTTCCGATATGGTGACACCAGTGATGGGTCTTCTCCATGTAGAAGTTCTAAGCTGCAAAGCTCGCCATCTGCAATGTTTTCATCTAAGCTCGACTTCGATGACTTTGATATTGATGATGAGTTAGATCCAGCAAGGAAGGAAGAAATTGACAGGTTTGTTCATCTTGTATTACTGTAGAGATTATTTTGTTATTCTGGCTTTATGGCATGACCGCATTTCTGGTGACAAATTGTTGAGTTATTTATGTTTATATCTCTCTCTCTTTTGGTAGATTTTGGTAATGCTTATTTGGGTATAGGGAAGACTAGTTCCCTACGGGTACTGCACCACGTTTTCTTCTTCTGCAGAGGTTGCATACCTGTTTGAAAAACCCACTGGAACTGTCTGTTCCCCTTCCTTTTTTGATAAGGAACTGTGTGTATCCCCTGTTCTCTGATAAGCACGAAGGATTGCATACTTCAGGGCATACTACATGGCTTAAAGGTTAACTTACCCCTGTCATACATATAATTGACCCCTCCCTCCCTCTGCCAATAAAGAAAAAATAGACAGAAAAAAGGTTAGTGATAGAATCTTCCCAACATCCCATGCTTTTTTGGGATCTTGACTTTCTCGCGTGAAATAGATCCCGTGGGCAAAACTTTAAATTCTAAAACTAGATTTAATATCGCTCTCTTTTGACCATCTGTCTTTTGTCCATCCAATCCCATGAGTTTTCTATATTTCATTTGTTTTACCTGCTTCCTTTTGCACACCCCTTACTGGCATGAACTTGTTTGGTTTTGTATTCTGCTAACTGCATGACCTGTATACATGAATTTACTTGATTGACGTGGAACTGTCATATCATCCATGTCTTATGATGCATAGATAAGAACTGATAAATCTTTATTATGTAGCAGTGGTCATGTCCTTTTTTATTTTGTCCTTGAAAAATGTAGAAGTTCCATCTGAATTTTTGTCTTTGGAGTAAGAGGTTTGTTCTAGTCTGCTTGTGTGTTGTGATTACTATCTATTACAGAGAGATGTCCCCATATTTAATTAGCATGGGCTGCTATCTTCTGATGGGGCAAGTTTTCTTTTAACTATTCTCATGGTAAGATGTGTGGTTTTAAACATGTTTTTTATCTCTATATTGCAGGGAGGTTGAGGATTTTGCGAGGAGACTAGACTCTGTCTGGCCAGAAAGGATACAACAGATTTTGTCTTTGGGTCAGGAGAGGAGACAGCTTAAACCAATTTCCATGAATGGAAATGGTTCCTTGCCGAGATGTACAGGTAAGATCTTCTTTTCCTTTTCCTGAACCAAACATTCATTGATAGCTTAGGGAAAGTGCAATATTCTTTTGGAAAGATCTTGCTGAAATGCACTGCTGCAGTGAAACAAAGAATTATATCCATAAGAATGTGGAGTATGTTGGAGACTCTTTCTATCATTCTAAGTACCAAGAGTACAAGAATTTTTAGGCTATTTTGAAGAAGTTGAAATAAACTGTAGGGTCTTAATTAAAGTTACCAGTTTCAAAAAAAAAAAACAAAAAAAACTGTAGAGTCTTAATTGTAAACGAATATGGTCATACGTGGACCTGACATTATTGCTTTTCGTTTTTTCCTACACTCATCATTAGAAGAGTAAATTAAATACCAGAAGTACAAGAATTTGTAGGCTATAAGATTATAATTGAACTGTAGTGTCTTATCTGGATTGCTCTCTGTTTTATCCGACACTCATTGTTAGAAGAATAAATTTAAAGATAAAAACTGAAAATGATGCCTCAGTAGTGTCAGCAAAGGTTCCAGATTTAATGTGGTACATCACGGATTTGCTTGCACTTTCCAAAGAACTAAAAAGTATTCATTGAAGTCAAACTCTTTATCTCTTTTGTTTAACATGTCAGGTTTCTGATTTCCCGCAGCAAAGTTTGCCAGTTGAGTCAGTGTGATGTTTAACCTAGTTTATTTCAAAATGTTGCTTTGGAGACAAGGCGAATAAATGAGCTTATTGCCCCAGCTGTCTTTTTCTAGTCAGAGTTGCAATGATTATTTGAAGACATTAGGGAAGTATTTTTCCGGAAACAATCTCTCTATCTCTACGAGGTAGTGGTATCGTTTGCGTACATTTTACCCTCCCTAGACTCCACTTGTGGGATCTACAGGGTATGTTGTTGTTGTATTAGGAAAGTATTTTAGTCTGAATGCTTGTAGAATCCATGCATGAGTTTTTTTTCTTTCGATGACTGTGGTGTCCGGGCCAACTCGTGCGCAACTAGACCAGCTCCACGGGATACCTACCCCTGCCCCTCCACCAGCCCCATCCATGATTTTTTCTCTTGATCTTGTCATTTCATTAATGAGTCACCTGGCAGTTAGCTTACCTGTCTAGTTGAGTTGCTTCAGTTTTGTGGCTAGGTTCTTCTGGTTGTGAACTACTATTATTATTGATTTGCTTTGCCCTTCCTCTTGAAGAAAACATAAAAACTGAAAGACCCAAATCAACATGAGATGACTTGATAAAACAAATGCTGCTTTGTGCTAGAAGCTTGTGTTTCATTGGGAGTTTCCAATCCTTGCAGCAGGTGTGGACCGGGGATAGTGGTTGAAATGGTGGACAATGTATTTTTCCTTAATTCAGCTTGAGCTTAACATGCCAGGTTGTCTGTCTCTGCTGTTGCAACGAAGACTGGTTATGCTTCGTGGCCATTTCATGTAAAGTCTCCTGTTGTGCTGCCAAAAGCAAGTTTGTGTCCCTGTATGCACACCAGGTTCTCAAAGTGTAGAAATATCAGAATAGAAGGAAAGATGTGTTGTTTGTGTCCCTTGCCATGCATTTCAACACACTGAACATACAGTTTCCAGTTTTGCATTAGATTCCAAATTTCTTTAAACCATGGTTGTGAATTTTTCTATCCTCTTGTTTAGTCCAAATGTTTGTTGTAACCTCCCATCCTTTTCTAGTTATTTTGTTTCATTTTTTAAATTTAAATTTGCTTCTCTTTGCACCCCATAAAAGGAATGTATAATGACCATGAAAATGCTTCATACCTCAAGGGATTTGAATCATTTGTCATGAAGTAGAAACCAGTGTATATTATAATGTACAAAAAATAAAAATGGTGCCTTTGTTTCTTGGTCATAGAAATAATTATGATAGAAAACTTTTCATTAGTAATCAGATACGTAGAATTTTTAAAGTATAAATAATGATAGTAAATATAATAGTGAAAATGTATGTAATTATATATGTAGCATTTCCAAATACAAATCTGGCAATTTGAATAGAGCTTCATTAATTTTTTGTGTAATTTGTAATTATGTTTCAATAGGACGGATTTTTGTATTGCATCAGCACTGCTAAGAAGTTTTTGTACTATTTTTCTGCATTCAAATATTTTGTCGAGAAATGATTAGCAGTGAAATTGCACATAATTTCATCTGATCTAATTTTTAAGGTGTTTTTTGGAAAAAAAAAAAGCAAGTTTGGTGCAGAAAAATTTTTGCTATGTGCAGGATTCAGAGAACAACTTGACCACAAAAATCTATGTTACTTAGTTTTACTCTGTATTTATATCAGCAATTATTTTCAAAGACTTAAACCCATTATCTCTTAGTTACATAATAACAACTTTATTATTGAAAAGGATGTTTTGAAAGCTTCACAAGTGGTTTTTTAAACAAGTTTTTATTATTTACTACTATTGTTTTAAAAATAATGATCTACTTTCTCTGTTAATTGATTTAATAATATTTTATATAATTTTTTTAGATGTTATATAAAATAAGACAGAGAAAATATTTTTTAATCTTATGATTTTTTCTGTTTTATTTTATATGATGTTTAAAAAAAATATTATTTTACTCTAATTAATTTTTATTTACTCTTAATAAAATAATTTTCAGTCGTACGAATATTTAAGAATAATTTAGAATAATAATTTTAAAAATTTTTATTTTTTTAAAGTGTCATGACAAATCAAAAATAATACATAAAATAAAATAAAAAATTATTTAATATATTTAATATAATTTTAATTTAAAATTATATAATTAAATTTTTATTTTTTAAAATTTTATATCAAATCAAATTAGATCTACTTTTTAAAAAAATTGAGAGAGTAAATAGGGGAAAAGTAGCTCACGGCCGCACGACAGCCCTGATTCGACCGCCAACAACATGTGCCTCTACTCTACTTAAAAAGATTCTGACAAACACATTAGCCGAGGAAACAAAGCACCCACATGACACTCAGGTGTACTTTCATACTAGGATAACTAACACTTCCTTCCCTCATGTTTTGGTTGTAAAATATTTTTATTATTTTTGACAAATTAAGATATAGGGTAAATTTTTTTTGATTATATTTTTAATTTATTATTATTAATTTAATATTTTAAAAAAATATGTATGAAATCTTATTAATTAATTTAAAGCAAAATAATATATTTATTATACTAATATTTTTTTAATAAATATATCAAGTACTCAATCAGATCTATTTCATTTTATATATTATCACTTAATTTCATATGATATTTAAAAAATAATTATTATAGTGATAATAAATTATTTAAAAATTTTTAAAATTAAAATACTTTTAATTTTATTTTTTAGAATGAATTAAAGAAAAGTACCACGTCAAATTTAAAAAAATTAATAATTTTAAAAAATTATTTTATTTTATATTTATTAAATTATTATTATAAAATAATTCTGCATTTTATAACGATTATCTCTCGTACCAAACAACTAAAATAAAGCTGCTACGTCCTCTCTTTTATGGAACCCCTCCAACTGCCACGTGTACTCCTGATGACCTCTTCTCCTCAGTGACGTAGCTACTGAAATTTTAACTGCAAGCGGCTGTTCACTTTTTGAACTACATCATCTTTCCAAAAGAACAAAACTTCTCAAGGAAAAAATGTCAGGTGGGGTCGGTCCATCTAGTGACATTCTTAAAGATGAAGACTTCCTTAAGAACACAAAGAATTCCCAGGAAAAACCACAACAAGAAAAGAACAGAGGATTCTTGACTTTCCGACAACTCAATGTCCTCGCCATCATAATTATCTTATTTTCTAGTGGCATGGCGAGTCTTGAAGATTTCTCCTTCGTCTTATTCTCCCTAATTTACATCTACTTCCTCTCCAAAGTTGCCTTTCCCCTACTTTCTCCTCAAACAGAGTCTTCCCCTGTTTTCGGCGAAAAAAACAGAGCATTAGATCTTTACGTCTCAATTGGAGCTTTAGTTGGATTATTCCTCCCTATAGCTTATATCTTCTCAGGGATTTATGAGGGTGATAAAGAAGGTATCAAAGCAGCAACCCCACATGTTTTCTTGTTGGCTAGTCAAGTTTTCATGGAAGGAGTGACCTTTAATGGCAAATTTTCGCTGCCTATTAGAGTTTTTGTTCCAGTTTTTTACAATTCGAGGAGGATTTTTACGATTATGGAGTGGTTGAGGAGTGAAATATCGAAAGTTGATGAAGAATATGGAGGGAATTTGAGGAGGGTGTATATGGGTAGAGGTTTAGCTGCTGCAAATATGGTGTTTTGGTGTTTTAATTTGTTTTGCTTCTTGTTGCCTGTGTATCTTCCTAAGGCCTTTAAGATGTACTACTGTGGCCACAAACAAAAAGATTGATTAATGTACGGTTCAAAGTAGTTTTATTATGTATATTAATGGTGACATATAAATGGATTTGCATTTCTCTTTTGATTCTATCTGCACATTATTTGATTGATCGGGAAAGTAAGGATATGCATAAATACAGTTATGACAAATATAGTTGTTTTGGATATTGGAAATTTCAATTTCCATTTCTTCAACAAGAGGGAAAAGTTATCGGCTTTTCAAAACTTAAAAAGTGCTTAAAAACTTTAGGAGTGCTTAAAAATCTCGAGCAAGAACAAAAGGTCAATCCAAACACTCATCAAGTCTATTCGTATATGCAGATTCAGATCAATCACACCAGTAGAAGCCTGGAAGTGCAGGTGGAGGAGGAAGTACTACCTTTGAGCAGGCCCATTGAATGGAACTCCAAATTAATTGAGCCAGTAAATTTCAAATACTCGACGCATAAACAAAATAACAGAAAGGAGGCTATGAATGAGGGGAAGAGTTCATTCGCATGTGTATTATACTAAAAGGACTACAAGCACCACTTGCCAACTCGAATGAACATAAAATCCGAAACCCCATGATCCTTACAGCCAGTCAACCATAGCAAATAAGCACCAAAAGATGCTGGAGAGCTCAGAAAAGAAAGACAAGCAGTTGGCCTGTGAAAAGCTGGGACCATTTATCAATTGATTCTATATTCATATATTGTTCAAACTTAACATGAGAATTGGCGAGCTGCCATAGCAGAAAATAATGAGCAATAATACTTGAGAAATTTTTAACCCCAACTTATTACAGAATCTGTAAGCTGAAAAAGAAGGCTACCCTAGCCAAGATGCGGCAACAACTACTCCAAGAAGAGGGGGGGATATGAGCTACTCTAGAAAACCTTCAACTGTAACTTGACAGAAGACCACAGGTAAAACGGAACCTCTGCTGGACTGACTAGAAACTGCACAATCTGGTATAATCAAGAAAGACTTGCATCTTAAATTATAGTTTTTGCTTTGGAATGTATCTCATCTTAAGAGACTTATCAGGCTTCTGCCTGAACTTGAGTTTAGAATTGCCACAAGAAGATAAATTACCAACTCCAGTATTTGTCTGCTGGTGGTTTTCAGCTTTGACAAGAGTGCCATGCCCCTGATCATCTGATGTTGGGGCTGCTTCGTAACTGCCATCTTGCGCATCTGGCTGTCTTGAAACCACGGTGTCATTGGCAAGGACCAATGTAACATGATCTCCGGAGATAGCCTCCTTCCATCCTACATTCATTTTCAGACAAGCCAGGTGAAAGTGAAGCAGAAAATAAGACAGCAGAAACTAAGAGAGAAGCACGAATAACAGCATAGGAACATACTCTCAGAGAGAAAAGTTTTTGCAGAGATACTGCAAAATCCCAGACCTTGATGAACATCACCATCTGAAACCTGACATGTGTAATTCTTACTCTTGCCAATAGGGTCGTCCATAGAGCAAGATCGTAAACAATTTTCAGCGGATGAAGTCTGATTATCCAACTTTCCTGTGATCACAGCCTCTTCAGGATGTTGTCCACTTCCATACCTGTTCACAGGCCTCCAAAGCTTCACAGCCGCCACATTTGACCCACCCTGAAGAGCATCTTGCTTTGCTGGCTTCACTACATGATCACACTTTTTAGGCATGGCTGATTCTGTGCTGTCGAAGCTGTCTCTTTCTACAGCAGGACAGTTACCTGGTCCAGGAGTGCAGC
This sequence comes from Solanum sejunctum, assembly GCA_025642045.1. Classification (NCBI taxonomy): domain Eukaryota; kingdom Viridiplantae; phylum Streptophyta; class Magnoliopsida; order Solanales; family Solanaceae; genus Solanum; species Solanum sejunctum. The sequence continues at coordinate 2,998,254 of JAOTQJ010000072.1, forward strand.
AATTTTTCATTGGAACAGAAATTGAACCAATCATCACTTCACAGTTACTCTGATTTTGATCTATTGCCTCCTCCTGCGGCTCCAGTCTAAGGCGCTGACCATTTAGCACTCTATTTTTTTTTGTCCAAATCTTACTGCTATTAAAAGGGGCACCTCGGTCTTTAAAAACTCCATGCTTCTGCACTGGTTCAAGTTTCTGCACTTGATGATTCTGGTTGTTATGCAAACCATTTCGCCCCAGTCTTTGTGATTTTGGCACTTGCCACTGGGTAGGGGAGAAGGGCCATCGACTGTGTGCAGGTACTGGAGGGGGCTCAACATCCTGAATTTCAACCAGATCCAGATGCTGGTCAGAGTGATTAAGTTGGACTTCAATGTCCGTATCTTCATTGTTAGAGAATTGTGCAAGTTCAAGGCCGGAGGAGGTATCGTCAGATACTTCGGGAGTACTTGAGTTAGAATCAGATACTGCAACTGAAAGGATGGAAGATTCTGCCGTTGGAACCTCCAAATCTCTCCTTCCCCAATTCGATTGCTCCCTTTCTCTCTGTTCCTTCTGTCTAAGCTTTTTCAGTTTTTTCCTTTCCAACAACTCAGTTTGCCTACCAACAAAGAAGAATGATGGTGAAAACAGTTTCTGTAACTGCACAAGTGGATACATTATCATGTATCTTTTTTTTTCATAACCACAGAGTCCATAAGGGCTAGTCAGAAACAGTTGGGGAATTGGGTGAATAATGGGAACTAACAGTCTCTAGATCAAAGCCCCAGAGGCAAAGTGTAATTTTATTTTTTATGTAAGAGAGAACAAATCTTTATTTGAAATAGAACAGGATTTGTTACGCGTGTCAAATATTTTTTCCCCACTCATCTCCTTGAGGAAACTGCTCAGAAGCTATTAGGTTCTCCTCTTTATTCATTTCCCATACATATCAAATCAGTTGGCTAAGAACAATAAGAGAACAAGTGTAAGCTCATTTGGTGGAATAAGAGCACAGTTTTCTCCACAAAAAACAGGATTGTAAATGCAAAATACCGTGTCTACAAAACATGCGAAAATGGTTTTTTTCCCCTTTACTATATCTGGCATGGACAACCAAATGAAAAAGTAAAATTGCTTGCTACTCAAAAAGCAATCTGCTATTCTGTTTCAAGAAAGAAGGTAATGAACTCCAAGAGCACGACTTCACAACATATACATCTTTTTCTCAAAATAGTCGACACCAAGAATGTAGACGATCCCCTAACACTTAATTCCATAAAATTAAAAGACTGCTTTATCAATTACTGACTAGCCACCCGGAATATCATAAAATTAATAAGCAACTAAGTGCCATAGTTCTTAGTACAATACAGGGGTAAGCGGAAAACATGAAATACCACTTTATCAAAAACATGATGATCAGCCGAAAGCCATGATCACTAGTGGGACATATGAAAAGGCAATATCAGAGAACAAAAAATATGGTAAGAAGTGCTCACTTTTTTTGAGAAGCTTCCTCCTCCTCAAATAGCAACTTCTGGCATCTCAAAGCTTCAGCATCTTTGTCAGCAAACCATGCTTTTACCTGGGCATAACAACACACAAGTCACTGTGGATGTTGGTTTGAAGGACATGGTCAGTCTGATATGAAGAAAGGAGAAACTAAACAGAGAATGCTTTGCAACTAACATCATTTTCAAAAATGTACAGAACCTAAAATAATCATTTCAATGCAATATGCTGGAGTTAATTCATATAGACATGTACAAATAGACAGCACACAAAGCTGTCTAGTCTAGTTCTCAGGAAATAAACAAAAAAGGATTAAGAGGTGAGGTAGAAAGACCTACCAGTTTCTGTTCAAAAAGGAAGCTAGTGCAAGCTACCAAATTTTTCAGCTCAGGGCCTTTTCTGAAAGTGTCCCCATCAAAAACATATTTTTGAACAGACTCAGCTGTACCAGCACATAAAAATGTTCTTTCGCTAGCATCATCAAGAATGCTAAATAATTCCTGAGAGGTAAG
>JAOTQJ010000072.1:3000360-3024984 GCA_025642045.1 Solanum sejunctum
GACTCAGCTGTACCAGCACATAAAAATGTTCTTTCGCTAGCATCATCAAGAATGCTAAATAATTCCTGAGAGGTAAGCTTGGAAGGTATAGCTTGGATGAGGTCCTGCAAATTGACTATGAGCATCAGTGGCTCTTTTTGCTCAAAGGGTATCGATAGCACTTAACAGGGAGTGGAAATAGATACTTACCAACAAAGCTAAACCAGCCTTATAATAATCTTGGGGAAGAGTCCAGACCGCCGGTTTTCGCATAGAGGTTGCGAGCTCCTGAACAAGCGAAGATCCAGAAAGATCCTAAAAGACGGTAACAACCACAGAACGATCATTTTAAGTCTGAAGATCATCAGCAAAATCGCACATCAGGATTTTCTCATACACATCAAACAGTGTCACTTTAGACAAAGTTTTACCACCAGTCTCTGAGCTTGTCATAAAGAAGCTAGAGATATCTAGCATGGAGAGACATCTATCTGAAATAAAGAGGTAGTCTGAGTAAAACACAGATCCTTAAGTCTCACAGTTAGCAATTATTTGTGTGGTGATTATCAGTGACTATTACAAGTCGCCACCTCCATAACATAAGAGTTGAGCAGATATTTTTCTCCTCGAGGAAAGGTCGAACATGCAGAATATGAATATGTTATTGTCAACTTCACATATACGTAAGAAGCACCTTATGGAATCATCAATAATCCTACTACAATCACTGCAACCAACATGATGATCTTCACATTTGTGTCAAATTTTCATGTTAATGTAACTGCTTCAAATCCCTGATCCCCACTCTGGGGGAATACACTGGGTATGTTTTTGTTGTAAAAGAACTGCTTCAAATTCCAGGGAAATAAATGCCTAAATAGAGGGAAAGTGAATCTGGTAATTACCTTTATTGAAACATCATGCAATGATACAACTTTCTTAATCTCATCCACTGAGAGCTGCATGTAGAATTACACAAACACAAGTCACCCTTATGGAACAATGGACACAAGAGAACACCCTACGAGAAAATTTAGGGAGGTGATGGGAGTACCTTATCCCAAAATGCTCCCAGCAGATCCCTATATTTGCGAGATTCCTGCAAAATTGAAAATGAAAATATAACAGGATGCACATGGCAGTACATCCAGACTCAAATTATTGACAAGTAAAAACATCTGCACTAAGTTTTAAATAAGAAATAGCAAAGGTCACCAGAACGGAAATTAAATTGGAAATGGTTATTTGCATACACAAACAGGAAACTATTTTCCCCCTTTTTGGAAGTATAAAGCTATATAAAAGAAAAAAACATCTAGACATACCTTATCAAAGTTTAAGGCTCGACGATGTAGACGCATATGCCTTCGATAATTTATAGGGGAATAAAATTCCCGTGAACACTTTTCACACTTCTGATATTTTGGTGGTGTTAGCATAGGCCAACCACCAACATTATCTGCACAAAGTGCCACATAAGTCAATCATTCTCATGGCTTCAACCAGAGCTCATATGTAAACAATTTTGAGTCCTTTTCATGTCATTAACTAAGTTGATAAGTTCTACATCTAAAAGAAATGCATGGCCCAATGCACGATATTCCTTACCACCACAAGATTTTCAAACTAATTGAATATTGGTGACTTCCCTGACCCACTTATCTAATAGACACAAGAACCTAGAGATTGCTATATCATATGAATGCAGCCCTTTTCTTCGTGTAACTTTGTTACCTTGCGGCTCTAATCCCTGAAGCAGCTGAAACCACTGGACAGGCCCATCCCCTGTTCTTGAGAAAGAAAAAAGAGGCTCCTTCCCTATGGCTTGCCTAATTAAGGTATCAAAGGAATCATTTCCCTCGTCTGCTTTCATTGCAGCTGGAGTAGCACCTATGCTGAGCTTTGCAACCGGCATCGTCTCTCAGCTAATGGTTCATAAAATAAACTGCAGCAGAAATTATCAATTAGTCATTCACCTTCCAAATTAACATCATCTGCAGCCAAGACAGATATATCTCTATATGCAGGTGGTATGAGTGCTGCTTGTGTAGTATATCTTCATCATAGCAGAGACAAGAACTGCATAATATGTGTTGATGTGTTTTTTACAGCAGAAATGAAAGAGGCAAGAAAAAGTGAATATAACTTGTATCCATAGACATAACCTGGAAGAGACACTACTCGTAAATTTTATTATGGACACCACAGAATGCCACTGAGTTACGAAAAATTGCAGCAATAAATGGACTGTAATGAATAATAAACAAAATTACTTGCATGACTAGGAACCGCCCAATGTTAAAACATCCTGACCTAAAAAAGCCTAATATTATAGCAAATCAAAAACAACTGGAGACTAAAAGAGAAAACAAAATGAACCACTTCTACTGATACCTATCTCAGTTATTCTACTAATTTTCACTCAGATGCATAAATTATTTTCTGCAGGTACCTGAGATCAACATAAAGTAGAAGAAAGTCTAGTACTAATTGTTTGGAAGGTTATTGGATAAGAACTAGGTCTAATTTTATTTCAGTAATCAAAAAAAGGTTCACTTCTCCAGTTTTAAGAGGAAATTCTAGGTTTTCCTCTAATCCAGTGATGCATACATTCTTTGAAGCTTTTCTGGTTAGCCACGGATAGCTATCTGGGAAACCAAAACCTACATGGAAGCAGAAACAAAGAACTGGTAACTAGTTTTACAGATTCTACTATGTTCCTTGTTAACTTTATGATATTTAAGCATCCACTGTTCATTTCAAAAATTATTTCTTGAGCATTAAAGGAGCAGATGATCCTAAATGTGCATATATTACTTTCTAGTATTTAGTTATCTAGCAAAGCATAGTTCCACTATCAACAACTATCACCCTTTTCATAATTTCTTTCAAGCATTTAAGATGCAATTGACTCTGTGAAACCTCTAGCAATTGACTCTGCGAAACCTCTAGTACACTAGCGCGTTTTCCAACTGAAACAGTTCATGCAAGAAACATGGTTTCTCCAGCATTCGTTCAGGAAAATTTCTTTCTTCTTCTTTTTCTTAATGCACCTGGAAGAAGAGCTTCAGAAAAGCAAACACATCCTGTCAATGGATGAATATCTAGAGAAATAATTGCTTAGAGGGCAACAAACTCCTGAAGAAAGACCAGATAAGAAAATATATCTAGCAAATAACATTATCAACGAATAAAGAAATAAGACTATCAATTTTCCATCTTCTGTTGTACAGATATGATTGATCATGACCAAGAGTCTGTTGTTTTGAAAATCCCAGAAAAATCCAACAGTCTATTAAATATCCCATAAAAAGCCCCATTGTAGTTGGCTTTTATTGGTATAACTAGATTTCCTTGAACATCTCAATAAGAAAAAGGGTTATTGATTTATGTTGAAGTATACACCAGTCCATTGAAGATCCCAGTCCTGTATGCTTACCAAATAAGTCAACAAAAGTAGAAGAAAACTAAGAGCAAGAGGAAACTTTACATTATCACATAATCAGAAGTTCAGTCTAGTAGGCCAGCTCCAAAAAAATAGCACCTGTCATTATCTTTTGTTTATAGAGAACAGATCTTTTCCTAATAACTTCCAAAAATATCCAAACCAATCTCAAATGTATTTTCAAGCATCCTAGTCTATCTGTTCCAATCCAGTTAATGAATCCATATGATGGACAAGACAAATAAAAGGTTACTGAAACCCATTGTTAAAAGTTAAAAATGGTGTAGCTCACCTTATCTTATTTCTAAGAGAAGAGCCTATTTCATATTTTTCTTCTGAAGTAAAATTTTCTTTCCTAACTATTATGTTTAGGAACCATACCAACAGTGTGGATTGTTAAAACATAATGTTTCAAAACTTGTTAGTGTATCTAAAAGTGTCATTCCCATTAGAAGGTCTGCATTCACCATCAATTACAATTTCAATGATGATACATAAGGCAGATAATAGGATTTTACTTTGAACACTGCACTCTAAGATAGGATTTCAACTGCATTTAGAATAAGAATATTAATTATAGGTGCTCCCATTACATCACCAATGCAGAATGAGAACCACAGTTACTGATTGGTGCATTGGCATTTCATCGCATCAGAATTTAAACTTACTTCAGTAGTTAAATCTCCAGAGCAATTGGCATATAACACTTATTACACAGCAGAATACTCAAATTACTAATGCATAGACTGCTCCTTATTGCACTTTTGCATCAGTATACATCAAAGATTGTTGCTATAAAATTTTCATACAACTTGTACACAACAAAGCAACTCTAAATGAGTACAACAAATCTATGATATGAATTTATAGATGGAGCAACAACTGGAAGAATAACAAAATCAGATCAGAATAGAACTAACTTGATTAAACGGAAACAAAACATGCGTCTAATTAGGGTTCAGGTGACCGTTATCCGTGATCAGCACGTGCCGGTACAAAATACATGAAAAAACGAGATTAGTAGAGTTCACCATATACACATACCAGCAGTGCGGCAAGGGATCACCGGCGGCCGGAGGAACTGAAAATCGCCGGCGAAAGAGAAAGCTATGTTGATATGTAAGAATGTTTGTATAGCTGGCGCCCTTTATATATGGGTGCAGCGAAGGAGTCGGCGAAATCTGCCAGAGGGACCAAAGGGAGGGAGACTGAGAAGTAGGGAAAGTGTGAGAAAATATACAACTTTTGGACATCTTGGAAAATAAATAAATATTATTTATTATTATTATTAGAAAGAGATTAACAAAATCGATTTTTGAATTCAGAAATATTAGTAGGAATATATTTTGTTTTATCAAGAAAATATCTTGATTTGGGACTCTTACATTTTATTTTTTTTTAAAAAAATCCTCTCTTTATTCTAACTATATATAATTACCCATATAGACATGATCTTAAACAGAAGTAGAGGTCATGAATTAGAGTAGCAAGCTAAATTATTATTATTATTCTTCCTATTCTTCCCCTTCGTCTTCTTTTATTAGTAGTAGTTATTTTATTTTAATACTCTTATTCCTTTTCCTTTGTGTATATGCGTTAGTTTTAATATAGTTACATACTATCATGTGTTGTTCATCGTTAGTCGCATCTATTGTTCCTTCCCCTTTCCTTACATTTCATTTTGTCATATCTAGTTCTCTCTACTTATGAGTTTTGAGCTGAGGGTTAAGGAAACAGTCTCTCTACTTCTATGAAGTAGCGGTAAGGTCTCGTACAATCTATCATTTCCAGACTCCACTTGTGAGATATTACTAAATATGTTGTTGTATATAATTACCCATATAAAGAAAATGTAAGTACTGCGTTTGTATTTTAATTTTATTTTTAGCAATAGTAAAATATCTTTAAAAAATAAAATACTTCATGGTGAAGAAAGCTAACTAAATAAGATTACACTTGTGATAGTCCTTTGGTTGAGAGATAAGTTACATTGGATTAATAATGCAGATTGCTAGGTATTAATAATGTATAAAGTATTTCTTATTTAATATAAATAAATATATAATATTTAATTTTAATTTTTTTAATTATAAGCATTATTTTGAAATTTTAATTCATGGCTAATTATACGGTTTTTTTTGTAAAATATTTGACCCTGTCGTTATGGGTTGGTCAATGGCGGAGGAAATTGAGCCCGAAAATATTCGAGTAGTGAGTTGAAAATTTTGAACCTAAAATAGTTTCAGATGAAATCCGAGTCATGTGAGGTCTAGAGCAATCTGATAATGGATTAGTAGTTGGATTACAAATTTGATCATTTGAGTTGATAGCCAAGGTGATAAGGAGCATGTATGGCCTTACAAAATTGAATTTGGTGAGTAGAACTCCAAAAATTGATCTCGACGCATAGGGTAAATTATTTAACATTATGTTTTGAGAGTGTGTTGTTTCTTTGGTGGTGTTTCCCGCTGGTACTAATTTATCTCAAGTTACAATGGATAGTTGATCTTCAGATCCTGAACTTCACCAGCTCATTATAGACTTGCGGGCAGATTCTACTATTCATAAGCAGTTTACTTGGTCCCAAGGTCAATTGAGAAGGAAAGACAAGGTATTAGCAAGGATCAAAATCTTAGGACTGAGATTATCAAACTTTGGCATGCAGGTTCTCAAATAGGTCACTCAGGTGTTGAAACTATATTGAAGAGGTTTCTGACCTTGTTCTATCGGAAACGTGTAAGGACTGAAGTAAAGTAGTTTATTCAGAGGTGTGATGTTTATGAAAAAACTAAGTCTGATCTTACTGTATATCCTGACTTACTATAGCCTCTTCCTATTCCAAACGTGGTTTGGTCCCAAAATTAGTATGGATTTTATTGATGGCTTGCCTAAATCCAATGGTTATGAAGTAATCGTGGTGGTAGTTGATAGTCTCAGTAAGTATGGACATTTCCTTCCTCTTAAACATTCTTATATTGCTCAATCAGTTGCTAAGGTTTTTTAGATAATGTTGTTAAAGTACATGGTTTACCTGATACAAATACTAGTGATAAAAGATATTTTTTTGAGTTCATTCTGGCAAGGGCTATTCACAATTCAAGGGTGCAATTCAATACTTCTACTATCTATCATCCTTAATCAGATGGATAGGCTGAAGTGTTGAACAAATTAAGTGTTGAACAAATATTTGAAGACATATTTAAGATGCTACTGTCATGAGGATGCCTCAGCTTGGGCTACTTACTTGTTTATGGCTGAGTATTGGTATAATACTTCAATACCACTTACCCATTCAAATCATCCCATATGACGCCTTATAGGGGAGACCATTCCCTCTCCACTTGTTTTACTTGTCAGGAGAATCTTTTTTTGCTGAGGTTGAATGTACATTGGTTGATAGAGAATTAAAGATACAACTTCTCAAACATCATCTTGTGGAGCTCAATTGAGGATGAAACAACAAATTGATTTTCACATAAGTTACAAAAATTTTGATCTTGGTGACTAGATTTATTTCACAATTCATTCGTATATGCAAGCCACTGTCTTCAACCACATTTCCCATAAGTTCGCTGCAAAGTACTATGGGCCATTAAAGATTTTAAGGAGGGTTGGTCCAACTGCTTACACTTTCCTATTGCCCAATTCTGTCAAAATACATCCTATTGTACATGCTTTTCTCTTAAATAAATGTTATGCAGTGCCCTCCCAGATATCTTATCCTTCGACTATTGATTTGACTAATCCCCGTTGCCCTGAAGTAGAGTTGGTGCTGCAAAGAAAAATGGCCAAGCGTGGTAACAAAGCTACGGCTCAAGTCCTAGTCAAGTGATTTGATTTTACTACTAATGTTGCCACTTGAGAATTTGCTACCGTCCTGAAGACTAGACTTTTGTTTTCTCCTTGAGGACAAGGATCTTCTATTGGAGGGGAGTATTGATACATGAAGTAAGAGATGAGAGCTAATTTTCATTTGTTAGTCAGTTTTCAGAAGGAAGTTAGCCATTTCTTCTAATTAACAGTTGATAGTTCAAATGTTTATCAGAGGAACTTTACAAGCAATTTGGCACAATACTTAGATAATAGAGTCAGTTAGAAACAGTCCATTTATATTCAATATCTAGTTGTAATTCACTCAATTACAACAGGAATGAAATACAATCTTCTTCTCTTAGCATCTATCTGTCTTCTCTCTCAATCTATTTTTCTTTAGCTGATCTTCTAGAAGTTTATCTTCTTGAAATTAATCACTTGATCGTCGAATCCCTTAAGATTCTTGCGATCAGGTAACATCTATCGGTTCAAAATTTTGAGCGCCCCTTAGATTAGCTTATAAGAAATAGCTGATAAATTTTAAATGTCAAAATTGATTTTTTTTAATAAATAAGTAATCACGTTTTTGAATAAAAAAACTTAAATAAAATAATAAGTATAATAATAATAAAAAAAAAGGTGAGCGACAAATACAAAATGAAGAGAAGGCTAGAGGTTTCATTCGGAGAATTCGAAGAAATATTAAAAATAAAATAGTAAAAAATTTATTCAAATCAAAAGTGTTTATAAGTTGAAAAGTCATAATAATGATACAATTATGATTTTTGGTTGATTTTAGCTTTTAAGCAGTTAAGTGCGTTACCAAACACGTAAAAGATAAAAATATATAAATAAATTTGATCAACCTATTAACATAGTCTAACAAAATATAAATCAATTTGATCCGCATATAAACTTAGTCCAACACCTTTTAAATATACTTGGTCCAACAACGTAAAAATTAAATTAAAATTATAAAATATAGATGGCCAAAAAATGCTTTTTAATTATGTATCAAAAAAATCCATTGGAGAACGTTTTATTGAGAATCATCATTTTGCAAATAATGTTTAACATAGATTTTACATCTTAAAACCGAGTCAATTTAATAAAGAAAATATTTTCGGAGAAAAAAACACTTTTGCCATACCAAACACAGAAGAACAAGAGATTTGTCATTTTGCTCAATACTTGTATTGAGTTGGCAAGATATGCAGTATACATACTGCTGGAATCTGTATATTTCAATATTGCAGTGAGGCATATATATTAACCTGACATGTTCAAATAACTTGAATCCAAGTATTACCTTGGTGGAACTATCATGAGACATGGTTAACTTTCTATATCAGTATATACTTCAACTTTGCAGCTGTTTTTGTTTGTAGAAGGCATTATATACCCCAATGAGTTTCAGGACTGTTGCTGCCATTCCTGAATTGCGCGATAGAGAGCATAGTTCGGAATCAAATCACAGGTGTCGAGCTTGAGGTTTGTCATAGGAGAAGTATCGTGTCCACTATACAGCCATCCTTTAATTGCATCACCTTCATATGTATAACCATCCGCTGCTATGTGGGGATCTTCCATGACATCCTGAAAATGTTCACGAAAAAAGATCAAGGCATCAATCATACAGGATACACACAGTGCATCAGATACGAAGTATCAGCAATCGTCTGTACTACTTGATTCTTGATAGTATCTTATACTAGAAGTAATATAGGGGGTCTTTTTAATTTCTTTCCTGTAGAAGTATTCATCATTTGTACCACTTGACAAGAAGTAAGACATTCTGATCCTAGCCGCTTGTTAGTGCAACCTAAGTTCTATCAACCGATTGATGAAAGTGGTTATTATAATGTCATCATATTGAATGATGATCAGCACAAGATTGAGGATCCCACAGCTAATCCACATGTTCTCACACAAAACAAGCACTGATCACAAACTGAACCATCTTATACAGTCAATTTGGACAACTTCATTTAGGGGGTGAAAGGGTAACTAATTGAAACCATTGCCAGAATTCTGAACCAAAAGTATACAAATCATATATATTAATTACGCTTACCTGAAAAATAGGACAAACGAAATGAGGAGGAATTCGTTTTTGACCCTTGGAACCCTTGGATGAACTACTCAAATCTGAGTTTGGAGTGGATACATTTCTCATTGACTCAATTGTTGGCCAAACGTCTGAGAGCATATTAGGCCGATCCAAAGGATCTTTCTCACAGCACCTCAATGCTAGATAAGCAAACAGTTCTGCTTGTTCATTTGACCAATCACCAGCTGAAGAGTCCAAAACTGAATGCAGGTTCCCACTTTCCAAAGCACACTTGACATCCCTCACTATACCCGAAGCTGGTCTAGCAGTCAAAAGTCGTAAGAGTATGATGCCAAATGAGTAAACATCAGATTCTATAGTAAACTGTCCCTTGTCAATACATTCTGGGGCCACATAAATGGAAGCCTCTGGATCATCATTATTGGAATTCTCATCCTGGGAAATCAAGAGATGGACTCCGAAATCACTTATTTTGCTGACAAATTTAGCATCAAGGAGAATGTTGGTAGGTCTCAGGTTCCCATGGACGATGCAAGGATCATTGGCATGAACAAAGATAAGAGCAGAGCATATCTCGACAACAATTCTTATCCGATGTTGCCAATCAAGAGGGCGGGTTTTTTTGCGGCAAGCCAGGTGATCTTCAAGGCTTCCATTTTCAAGGAACTCATAAGCAAGGGACCGAGACTCTGAGCAAATCCCCATCAGTGTAACAAGGTTTGGATGCCTCACCCTGCTGAGACTTTCTGCCTGTAAGATCAAGACATTATTAAAGTAAGAAACTGTTTATTTATCAAGCGTAAAGATGGAGGACCTGTAACAAAAATGAACGCATGTACAGTTATTAAGAATGGGAAAACTTTAAGACATATTTTACATCAGAAAGCCTAAGAACTTCTCCATGTTTTAAAAGCAAAGAATTAAGATGATAACTGAAGCTTTATTCGTAAAGCACACATTCTGTAAAAGTTGAAATCATCTGCATACAAGAAAAAGGGATATGTATACTAAATACAAGGATTGTTCCGCTCTTAAGATCAAGGGGAAACAATCGAGTATATTTTACTCATTACTTGCTCTTTTACAAATGTACAAAGGTTACTTCAAGACAACCAAAAAGAGAGGGGGTTGGGGTGCAGAAACTACAACAACAACAACAACATACCTAGTGATATCCCACAAGTGGGGTCTGGGGAGGGTAAATTGTACGCAGACCTTATCGCTACCTCATAGAAGTAAAGAGGTTGTTTCCTAAAACCCTCAGCTCAAAACCCATAAACAGAAGAACTAGATATGACAAAATGAAATGAACTGAAATGAAATGAGAAAGAAGAAATGTAAAGTAGGAGAACAGCAAGTGCGGCAAACAATGAATCGTACATGGCTTAAAAGTTCACAAGTTGGCAGAAATTGTTCATTTTCAATCTCATTGAAACTACAGTTTAGATGCTAGGGATGAAATGTATTTATATGCAGGTAGCTAAGACTTAAATAAGGTACTTTAGGGACCATTAAACACAATTATATAACAAGAAAATGAACTGCACACATGCCTCAAATTAGCATCTCAAGATTCTAAGTGATTCACCTTATGTTGGAAATCTGAATCACTTAAAGAACCACAAGCTGGCAACATCTTTAAAGCTACTTTTATGTGGTGAATAGTCCCCTTGTAAACACTTCCGAATTTTCCTTCTCCAATCTTTGAGGATGGATCAAAATTTTGTGTAGCCTCTATAATGTCAGAGAAAGAAATTGAAAAGAAATTTTTAATACAATACTCATCGGCACCATCTTGTACCATTTTTCTAAATCTGTTAACTTCTTTGATTGCACTGTCACGCTCTATCTGCATCTGATCCCTCTGCTTCCTAAAGGATATTAGGAGTTCTACTGCTTGAATTATCTTCTCCTCTAACTCCTTCCCTGCATAAGAGGATTCACTTATTTGACTTTCTAGCACAAGCTTCTTCTCCTGGATTGTCTGTAGTTCTTCTAGGCACAGGTCATGCTGAATCTTCAATTCCTCTATTTCTTCTTTTTGCGTTGCCAAAATTTCCTCCAATTCTCTTCTTTGATCTTCCTTTTCCTTGGATAATTTATATGACACTTCAGCCTGGGACAATCTAATCTCAGTTACAAGAATGTAATAAAAAACATGTGGAATTCTATCACAAAGTATTAGTAGGGAGGAAAGGCATACGATCCAAACTCCACGGAGAATTGCCATATCATATCACTAAAGCCAACTAGCTGGTGATCATAGATTGATTCAATTTTTTCTTGGTAATTTATATTGATTCAATTGATACATACATATATGCATAAATACAAGTGTGTGTGGGTGCGAAGCAAGAATCCTAACTAAAATATATTAGTAACATCAGAAGACAAGTATAGTCATAGTGAATCTGTGAAGCAACTAATACCTTAAAAAATTAAATACAATCACAACCGATACACAATCATGTCGTAGAAACTACATAGGAGTCCTAGCTATCTTCCATACTGATTCCTAAATCTGTCTTGTTTCTCAAACACACAACTGCATTAAATGAAGGTAAAAGTGAAAGGGTACTGGAGAAATTCAGAGAGATAGATAAACTCAAAAAAGGAAAGCAAGATTCACCATGTGGTTAGCCTCCATAGCATCTTCTTCAGCTTTCCAGCGTTTTACTGACTCTTCAAAAGCCCTCTGTTTTGAGTTCTCAGCATCCAACATAGCATGCTCCAGTCTACTCCTTTCATCACCAGAGGCTTTTCTCTGAAAACTTCCTTCTTCCTGCATCAGATGATATATAACTAAGAGCTTTATATTAATCAGAAAAAAAAAGAGCTAATACTTCCATAATTCATTTTTCCCATAGCTTCATTATCCATGTCAAAGTCGAACAAAAGGCTATTGAAGAAGATATTATTATGTTGTCTCTCTCTCTCTCTCTCTCTCTTTCTCTCTCTCTCTATAGATATATATATAATAGGGCGGACAATAAGGAACTCTACATTAATGCTAAGGAAATTCTAGAGCCAGTACATGTGGAGATTAAGTGATGAAGGTTCACACAGATCAGAAGTTCAACTCTTAAGATTTAAATGCACAAGAGCTCGCCTGATATTGGATACAAATTGCATTTTCATATGAGAAAATACAATGCTTACCAGCAAAGGTTGAGACGTTGCACGATGCAAATGTGCTTCGCACTTGTTTCTTGAGTGCAAGCGTGAATATTGTCCCTTGATCTCTAACTTGACTATTTCGTTAGCTGGCCTTGATGCATCTTCTAAAATGTTCAAATCTTCATAATCGTCGTCAACATGATTATCCATTTTGGTTCCTCCGTTATCTTCTGGAGAAGACAATGACTCCATGCTACTTAAAAGAGAGCTATTCATAGACCTTGCAAGACAAAGGGAAAAACAATAGGACATTAGTAAACCATGGTAAACTGTTCATCAAAAGCAACAACCCACACCTCAATCACAAGCTAGCAGAATAAGAAAAACATGGCAGCCCGGTGCACCAATCATCACGTGTCCACACCGGGTTCTGGGAAGGGCTTAACCCCCTTATGTGTGATGTTGGCAGACTATCCTGACTCAAGTTGCAAGCATCAAATAGTTGATTCCACGGCTCAAAACCGTAACCTATAGATCAAATAGAGACAACTTTAATGTTGCTCCAAGGCTCTCTTTCCCAAGCTGGCAGAATAATATAGTTTTAATCCTCCCTATCCAATTCATTCCTTTTGGAGAACTGTTTGTCAAAAGCCATGCTCAAAACTCTTGCTCATTACATTATTAATGATTTACAGAATTTCCAGGGTAGCTCTCCTCTATATCCCTTATTTCTTCCCTAACATTGCATCTACAGATCAATCTCATTAAAGATGTATATGCAATGAAATTAGTTTCAACAGGTTATTCGGTGATATCACATATCTGGTAGCAATTATCTGACATGCAAAGCCAATGAGAAAGCATGCTCCCACCATTTCTTTTCTTTTTCTTTTTCTTTTTGTGGGTGGACTTCAAAATGACCTCTTGTCTCTGTTTTCGGAGGAAAACAGGTAAATTAAATGTTCCATAAATTTAAAACTTTTAACTTGTAGAAACACTGACATATGAAAGTAACAAAGGCTGACACATGCATATTTTTAAACTTCTTCCCGTGTAACCGTATCTACATCCAAAACAAGTACCTCCTTACTCAGAGAAAATAATCCGAGGTGTTCTGAATTTTCTAATGACCATGCATTACAAGCACAGTGTGAACTTTTTTTAAAAAAAAATAATCGTGGTGTTGGGGCCAGCTTGCCCACACCTCGATTAATTCCACGGGATACCTGCTACATCCCAACAACAACGAGAACCAGAGACTGTGCATTACAAGCACAGTGTGAACTTTTTAAAAAAAAAATAATAATCGTGGTGTTGGGGCCAGCTTGCCCACACCTCGACTAATTCCACAGGATAGCTACTACATCCCACCAACAATGAGAACCAGAGACCCATAGTTCTCCTCCTACTTCATTGACCATTTAGGCACACCCTTGGGGTGTAAGCACATTGTGAACAAGAACACTGTAATATGGAAAAGGAAATGAAAAGGATATGGGTGATTGCAATGATCACTTTTTTTAGCACTCAGACATGTATATGTATGGATACAAAACAGCAGAATATGACTAGTCAAAGGAGTATTCTGTTAACAAGCCACTGCAGAGTAAGTGAATAATGCAACAATAGAACAACATATACAGGTTATTGCTTTGTATGTTAAGTGAATCATGAAACAATAGAATAACATATATGGGCAATTGCTTTGTGTTATCTTTTAGATGATTTTGTACCCAACCAGTCATCATACCTCGTATATACCAGGCACCCGCTGCAAGTAAACCAAATTTGACAGTGCATTGGTGCATGTTGGCACACAAATTTAGCTTTGCTGGACTTGAGCTCTGACAATTGCCTGCAATCTAGAGAAATCCTAATCAGCGAAATTATGGTTACCGCAAATCTAGCGTCAAAACAAACTCTTGATTAAATTTTAGGACTTAATCCAAGCAAAGGTTGCTGGGGTTTCTAGTCTGCAGAATAGCAGAGAAGATTGAGGCTTATTTTATCAAGCAACTTTTCTCATTCTATTAAATTTTCCTGTTGCATGTCTAATAGACCATCAAAGAAAAAAATGGTCATACTTTGAGTAGTGGGTCTCTGCTGCTGCTCCCATGACAAGCCACTGAATCTTGTGTTCTTCAACAATATGTGTTATCCCTTTCTCCACATTATTTATTTCAAGCCACACCTTACCCCCTTGTATCTGCAAAAGTGAGCAGTGATCAATATTTTGAATACTAGCAACTCAGTCTTTTCAGCAATAATTATTTCATATTTCTTAAACCCAAGTGTAATTCCACAAGTAGGAGGTGGGGGATGCGGGTTAGGATGTATGCAGACCTTACCCCAACCTTTATGGTTTTAGATTACAATCTATCTCAACATAGTTTGTCAGGAATGCAAAACATTCTGATATTATTCTGCGAAAATGCTATTACAATCTTTTGAAACACACTATTGGAACCTATTTTCACCATAAGTTTCATCTTAAAGAACCTCCTTGTATTTTATTTTTGTTTTGTTTTTAGAAAGTCAACTACTTATTTCCTTTAAACTGAACCCCAATTTTTCTTTTCATAACCTCTATGATGATTCCTCAAAAGGACGTAGATATCATATAACTTTAAAGTTAAAATGAGCTTACAAGCTGGATGTCCAGCTTTTCCTTTTGCAACACCCAAAGTAGTCTCAAATATTATATTACTAAATTGTCATATCAAGTTCACTTCTACAACTTCTTTGGATACCTTTTTCCTATTCAGTTCATAAACAACTAAAATATAAATCAAGTGGATCTTTACGCCATTTAATTTATAGCTTTTTTTTATCAGTAAAATATATACTTCCTTGAACCCTTAAATTCTGAACAGTATATAATCTCAACATTGTCTAATTGGTGTGTTAAGTCAAAGAGGAGCACTCAATATGTGACAGAACGGCTAGTAATTCTGGCTTAGTGAATAGCTAGCATGCTAAATAAATCTAACAAGGGAATTAGATAGAACTGTACCCCAGCTTGAGATATAAAGAGAAGATATTGGTTTAGAAGTTTGTGCAGTCTTAGACGATCAAGTTCTTGGCATGCCTTCACCACGTGCTGTTTCAGCTTCGCACCTGAAAGATTCCCATCCTCTGCAAATTCAAAGAAATGTGATTCATTCATCTATGAAAATGTAAATGACTATGGTTTTCATGGGAAAAAAGGGAGACCCAATTGGCAAATAGAGGTGCAACCAGAATAAGTATTTATTACACATGAGATGATCACTTGTATAACTCTTGCAAGTCTTTAGCTCTTAACTTAAAGCACACAGTGCCTCAGCTAGCCCTCTCCAGGATCTAATAATCCCCAGCTTGAGGTAGAGTAGTAGGGAAAATATATAACGCACTCTCATCTCCAGTTTTAACTCATTCTATACTTTGGCAGCTTCCTAATTAATTAATGTACATTTAGCTAAAAGAATAAAATGATAGGGTTTTACCATTTTGCTGCTCCAATATCTTAAGCCACTAGATATCTAACAACCACATATTAATGCAGTTCAAAGTTTGCAAATGAAGGTATAATAGTTGCAAGTCAACCATATAAACATATTTCAGAACTGCTTCCCATCAAACTTTACATGCTGAAGATCGGTCTGTCTCAATCATGTGAAGAGTGCCACATAGGCCATATAAGGGATGAGTGGTCTCTTTAATATGGCTTGGAAATCTTCACCTCTTGAGCTAACTTTTGGGGATGAGTTAGGCCTAAGATCTATAACATGGTATTCCAATTCTATTTCCCGATATTGAGCCTCCATATTAAAATGTCCACGCTCCACATGTCCATCCCTGGGCTGGGCAGTCGGGAGTGGGCTGAAGAGTCCCATGTCAGACCTACAAGGGATGGGTGGGTGGTGCCTTTAATACGGTTTGGGCAATCCTCACCTCTTGATCTAGCTTTGGGTTAGGCTCAAGATACGTCACACCTCCTAAAAAGAAAATGATACGCACTGAAACATCCAGAGGTTTTGCATAGCCATGACGTTTAAGACAAGAGCAAAAAAAGGGACATCTCAATCATATTCTCAAACTGATAAGAAGACTTTAGGTGTATCAATCAATAATAAATGGCGCCTCAAATTCAAATTAGTCATGGTCACGCAACACGAATTCGCTACATATTCCATTCTTGGGGCATATTTTATTCCAATACTGATAACTAACTAAAATGAATCCTTATAACAAAAACTTATATGTTTATACTAGACCAAAACAATCATGCTTTATATTAAATTTGATTTGTTGAAGAAACCTGTAAGCTTACCGGGGTGCGCCTACTTTTGACGGAAAAAGTCCTTGTTGTTAGTTAATTGTGAAGAAGAGATAAAGGTGTGGCAAATTTATCTGTAAAGATGACCTTGTCAAGTCTCCATTATTTTGTCTTTTCCCTTCTCTATTTCCTTTTAATATGAATGATAACAACTTAACAATTATCACCCTTTCTTTCCACTTCCAAATTCTGTCTTTACTGTTCCAGCAATGGATTAAGACATGTTCTGTAGACAGATCAAGTCCATGTGTAATTCGCTTAAACTAAAAGTTGCCACATTCTCAACCCCAAACAAGTCTGGGTGGCCAACATGAATCCTATATTCCACTAAAATGGGGCAATTCAAATTCAAATATACTCGTAAGTACAACAACAACATAGCCAGTGTAGATTATATATAGACCTTACCCCTACCTTAGAGGTAGACAGTCCAAAAGCAGTCAAGATAACACTGATAAGTAACTATGTATAATGAATGATCATATAAAGATTTAAAAGTGTATTGCACAGAAAAATAAAAGCTAAAATTCATTTGATGAAAAATCTTGCGGCTATGAGCTTACTGGAGGAAAACAAATGATTAGGTTGATGAACATGAAGAACACAAATTCTTCTGCTAGCAAAACTCTTCAAGGCCCAAGAAAGTACAGATTTCCCCTCTTTCACATTCTTTCCCACAGCTACAAATATAGTATTCTCCACATCACAGATCCCTTCAGCTTTAATCACATCTTCACCACTCATAACTAAAATTTTACCAATAATTTCAAAACCCCTTCTGAAATTTCCTTCCCAAAAAGCTCACTCAGCTGAAGAAATTGCTCTGTGAGGTTGGTTGAAATATCTGTAACTGATCCAAGAAACGTAAAGGGGTAATCATAAAGCACTTTCTGGAGAAAGTGAAAGTGGGTGTCCGCTTTTTTGAACCGAAAAAAGAAGACTTTCTAGCTAGTGTAGAGAAGAAGGAGAGATGGAGTGTGGAAAAATTGTGTGTAAAGATGTCTACGTATAATCTATAGCAATTCCTTTAGTTTCTTGCCACTCAAAATTCTGTCTTTACCGTTCGGTTATAGATAAAGACGTGTTTGGTCGACCAATCAAAGAAAATAGGTTGTTCGCTTTAACTAATGTATTTTTTTTTCAACTCCTTCGGAACTCTCACCTCGTGATCTGAATTCACAAATTCCAAATTGAAAATGATACTCCCTTTATTCTATTTTATGTTATTGTTTTTATTCATTTCAAAAAAAATTTTATTTTATTTAAATTAAAAATAATTTAGTTTTAAATTTTTTTTATTTTTAATAAAATGATTTTCAATCACACAAATATTTAAGAATGATTTTTGACTATAGATTTTAAAATTTTTCCTTTTTTTTCTTAAACACCATGTCAAATTAAAGGGTATCACATAAAATAAAATGAAGGGAGTAGTATTTATCATTCGACCGATTTATTATTGTCCACAAAATTAATTAAAATTTGATGTAATTTAATGTAATTAGATTCTTTAATATGTTTGATTGATCAAGTAATTATTTGACAAAGAGAGAACTTAGATGTAATTGAGGGGATATAATTACACTCCTTAATTTTTAAGCGAGAATAAGAAATTGTGTGTAATTACTATATAAGTTAAATGAAATTTTTTAAAATACTTTTCTTTCTATTTTTATTTTTTATTTTAATTTATTTTTATTTTTATTATTTTAATTTTAAGATATTTGGATCCACCCTTGTCAAGAGGAGAAGGGAATAGGCCTTGAGGGTAATATCGGAGCCTCTGCCTAGCCCATATCAAAGCAAGATACGTCTTTTTCAAAGTCGAATATGATGACTCGTAGTTTGACAACCTCGCTTAAAATAGCTTATAAAAACTTTTAAGAATTATGCCTAACTAGCTTTATAAAAGGAAAGAAGAATTTATTAGACAAACTAGTTACACGATTCATATGGGAAGGTAATTTAAAAATATAAAAATTTATCTATATGAATATTTAGTGTAATTTATTCTTAATTTTATGACAAAAAGTTCATGAATAGTTACTTATTGTCATGTGTTATGCATTGTTAGTCGTACATATTGTTTTCTTACTGTACATTTTCATTTCACTACTTTTTGGCATATATAGTCTTTCTACTAATGGATTTTGAGTTGAGGGTTTTAGGAAACAACCTCTCTACTTCTCTAAAGTAGCGGTAAGGTCTACGTACAATCTTTCCTTCCCATACCCTACTTGTGAGATATCACTGGGTATGTTGTTGTTGTTCATGGATCAAGACGCTATTTTACAGAGAATTAATAAAATTAGTATTTTATAATTTACAACCAAAACGTGACTAAGAGCCCTTCATTTGTAGGGCATAATAATACCAGATTAATCAATAGGCTTGGACTAGGAGTTAATTATTTATTTTTAATTTAATTATAAAATTTTAAAATTAAATATTATATTATATATTTTTATTAATCAGCATTTTAGATGAAACAAAGAAAGATAAAAAAAAGTGGAGTATTTCCATAAAAGAAAAGAAAAATATAGCACCCAAACACACCCCATGTGGACGCTCTAACTTTAGCGTTACTTTTTTGTGGGGGTGACGAGGCAAAGACTTTCTTTTTAGAGATCATTTGATAGAATATAATAATATATGTATAATTTTGTGTATTATTTATAGTTCGTATGGTACTCTTTTACAATTCATATATATTAATATTTGTATTAGTCATATATTCTATTCTGTATTATTAATATTATAAATTTATAAATATTAATAATGTAATAATTTTAATACATGTATTAGTATGATTAAAGATCTAATTGTCCTTTAAAATCTCTTTTACATCTTTTTCACCATAAATATAGAGAGTATTTTTGTAAATTACTTTTTTTAATGTAATACATGATATTTTTTAATGCATCAAATTAAACAATGTACTAAAATATTTTATGTATAACTAATGCAAATATTATTAATACACTTTATTTAATATTACTCTAATACACTTACCAAACGACCCCTAATTGTTTTAATTTATTTTTCATATTTAAATAAATAAAAAATATTATTATGATAATATTTATTTACATATGATCCATGCAAATATTAAGAGGATAAGTGAAGATAGCGAGGTGGTGGGGGTGCGAGGGGGGAGGGGGGCGTTAATATTTAACGTAGAAAGTCTATGATAAAATTTGTTCTTCTCAATTCGTATTTTGACTTTTAAGAACTATATTTTATATTTCATTGAAATGATTATAATTAATTATATGAAAAAATTAAGAATTAAGTATAAAACTATCTCTTAATTTTATAAATTGGATAAGTATTATTAGATATTTCAAAATAGTATAGAAGACAAGTAAAGATGGACGAAGAGAATATTATAATTAATACTAATAGTTGCTAAAGTGAAATAACTTCTAATTTAAATGTCTAAATTTAATGATAAGTTTATGTATTAGATCAATTTTTATCTATTGTTGAGAAGTGGGTTCACAAGAAGATGATTTATTTTTTATTATTATATCCGAGTTTATTCAAAAATCTTAAAATTTTTCTATATTTTCGCAAGATACTCAATCTTTGTCACATTTTGATCGACCCACTTTTTATTTTTGATATATTAATATGACCTATTTTCTAGAATTGCAACTTTTATTCCCCCATGACACTTCAAATTAATATGAAATAATGATACTTCGCATTATTATAGATTTATGCATACTAATATGAAATAATGATACTTCATATTATTATAGATGTATACACACAGCTATTGTCTAACAAATTCATATTCTATTGATGCACCATTTGTTTGGTTTGGTTGCCATTATGTTGATTAGACGTGATTATTGAGAAGAAATAGTATAATTTTTAAATGATTATTAAGAAAAATACTACAAATCGTCAAGTGCGATTCTATTTTATGTATAATAATCATGTCTGATGACATATCATTTGAAGTAGTTTTTTCTTTTAGTCAATTTTCAGACTGTTTCAACTAGTAAAGATTTGAGCATATTGTCTTGTTCTAATATAGAATAACTAGAAATGGTACCCGTGCTACCTACGAGATAATAAAATTGACTTGTTGCTTTTTTTTTTGCTTGCTTCAAGGGATCGATGATCACATGAAATATACATGTATTAAACTTTCTAACTTTTCATGTTATATTCCTTTCATTTTAATTACATACTACCTCTCAAACACTAATTCATCGAGGTACAAATATGTAGACCTCATCTATTTATGTTACGATACAACGCAAATATCGTATCAAAAGTCGATAGACATCCGAAGACGACATAAATAATAGTGCAATAAAATCGAACAAAAATGAAAGAAAGACGAAAAATGATGCTGGGGGAAATTAAAAAAAAATTAAAATAGATAAAGATCCGACGACAAGATCCGTGAAGGCTAATGTACTAAGAACTTAAAGAAATCTTTGGCAAATATAGGCATTTTAACATAATACTTTATATTATGTCTTGGCAAGTTATAGATTAACAAGTCCATTTGTAGTATGTGCAATACCAGCCACATATATTAACAAGTCCACTTATAATATGTGCAATATAAGCGACATTTATGTATTATCTTTTTTTTCTCAATCTCGGATGAAGCCAAAGATTCACTATTTTTTGGCTTTGGAATATGATGAAATAAAGCAAAATGACTCTTTAAACTGTTTGTGCTTCTTTTAGTTGTAAAGTAGCAGTTAGTCAATGCAACTTTTGACACTTATCATGGGTCATCCGGAAACAGTCACGCTATGTTTTTAAACATAAGGGTCAGGCTGCGTATATCCGACCTCCCCTTACCCCGCAATGGACGGAAGCCTTTGAGGCATTGGGATAATCGTCTTCTTGTTGTTTTATGTATTATCTTTTTATCACTAATTCAAAGTACCTTTTTACATTGTCACTAACTTCAGCACAATCAATATAAATAAAAAAGTGAATAACTAACTTTCAAAGTTGTGTCAAATATCAAATATATTCAAGATTCAGCATGATCTTATCAGATATTCCTTTCTCCAAAATCAACGTTTGGCACTTCTAATACCTGATAGTAGTTATACTCCAGCTAAACCAGTACAAATCTCTAATTGACTAATGAATAGTGCAGTTATACTACAGAGCAAACTTTCAGAAGCTATTCTGTAGCAACAGAGATAAAAGTGAAATTTCAAAAACAAGGAGGAGAAAAAACAAAGCAGCAACCATCGAGATTTAACAAAAGTCATCTACTATTAAAGACAATGGATACGTGTTCAAGAGAGACAAAGTCCAACTCACATATCCGAGCAAGGCAGATGTGACCAAGAACAAAAATCCTGTAAGTGTAATCTGCAATGGAAGTTCTACATCAGACCTTGCAAAGAATACATTAATGAGAAAAATAACGTTGCGACAAAGACCATAGATTACAACAGAACATACCATATTTGGTCTGGGAAACATATACAGAACATGCATGCAAAGAAAAGGTCAGTTAACTCTGAAAACAAAGAAAAATATACAGCATGATAAACAGGCTAAAGCCAGTATCAATTCATTACTAAAACAGGTAACAAATTCATGTTAGATTATTTCTCCTGGCACCTGATAAGTATACACTCTGTACATGTGTATGTATACATGTGTGTCTGCAAGTATACATGAAACTATTATAACGTTGCAGAAGGAAATGGTCTATGCTTTCCCAATGCTCCTAAGTTGCCATAACAAATTGTTCATCTATTTTATTCACCTCAATATTGTTATCTTCACCATTTAGGAGGCTGTACGAGTAGCAAAACATTTGTCCTCAGTATCAAGATCCTCAGGTTTTTTTTTCACAACTGTGATCCTGAAAGTGGATTTATTAACATCATCATTATAGAATACAGCTATACACTTTTTAGAATTATTTCGTGCTGAACCTGGTAAAGGAGAATTCTTTTTCATTTCGATAGGTAGGGTAGGAATATACTTAGGAAGAAAGCTGGCTCCATGCGGGTGAGTTGCAGCTTGCAATCCAAACTGAGGACAGGTCTTTGGGGTTAGCTCACCCTCGCAAGATCGCGACCCTTTGTCCTGGCTATTGTAGCACGTGTGTCGCTCAGGGCATAAGGGGCACAATGACTTGACGTCATCCTCATCGAATCCAATAACCATAATTTCATCTCTCCACCCGATTGAGCATTCTGCTTCAGTCGTGACTACATTCTCAGATTCCGGAAATAATCATCTAAAAGTTACAATTTCTTAGGAACATAAGACAACATATTGATGACAAATGATTATGATTTTTAGTACAATGACAAGCTTGAAATAAAATTTAAGAATCTCATTACTCCAAATAAAAATAAGCTAGGCATATAATCAAACATGTTGGGTACATAGTCCATTTCAATGATTATGAGTTAGGCATATTATCAAACATCTTGGATGCATATTCTATTTCAATAATTATTATTAATAATAACTAGATTATTTAAAAAAAGAAAGAAAAATAGAGTGATAGAGGGTAAGCGAACTGGACCAAAAAATAGGTACATCTTTGACTTGTTATTCTTCAGAAATCACAAATCATCCATCCTTTCTTTTCTTGTTCATCTCTTCCTTCCTGAAATTGATCCAGAGTTACAGTTATAGCACCAATAAAGACGCTCAATCTTCAAGCAACAATTTTGATACCTCAATTTATTTAGAAAAACTTTTCATTTTAAACCAATTAATTGGTAATAAAAGACAATTATAAGTTAGGCATAATCACCTGAATGCATGTCAAATTCTACCCCAAAAATTATTCAAAATAATAAAAATTAACTCCCATTAGATGGAATAAAGTGCAAAAAATTGATGAAAAATTATCTCGTACGTAAAAAAGGATAACCACAAAGAGCAGCAAAGGAAAGACGAAACAGGAGGAACAATTTTTCAAGTGTCTTTCAAAGTTGAATGTCACTTATTATTATTGTCCTTTTGCTTTTCCTCAACAAATTTGTGCGTAGGAACTGGGAAAACTTTTCTTTTGGAATAGTAGTGGCAAACAGGTTAGATTAGAAGTCAAAATGACGAAAGTACCCTTTGTAGTAGAAATAAGACGAGAATAAAATTGATCCATGCAACTTCTGTGGTACTTGTATGAACTTTTTTTTAAAAAAAATATATAATTCAAATGTCTCAAAATAAACATCATTTTTGTAGAAAATGTTAATGGATATTTTGTCAAACATTTCAAAATTCGAGTTTTTACTGTACTATTCAAAACTCCAATCTTCTTTCTAAGACAAGGTAGAAACTTGGACCATAGGAATATTTCATTCATAATTTCAAACTTAATACACACATAAGAGATTGAGGAACCAGTCATCTGATCAACTAATTATGAATACGAGGGGATGGGATAAATAAATGAATAGACTGGAATAACTCTCTAATTGTCCATGCAATTTTTACTATGCTGAAGATAAATATCGCAATCAGACACACGATTGACTACCTGACTGTAAAATAAATAAAATAGACTAACTAATTAGAGTTTTTTGAAAGCGAAGAGATCTCACCAACTGTTGCTGTCTTACAAAATGTCTGCTATCATGGGTACTTGAATCTGCATCATAAAATAATGTGGATTAAAATTTTTAATTAATTTTTTTGAGAAGGTGGGTAAAACAATGAAATTACTAAAATTTAAAATATTTTTTAAATTAAATTTTTAATTACTTTTTTTGAGGGGTGGGAGTAGGGGGCTCGTAGGAGCGTTAAAAAAATAACATTTTCAAAATTTAAAATAGTTTCAAAAATAAAATCTTTAAATTTTATTTTTGGAGGGGGGAAGGGGTTGGGGGGCTGGGGTAAAATATTTCTCAAACATAAATTTTT
>JAOTQJ010000072.1:3025084-3035320 GCA_025642045.1 Solanum sejunctum
GGGGGGGGGGGGGGGGGGGGGGGGGGGGGGGGATGGGGGAGTGGGTTCAGAGCTGGTATGGGGTTGGGTCAAGAGTAAGAAAAATAAAAATTTGAAATATTTTTTAATAAAATAAACTTTTAATTTTTTTTAGGTAGGTGGGTCAAGGTAGGAATGGGATAAGAAAAATAAAATTTTCAAAATATGAAATACTTTTGAAACATAATTTTTAATTCTTTTTTGTATATGGAAGAGGGAGGATGATGGCAGGGGGTAAGAAAAAAATATTGTAATTTGAGGTTGAAGAAGAGTTCTAAAATGTTTTTTTTAATTTTTCAAAGAAAATAATTTTGTTTTAATTTAAAAAACATAAATTATTTTTTAAAATATTTAAACCTATCCGATACAAGCAAATTACACTCTATATGTTAGTTATTATCAATAAGAAGAACAAGAAAGAACTAGTCTAGAAAAAATAAAGATAACTTATAGTGAGGTTTAAGAGTTTTTTAGTTTATAAATAAATAAAATATTTTCCGTAAAAAAAGAAAACACTTGATTTTGTAACCAAATGTTCCCGCGCCAAACAGTTATTATCACCTAACGGATATTCATTTTTCATTGACTGGTAGTTTCCCTGCAAAGACAAAGGCTTCTTCTTTACAACAACAGGCACAAACCATGGGAGACCTATTGAATACGGATCCCATGGAAACGCCTTCGCAGATTCACGAGTTACACTTACCAAACAGTTCTCTCCTCGCGGATGTCGAGACTCTTCGCTTATCCAACCAAAGCCTCTCATCGGAATTTACGCAAAAGGATGAACTACTCCTGCAAATTCAGTTGCAAAAGGACGATGTTCTCAAGCAAAATGTTGATCTCTCGGAGGTTATCAAAGAGGTATCGAAGGAACGAGACACACTTCGTCTCGCAATTCAGAGACTTGAGGATGATTTTCACCGGAGAGGAATGGAATTTTACGGAGAAACAGAGAGAATAAGGATTGAGCTCGAGGTTTGGAGGAAAAAAGCTGAGGAGCTATTAGATGAGAAGAAAGAGCAATCAGAAGTTTGTCCGTACAATTTGGAGATCCTGCAATCAGCGAAGCATAGTTTACTGAGGTTAATTGAGAATTTCGATTTGTGTGTGCGCAGATCGGGAAATTCTGAGTTAAAGCACGAAGAGAAAGGTGAAAAGACGAATCTGTTGAATGAAAAATCGGCAGTATTTTCTGTGATTCTGGAGCTGGTGAATTTGGTGGAGAAAAAATGGGGAGAGTGTGAAAATATGAGGAAAAAGGAGAAGAGAGAATTGGAGAACAATGTGGTGAGTTTAGAAGAAGAGAATCGAGATATTAATAGCCTGCTTAAAATTGCTTTGGTGGAAAAGGAGGTGGCGGAGAAGAGCTTGAACAGATTAAGAGGCAATACTGAACAGAGGAAAGGAGCCATTTTGCAGATTGCAGAGAGAGGGTTCCAAAAGGTTGGCTTTGGGCTCAGGTTCGGGTTTATGATGGGAAGTACTGCAACCAATGAAACATCTTTAGATAATCTGGATGCTGATACCAGCGTCAAGTCGGATAATGATGAAGGCCAAACAGAAGCTGTGACTCTGGTAACATTTCGGCCCAGAGCATCTACGCATACAAGGATACTTTTAGATGTATTTTTGATCATTAACTTGAAATATTATGTAGATGTCAATCTAATCTAGAGCTGAACAACATCTTGTTCTTTGATTCTAACATTACACATTGTTTTCTTTGCTTTTCTCGTATTATGTGTTGTTATTGCTCTCTTCTACATTACTGTAATTTCCTTCCTATACATGAATCTGTTATGTTTTATACCCAAGTTAGGAGGAGGACACACTGCCCTCCTCAAACCCACTTGTGGGACTACACGAGGTATGTTATTGTTGATGTTGTGGTTGTAATGGTTCATCACCTTGAAGGTAGTTTATTTACAAGATTGATTGGAAATCACTTGGCATGTTTCTGACACAATGTAATGTATTCATTCATGCTTACCAGGCCTCAACTGTAGAAACAATAACAAAGAAGTTAAGAGTTGAAATCACACAGTTGAAAAGGTCATTGGAGGAATCCAGGTATTCTGCTGGCAAAATGCGGTTTTTATGGGTGGTTGAAACTTTGTCTTCACTTTAATCCTTTACCTTGAGTCTTGTGTTTAATCATCTAATAACTGCCAGGTCAGACATGGAGTCTCTGCAGCATCTGGCAGACAAACAAAGTCAGAAACTAGCAGAGGATATGATATACATTAAGGAGTTGGAAGATAAAAAGATGATGCTTACTCTAAAGGTTAGTTTCTAAGGTAAGACGTATAAGAGTACTTGAGATGTTCAACTGTTGCATGCTTTTTCCCTGTTCTTCTTCCAGGTTGAAGAACTCATGATAGAAAATAAAGAGGCTCAAGAAGAAATTTCTAGATGGAGAGCGGCTTGTGAAATGAAAGTGGAAGCTGGAAAGAAAGCTATTAATGAGAACAAAGAATTGGTAAGTTTGCAGTGTCAGTTGAGCTCTTTTTGTTTCTACTTGCCTTGTTTCCTACCTTAACGTTGTCACAGGTAGTTTGCTAGAAAGCTAAAGTAACAAAGAACGAAAAACAACTAGTCCACCAAATTGGTGCTACTTTTATATCCAAACTAGATATGGCAAAACTTGATCTAATCGAAGACATGACCTTAGATATAAAGTAGTAGAGGTCGCGAAGTAGAGTAGCAGACTAATAGGTTAGTAGGGATAGGTTGATGTCTGACCTTCAAGTATAGTAGGATGGTAGTATTAGTCGTGTCTTTATATCCTGTGTTGCCATTATCCATGTCATTCTTTTCTCTTTTTCTTTTCCTTTTCCTTTTCCTTTTCCTTTTCCTTTTTTCTCCGTATCTAGTTTATTCTGCTTATGAATTTTTTGGGACAAGGGTTCCCAGAAAAAAACTTCTCTATCTTTTATGTAGTGGTAAAGTCTGCGTACATTTTGCCTTCCCCAGACTCCACTTGTGTAATTCCACTGGGTATGTGTTGTTGTTCTATATCCACAAACTAGTAAAAGCAATTTCTAATTTGTGACAGGTCAATAATCTGAAACAAGAACTAGAAAAGACCAGAGCTGCTTTACATATTTCCAATTGCAAGTTGCAGATGAAAGATGGGATAGAGGCGGCAGCCATCGCTGCCAGGGAGGAAGCTGAGAGATCTCTCCAGCTTGCAGACAACAGAGCTACTGATCTACGTAAGCAGATTGAGGAGCTAACAAGACAATTAGAAGCAGCAGAGAAAAAGAAGCGGATAAATCGCCGTAGACCAAGGCATATATGTTTGCCATGGCGTGCTCTCAAGCTCTGCCCTGCTGCTAATACAACTGGTGTGCGAAACGTTACACGGATGCTACCAGACATGCATACATTCGTCCGTTAATATTTGAATATTTAGCTATTATTCAAAATGTTCATGAATTTCTGCTTCCATCCTATGATAGCTTTTCACAAATAATTATAGTGAAGAAGACTGCTACTGTTGAATAATTCTTGTTTCTGGATGGTCATTTCATGAGATAACTCCAGTTCAATAACTCCATTAAGATACAAACATGAAGCCTTCATAGCTAAGGTTTGCTTTTTCAAAAGCAAGTAAAAGTATTTTTCATGAATACATAATGGAACATAACTAAGACAACTGAAACATTAATATATCAAAATGTATATACTTAACAGCATTAACAGCATAATGGAATTGCGGGCAACTTCTAGTTGCCATCAAGAGAACTTGTTCACAAACTAAATGAAAAGTTGTCCAGCCATTCTTCTCATCAAACCGTTTACCTGCAAAAAAAAGAAATCAAAAAACGAATTAGAGGCATGCATTACTTGAATGCTAGAGAACAAAATTCACTTAAAATCAATTGAATGCTTGCAAAATCAAGTGAAATTTCTTTTTCTTCGTGTCCTTTTCTTGCTTTCCCTCAAACCCAAGAATTTCTTACTTTTCTGCTTTTATTTTTTCTCTTTTGGGAGGGTGAAGTACATTTAGAAAATTAATACTATCAAATGCATATCAACATATACATCAGATCAAAGCAAACCATTCAAAAGACTTTGACAACTCAATGTCTTTTTCTCACCTAGATTCATTTATTTTCTTCTTTAAGCTATGGCATTTAAGAAAATTAAAGTATATGGCAGTGATGACTGTAGTCAGAAAATTAACTGTAACATATAGGGCGTCAAGCAATATTGAAGTAAAGATTAGTGAACATACCTCCTTAGCCGAGAGACCAATTTCTCGCAAATCTTCAAGCTGAGAAAAGTTAGTAAAACAGATCAATATTTTTAGGTACAATTATTTTTATCCTTTTCTGCATGTTGCAAAACTAGGAATTATGTTCCAAAATCCTTACCCGCTTAAAAGGTTCAGGAGATTCTTCACGGAGTTCAAGAATATAAGCTGCTCTCTTTTCTCCAATGCCCTGTGTGAAATATGACATTGACTTGTAAACCGTTATGTGGACTTATAGGTGATATAAAATAGTAATAGAATGCAAGCTTACCTGGATCCTTGTTAACTCTTCCCTGTAATTACAAATGAGAGAGAAGAGTGCTAAAATTAGCAAAGGCACACACCACATGGAATAAACACATATATTGACAACCAATTATCAAACAGCCGCCCTCCCCTTTGAACTTATAAAACTAGTTCTACTTCTGGCTAAAGACGACTCTATCCGAGAATGAACGGAGGAACTGGGGAACTTGTGGTATGCTGCTAAAGATAGGATAACAGTAAGGTTGCTATCTTCCAAAACTTGCAGCTTATACCCGTTAATGCTTTACAACTAAAAAAGAAGCTGTTGAAACTGGATAGCAAAAAATATTTTGAGGAGTAAATATCAAGTTGCTACTTGTCTTTGCTACTTAAGGTAGACATAACATCAAAATTTTTGCTTTTAAAACTTACAAAATTCTATTTTAGAGCTTTAAAGGAAGATGTTGCAAAAAAAGTGAAAGCTGGAAAGGAAAATATCGCTTGAGAGGCAACTATCAAGTTAGTCTCGTTGTATTTTAGAAGGCAATGAAATATGATGAGAAGAAAAATCTTAGTGAGCCAAAAACTGACACTCAATATCAAAAGGAAAAAAGAACGATATATAAAGAGGAGATTACATGGGAAATCGTTCACTTACTTGCTTGCATTATTTAAGAAATACAAATATTCTTGGACGAGACAATTCTGCACAATGAAACGTGATTAAATGAGTTAACAGTAGCATCCAAAAACAAAATTATTGAAAAACTATTTACAAAAAGTAATTCACCACCTTTACTCCAGAGCTGCGAGCATGAAATCTGTCCCAAGGACTACTATATTTGACAATCTCCAATGTTCTCGCATCAGTTTCAGTTTTTGGAGTTTTAGGTTCTATAATGTCACAACTTTCAATTCCTTGGGATGCATCCGATTGCTTTGGCATCAGTATATGCAAAGGAGTTGAAGCCTCCAGCAACCGTAAATTATTCGTTATTTCTCTAAGTCTTGCACTTAGTGGTGGTGATCCAACTTTGTCTATGCTCATGTTTTGATTTTTCTTCTCTACACCAACAGTACCTGTTAGGTTATAGCATATGTTAAAAAATAAAAGTCAATGAAAGTTTATATTAAACACAGTAACCAACTTGTGAAATAACCTACCATCATCTGGAATAGAAATTATTTTGTTGCTATCACACTGAACTTTGGGAGTAACTTCTAAATCCATTGCTTTATTGGGAGGAGAGGAATCCTGAGATACAAGAATAATTCTCAGTATACAGAAAACTCCAATTCAATAAAGTGCATCAGTAGCACCACACAGAAAATGTTGAACTAAATGATTTCAGTATAACCAAATTTAAGTTGCCTTACCTTTTCCATTTTTTCAATAGAGATTGTTCCCTTGAGAGCACTTGGGATTTCCTGAAATTAATACATTATTTAAGCCCATGCATAGTCCTCAAAACAGCAAAAAATAGGAGCAGAAATGCATTCACAAAATTCAAGAACACTTACGTTTTCTGTTGATAATATCAAGGCTCCAGAACTATCTGAATTGGACTTGTCTTGAGAAGGCTAGCAATACATAACAATATAACACCTTAAGTTCAACTTGACGTAACTAAACAATGATCTGCTTCAACTGATTAAATACTGTACCTTTTTCTGGAAGGAGGAGGTGATGGTTGAAGCATTTTCTGAAAGAGGCTTAAACTTAGTAGCTGAGGTGACTTCATCCTATGAATCAATAACATGTGTTAACGTATGAATCAAATGACACATTGAAGTGCTATATAGACAATTGCCAATTGAATTCAGCTTGACTAGAATAATTTCCATCATTTTATTAAACCAATAAACTTAGCTGAAAACTTAAAAGCAACATTTCAAAAGCAAAAAAGAAGACTTTGTGCAGCGAGGAAGTTTATATTTCACATCCTAAAACATAGAGGTACAAATTACAAACTGGATGAGTTGACAACTAAAGTAGCGGGCTTGTAGTAAAGTATTCTTTTAAGACAGTTAATCCAACCAATTATACAGGAATCAGAAACTAAAAGGATAAAATTATGTCTGGACAAAAACAATAGATGCATGGGTACCTTCTTAGTGATGACAGCCATCCTCTCACTGAATAATTTCCTTCAATGAAAGCGCGGAAGCAAATGTGTCAGTATACATCAGTCAATAAGCAAAATATGCTAGTTCATTATATAACATGCCGTGTAGCATACCTTCCTGTTAAATTGCAAGCAGAGTTGTTCTTTTTCCCAGACAATGGGGTACCCATTAGTCGTACTTGTTGATTAGTGTGCTTTTTACTTTTCATTGCAGAGCTTGTCAATATCTGTCCAGTGACTTGACATGCTCGTGAAGCCAAACTTACTACATAAAGAGTACCTTGGCAAATTGTTGGATTCTACAACAAAAAAATGGAAGGGTGAGGAAAGCAATCTTCCAAAGCGACTTTTGAATCTACACAGAATATCAACCATGTAAGAATAAGAAATCATTACCAAGCAGGTCAGCAACAAAACATGATTGGAGCCGCCAAGAAATTCCTGCAACATCCGAGTGAGTTTTCCTTCTCGATAAGGCACACGCTTTTCATTTGTGTTCAGAGCATACACCACGTTCATAATGGCATATAATGACTTGTTTATTCTAGTACTTTCAGTAAGCATAACTCCATCTTTGCTACTTCTTCTGGAATCCTTATAGCCTGAGAGCATGACAGTACAATGAAGATAACTCTAAAATAGTTATTGTGCCTAGAAGAATATTCCTACAATTTTTAGAGGTTTAGGACTAGCTGACCTGCCAAATCCACAAAGTTCATCACACTGGGACATGTAGTACCATGGATGTCATCAGCAGATGCTATATGTATCATTAAACCTTTGTGACTCCTTTTGGGCATTTGAAGTGGTGTCTTTTGTG
Source organism: Solanum sejunctum (assembly GCA_025642045.1). Lineage (NCBI taxonomy): Eukaryota > Viridiplantae > Streptophyta > Magnoliopsida > Solanales > Solanaceae > Solanum > Solanum sejunctum. The sequence goes on from JAOTQJ010000072.1 coordinate 3,032,556, forward strand.
CTGAATAGAATGGCCCAGTCCAACAAGCACAGAGATCATGAAAATGTGAAATGGAATCCACAGTGGCCTGCATACAAGAAACAAGAGAGCGATCTTAAACTTAACAATGTGCAAATTGTCAATATTTTACCACCATAATTGGATTAGACCACTTTAACTTGCCTTAGACAGTCCTTTGAGCTTTATTTTTCCTTGAGAATCTTCAAGAACTTGCACTTCAGGATGATTAGGATCCAAAAGATCATAGACATGATCCTGGAACACCTCATAAAAGGAAACGACTACTACTACTGTCTTTTTTGCTTCCTTTGTTTGCGAAAGGATCTCAGCTATTGCCATTGCTGCCAGACCTTGTTTGTCCACAGAACCCTACAACAGAAAGAAACAATATACTCAGTTTCAAAGTAACATAAAGTTGTTATCAGAAATTGAACCCACTTGTTGGGTAAATACACAGAAGACAGACCTGGATTGTGTGGGTTTTTCCACTGCCTCTTGCTCCATATGCAATAATGGATACATTTCTACCACTGAGAACTTCTGATATCAGTGGGTTTACCTCTTTTGAGAATACTATAGCATTATCTTCATCTTGTTCATAGCAATTATCCAATTCATATATATCTTTACGGCTGCAAAAACAAGAAAATTTCAGATTTTCCCTCCCATACAAAATAAAAAAGATGGATACCTAGCACCATTAACCCACTTAAACCAAGCTCAATTCAATGTCACAAGAAACAAAGTGATGTACAAAATACATTAACAAATGGGTATCTACAAAGTTGCCCAATAAATCGTTGAATCTCACATGCTTAGGACTAGGGGGCAGAAAATAGGACCTAGCAACCATGACTAACAAATAGTCAAATTCAGGGGCGCAGCCAAGTGGGAACTAGAGGGCAGAAAATTACACTATGTACACAAAGATAAAACTATTTGTAACATATAGTAGAATAGGACCTAACAACCCATGACTAGCATACAGTCTCTAATCAGGGGCGCAGCCCAGTGGGAGCTAGGAGGTGGAAAATTACAGTCTATATACAAGGTTAAAACTATTTTTAATGTATATAGAGTAGATGTTGAAGCCCCTGATTTCGTGTATTTATTTCTTCAAATTTTGAATTCTTTGGTGAAATCCTGGCTTCAACATTGGTCAACTCCATCGGCAAATCCAGCCTATTGGGAGTGGGCAGTCAAACCCGTTGTCTTGCACCACTAACTCATAAATTTTTTACCCGACTGTTATCATCTTGAAAGAAATTTAAAAACAATGGTCTATCACATTTCATCATTCGTAGCTAAATCAGTTAACACCACAATGAATAAGCATTCTTTAAGCTAACATAATATTGGAAACCATAAAATATCAAAACAATTGAAAATTAAAGAGGAAAAACTTATTCCTTCAGAGTCGCAAGAAACATTACCTACTCCCTTCATCTCCAAATGAAATCGTAACTTTTCCAGACGAATCAGAATCATTCTCTTTGGACCGGGAAACAGTGATCCACGGCTTTGAATCTCGACGGGATATTTCAGATTCCTGATCGGTAAATCCTCGAACTTTTCCAACAATTCGCACCCTGCGTGAGACCCTTGTACCGGTGAGTTTCAGGCGATTTGAATCGGGCGTCGACAAATCCATGGAGAAATTTAGCGTTTGAAAATTCACAAATTTGAATGAAATTTGGATGAATTAAGAAGAGATAGATGAGTGATGGTAGTATTACTAATAAGGGAAATAGCCGTTAGGGTTTGATTTTCAAATTCTTTTTCTCTCCTCAATGGAGCTCTTCTACGCTCCTATGGATGACGCGCTACATGTAATATTTTTAGTATTAAATTCTGGAGTAAAATGTAATTAACATCTGTAATTTTAAACTTTATGATGTTTGTTTTGTGATATAAAAATTAAAGATAAAATGACAAATTTATAGCAGAAAAAATGTTAAATGTCAAAAAATAATAAAATTAAAATATTTGACAAATTTTGTTCTACTTTGTCCTAAATAAAGAATTGTAGATTTAATCTAAAATATGAGATAAAGATTAACAATTTAGTAGTAGATTATAATGATAGTAAGGGCTAAACTGTTATGAAGTTATTTATGTAGTATGCAAGAAAATAAGCAAACTATATGATTTCTTCTATCAAATTATTTATATTCGAAAAAAGATCTAAAATATTCTTGAACTATTAAAAATAATATAAAAATATCTTTCATCCTCTTATTTTTCCTAAAATATCCTCATCGTCTATCTTTGAATTCAAAAATGCCCTTCATTTATCTTTTGACTCACGTATATCTTTGAAACTAACAACTCTCTCTTTTTATATATTTTTTTAAATATTTATTATATTTCATTTTCTTATGAAATAAACTAAATCTCCATCTCTATTAGATTTTTTTTCCATAATTTATCCAAATAAAAATAATGTATCTCTTTAAGGATAAAAGTGATTTATTAAAATAATTAATCGATGTAATTTTTTAGAAAAGAGAACTTTTTAAAAATATATAAAATTAATAAAAAAAATAAGTTTTAAATTTATCCAAAGAGTGAGTTTTATTTTTTAATGTTATTAAAAAAATAATGAAAACTATTAAAATTTGATTAAATTAAAAAAAGAAAGAAAGTTAAATTGATTTTAATAAATCGTTTTGATCCTTAAAATGTTAATTATTTTATCTAAATAAAATATAAATATATGTAGATTTTTTTAAAAATAAATCAAAATAAGTATACAAAAGATTCCC
>JAOTQJ010000072.1:3036264-3048907 GCA_025642045.1 Solanum sejunctum
TTTTTTTAACATTCAAAATAAAATTGTTCAAAATTTAGGATGAATGTTTGAAAATTTTTTCAAATTTGTCCATTTATTTATTGAAATTTTATATTTTTTAAGAGATAAATTATACTATATATTTATGATTTACAAAGAATAATAGTAAAAAATATAATATAAATTTTGTTTTTGAATATTTTTTTAATATGCGTACAATACCTTACAAATTCAATATAAATATAATTTAATTAAAAATAATCATGGCCTCACAATTTTCTTTTAATTCTTAAGTTTTATTTCTTTCTACTTTAATTTTATTTATACAGACAATTTTAAGTTTTAATTCCTTCCACTTTAACTTTATTTACAGACAGCTTGAGTTCCACAATTTTTCGTGAAAAATGGAGGGGAAAACGGAGAAGGAAAACAAGAGTGTGAAGAAGACGGCTTGTGATGTTGAGGCTCTGAAGAAGTGTTTGGAAGAAAATAAAGGCGACTATTTGAAATGCCAGTCTCATATTGAAGCCTTTAGGTCATCTTGTTCTATCAACAACCCTAATTCATCTTCTCCAAAGCTCAACTCCGGTGCGGTTTCTGATTCTGCAATTACAAAATCCTGAAATTTTATACTGGATACCTCGCTGTTGTTAACTTTTTTTTTCTTCTTTACTTGCAACAAGGTTGTTTTTGTCGTAATATGCACTATTGAAGGTTTTTCTTTTTCACTGATAAAGTTGGGAACTTGAATGCGAAAAGATCTGTTTTCTGTCATTTTTCTGACTGTGTTGGACAAATGGTGGAATGGGTTTGCTTTATTGTGGAAGAAGAGTCTTTCGATTCAAATTGCTGCTTTGATAAGTGTTTGTACCCATAGATGAAGTAGACATGAAAGTATCTGTTCTTGACAACATAGCCAGTGTAATCACAAGTTGGATCTGGGAGGGTAGGGCGTGCATGGACCTTATTGCCGCGGATGTAGGATTTTCACTTAGGGATTCAAAAAATAAAAATATAGTGTCTAAGATTTGAACTTCGTATCTCAAGGTAAATTTTGAATCCCCTAAACTACTGAGCCAACCTTTTGTCCTATGTTCAGAGGATTTAAAAGCTATGTACACACATAAAAAAAATAAAAAAACTTACCTTACATATACAATGTAATTTTTTGTTGAGAAGGTTTTGGATGAACACCCTTTCTACCCTTAAATCCGTGCTGCTTACCGCCCTACCTTTATGGAGTAGAGATGTTGTTTCCGGTAGATAAGATAGTTTATTTTGTTATGATCAATGCCTCAGGTTTCTACCAGGGAAAAGAGACTTTTTTTGTGTTTAGTGGATGTTTGGAACTGAGTCTAGTTGTAAATCTTGGCATTTTCAACAATGGAGTGGCCAGGAATTCTAACAAGGGGGGATTTTCACTTAGGGATTCGAAAATAGAAATAGAGTGCCTAAGATTTGAACTTAGAACGTCAAGGTAAATTTTGACCCCCTAAACTATTGAGCCAACGTTTTTCCTATGTTTAGAGTATTTAAAAGCTTTATACACACAAAAAATAAAAAATTTACCTTATATATACAATTTAACTTTTTGTCAAGAAGGTTCGGGTGAACTCCCTACCCCTAAATCCGCCCCTTCTTATGATCGTACCTTTATGGGGCTAGAGAGGTTGTTCTGCTGGACAAAGCTGTCACTTTATTTTGTTCAGATCGAAGCCTCAGGTTGTTCTGTTTGCCAAGTGTAAATTTTAAGAGGGATTCTATTGAACCCCGTTATGCCACTCTCTGCCAACAGATATTGGTCTTTGACTTGAATGATTTTATAAGGTTCTACTGCTCTAGTATGAGTTTCTTTCAAGATCTACTTTTTGGAAAGAAAACAAAAACAAGAATTTTCAGACGATTGATGAATCTTGCTCAGGGGGTAAAATAACATATTGTTGTTACATAGGTTCAGCAAAAAAACGTTCGCAGTTTCTGTTTAGTCATTAATGATTCATAAATTTTAACTGATTTAGAAATCAGGGATCGTAGTGGAAACAAAAGTGAAGGGGTACAATTGATTTGTTTGCTCATAGGCTACTGTGAAGGACTAGGAGTTATATTGCCACACTGATGTATTGGCTTATCAGAGAAGCATTGCGTTCCCAATACCTGGATTCCTAGTTTATAAAGCTAAAATTATGGTGGTACTGTTAATGAAAAGCAAGTAAAAAATTGTACTGGAAAAGTTTGATGTTGAGGGGTGTGAGGTTTTACAAAGTAATGCATGCTCGATATATACATTATAGGTAATTCAGTCGATGTCTTTTATATGCTCACATTTTATGTGAAGGGAAACTTTCACACAAGCTACTGCATAGACTTGTTACGTAGAAATTGAACTACTTGTTAGTTATCTGATGTCTAGGTATCCACATAATATTACTTTAAAAGATAGTGGTCTAGATGCACTAGTAATTTGCCAACTTGGGTCGGGAGTTCCTGATGACTGTCAGATACCTTCAATTATTGCTGCAGGTTTAGTCTTTGATGCCTTTCAGTTTTGTTCCTTATAAATTATATTATAGTCACTGTCCTGTATCACATGGACTTCGTGTGAGATGCATGCATCTTTGCTGGATCTATGGATATTTAATGACGAATTTGGGGACAGTATATGTTGTTTACTTTTTTAACTTCCAACTTGGGACATTTCTGAGGACCTGAACAAATAATATTCCTCTGTAGCACTTCAGGTTTTAGATGGAAGTGGTTCACACAAATATGGTGCTGGATCAAAATAAGTCCTGAGCTCAAGTCTTACCACCGCCCATTGACAAAATATTTCACATGGTTGGTCAAAAGAATTGGGCCTGAGAAGAGGGCATGTCGTTGACCTAACTAACTAACTAAATAAAGTTTCCTTTGTAGTAATGCCCCATCCAGTCATATATAGTCACCACCATGTATATACCACTATACCAGATTGGATAGTGTCCATAGCTGGATACTTGTTGAAGTCCCCTTTCTGAATCACCACTCGTGTCTGTTAAATTTCTCAAATACGAGTGCATAGGAAGTAATGATATATGGATAAAAAATGAGAACCAGACTAAAATATCAGAAAGCGCCAATTGGCATGGACTTGTTTGCTACTTCAGCTCACTTACTGCCAAAAGTTAATTTTTAGCTAGTTTTGTTCTATCCAGTATTTTTCTTGGTTACTCCTAAGCAGACTGCAAGTAATCTTTCTGGCTGTCCAGCTTCCACAGTTTAGTTTTTTTCTTTGACTTGGTGGTTTTTTCTTTATTTCCTTTTGGATAGCTGCCTCTAGTGTCATTGAAGCTGTGATTTAGGAGTTGTTGTGTATTTGACAAAAGAATGTATATTTGTATGTCAAAATGGGAGTGTAATTTACACTTAAATCTCACTTCACATTTCAACTGATTTCAGTTTATTCCTATATCCAGAAAAAATTATCATTTACTTGTTAAAAAGATACATGCGCATGAAGGCAATAACATGAAATTGACTAGTGACTAAGCATGTTTAAGAAAATGATCTTCATATATTGGAGTACGAGGTAAATTACTTTGATCTTCGCTTTGCAGTTGTAGAGGACCTCAGGTAAGTAACTTGAACGAAGACTGGAGGACTGAAGTCCCTGTCTTTTGCTGTTAGCAGCACTAAAGCCACAAAGAAGATTCAAGTACAAGTCAGTGTGGTGTTTGTAACATTCCTCAACTAAGGGTGTAGTTCTTTTTTTTTTCCCCCAAATTTGTGCTATTTCTTCAGCTTTAACCTCTTTTCAGATACCCTCAGTGATCCCAGAAATATGTAGTTTGTGATAAGTAGTAAGAGAGACCAACGGGAAATACAAAGTGTTGGTGGACGGGCAGTTGATTATATTGGCTGCTTTAGTTTGTACATGCAATTATTTCCTGTCACTATATGAAAGAACTGAGCAACTTAAAGTACCAGTGGCACATTTAGGGACAGAAATCTGGTTGGTGTCTTGTTTTTTTCCTATGAAAGAGAACTACTAAAATACCTTCAAACTTTGACACGAATTATTAGTTTTGTTTTTAAACTATTGATAGGTTTAAATATACCTAAACTTTTAATTTTTACTCTTGGAAATTAAACTTATGTTTAGTGAGACATAAATTTTTAGTGGTATAAGGCATAACTTGTGGAATATTTTGATGCGAAAATATAAGACTGTGTCCTGCATCAAAGTTTTTATTTTGAGGGGTGAAAATTAGAGACCGGGAGAACATCAACGCAAATGGCCCTCTCTAAAAGTGATTTTTGTTCTAGCTTATCTTCTTTCGAAGATGTCATTCATAGACCTAAAATAATTAGCCTTTTTATTTTAATCAATATTCTCTCCGTTCATCTTTATTTACCTACTATATCATAGATGTTCAATAATATTTATTCATTTTATAAAATTAAAAAATAATTTTACACTTAATTCTTAATTTATTCTTATCATTAGTAATGATCATTTTTGTATTACATTTTACAAGACATTATATATTTATTTTTATATTTAAAGGGCAATTTGATAAAATTATTTTATCATTTTTCTGTGTCAAATCAATAAGGGACAAGTAAAGATAGACCGAGGGATATGATATTGTTTGGTTAGTCACGAAGTTAAAAAAAAAGTAAAGATTTTTTAAATTCATGATCGAAAACAAGCTTTAGATCGTTGTGGTTATAACATTCTTATTGAGAATAAAATGAGAATTTTGAAATTATTTTTTTAAAATATAAAATAATGACATTATCTTTTAGATATTTTTTTTTTAAAAAAGAAGCATTGAGCAAATTGTGGTGGAGAATAGAGAGTGCTCCCTCTATTTCATATGTATTGAAGTTTTGAAGTTTTTTACATTATTTCAAAATAATTAAACTGTTCAAAGTTTAAGAAAGATGTTTGAAATATTTTTTATATTTTTTCTATCATTTATTAGGGTCTTATATTTTTTAAGAGATAAATTATACTAGTTATAAAGTTATATTTATGATTTTACAAAAAGCAATAGTAAAAATTATAATTAAAATTATATCATTAAATATTTTTCATTATTTTACAAATTCAATTAATATAAAACAGAATAATACTATCCCCATCCCCAGTGTTTCACTTGCTCTGAGTAAAGGGAAGACATATAAAATATGCCTTCAGAGGTCTTTGGGACCAACTCTTTTGTTTTTTACCTTCTTCTCTTTTAAATTATACATTTTAAAATACATAATTAAAAAAAAATGTCACAATGACCTCGTTTGCATATAAAAATATGTGTTTTTGCTTAATTGTCGTGTTTGCTCGACAAGCAACGAATCATGCCTACGCCAAGTCAAACAACAACACCTCAACAATTTTGACCAAAAAAATTTATTTCCACTTGATGTTTGACGTTAAATGAATATAAGACCTTTTTTTGCACATAAATTTTTATTTTTAATTGTAACTATGTGATATCTATTCTTTAGTTTGATGTAAACATATTTTCTGGCGTATTTTTCCATTTTGAGAAGCACTCTTCCATCAATTGTGCTTGTTGCCTCCTATTTGCTTACAGCGTCTTTAATTCATTGACCTTATTTTTTTTCTTAAAATAAAGGAGAGCTGTGGGGGTTGGTGCGGGGTTGAAGAGACAAAAAATTGTCAAACCTTAATAAATTGCAAAATGTTATAGTATTATATTCCTCGTCCTATTTTAGTTGTCAAATATACTAAAAATATTTATCCCAAAATAATTATTAATTTAGATGAACAAAATAGAATTAATTTTTTTTTTAATTTTGTCCTTAACATTAATTATTTTAGATTTAAAAAACACATATATAAATAAAAATTTAATTAATAATAAATGATTTATTAGTCAAACAATACTTTTCTTAAAAATTTTGTCAAACCTTAATTAAAATCAGATGGAGAGAGTACTTGCAAAATATAATTTTCAAATACAAGTGACATGCTTTATATTCTGCAATAATTATTTATTCAGGAAGGATTCCTTGTTTTCACATCTGTCTTGTCCACATCCCTATATGTAGCAATTGAGACTCTTGTATCACATAAGTTTATTAAGAGACAAATTCGTAGGATTTCGAGACAGCGACAAGGCCTAATAGTTTATGCATAGAAGGGATACCCTTTCCATGATATTAGATGCCCTTCTATTTAAGTAGATAAATATAACAGAAGAAACTAACTTACCTGCTGATCATACTTGTTTGAGCATGTCTGAATCTCACACTTCTGTAAAACTTCCAATTTTAGACATTTCAAAGCCATTGAGTTCATCAAATTCTCTCAAGTCCCTTTCTTTAGCTTGTAAAGAATGGGGTTTTTTTCACATCAGTAACCATGGAATTTCCAGAGATTTATGCAGACAACTTCATTTCCTTTCTAACAAAATTTTCAATCTCCCTTGTGATGTAAAGCTCAATGCTGGACCTTTATCAAATATAAGAACCTATACTCCCCACTTCATCGCTTCCCCTTTCTTTGAAAGCTTCAGAGTGTCTGGACCTGACTTCTTTGCTTCTGCACAGAGCACTTCAGAAGCCATGATCAACCAGCCAATTCCAGAATTCAGGTAAAATCAAAAACCTTAAACACTACATTCAGCTCGCATGCACCTCGACTATTCATCTAGATAAATGTTACCTCCTAGAACCAGTAGACGTAGGAAACTCTTTCATGCACCTCGATAATTCCGCAAGATACCTATCATCTCACACTAGCAATAGGTACCGGTAACTCTGTCTACCAAAGATAGGACAAATGAGAAGAAATCATCTTGTGTTTTAGTCTCTACTGGAATTTGAACCTGAAATCTCATGATTCTCAGCCTATTTATTGTCTATCAAAGCGTTGACAGATGAGTTTTGTTTCTGGTAGGATTTGAACCTTGGATTTCCATGGTTTTCACAAGCTTCGTTGACTCCTAGACCACACCGTTGAATGCATTTAAAACACCACACTTTTGTTTCTAGTTTTTATCAGTCTCTTTTCTTACATTCATATCATAAACGTTAGTTTATGATTGCTTGATCACATGACTTATCTATCTGGTAAGAATTTAGCATTTTAAATGTTTTTCTCATGTCCCCTGTAGTAATGCAATGGAGGTGTATGGGAGCAAAATGGAAGAAGTGTCCAAAAGAATTGTTGAGGTCATACTGATGAGCTTAGGCCCTGAATTTGAGAAAAAATTCGCAATGGAGTTCAAGAACTGTCATGGGTATCTAAGAGTAAACAACTACACTCCACCTGAAAGCATGGAAAATGTACAACAAGAAGTTGAAGGACTAGGGATGCACACTGATATGAGCTGCATAACAATAGTGTATCAAGATGAAGTTGGTGGACTTCAAGTGAGATCCAAAGAAGGCAAGTGGATGGACATTGATCCTTGCCAAGACACACTTGTTGTGAATATTGGAGATCTCTTGCAGGCTTGGAGTAATGGAAAACTGAGGTCATCTGAACACAGAGTTGTCATGAAAGAGCCTGTGAGTCGATTTTCCATCGCTTTCTTTTGGTGCTTTGAAGATGAGAAACTAATTGTTGCACCACAAGAGATTGTGGGGAAAGGAAATTTGAAGGTCTATAAGCCTTTTGTTTGTGCTGATTATTTGAAGTTTAGAGAAAGCAATGAGAAGGGAAAGTTTGAGAAAGTTGGTTTCACTGTCAATCATTTTGCAGCTCAATAATAATCTTTGCTTATAGCTTTTTCTTTTACTTTTTCTTTTTGGTATAAGTGAGGTTATAAACAATTATACTGTCTCAATAATAGTAGTGGTTAGGTCTGCATACATTCTATCCTCCCAAGACTCCACTTGTGGAATTCCGCTGGTATGTTATTGTTGTTCAGTAATGGAAGTTGTTTGTTCTTCTCTTTCAAAGTCCCAAGTTCTTAATTCCATTATAGATATTTCATGTCTTGAGTTTTAAGTTCTATGTTACCGACCCTGTAATATCTTTTAATGCCATCAGATCAAATTATCTGCAATAACAAGCACAACTAACATAAATATATATATATATATATATATATATATAAAATAAGCAACTTGTTTAGCATGTTGAGTTACACATCTAATTCAAATTCTTTGGACAGTTGGTATATTATAACATAAAATCCTTTCTTTTTTCCCAATTTGGATGCACATGAGCTTGCTTCCACTTAATTGGTGGCCACTCAGTTATACTTTTGACCTTTTGCAACTTCTAGAGGTCACCAGACACATTCTTGAGGTTTAGTTATACAATAACAACATACTCAATGGAATCCCACAAGTGAGGGTAGAATATACACAATCCTTCCCACTTTCTCATAGAGGTAGAGAGGTTGTTTCCTAGGAACCCTCGTCTCAAAAACCCATAAGCAGAATAAACTAGATATGAAAAGACGGAAAGGAAAAGAAAAGGGAACAAAAAGAGCGACTAATAATGAAAAACACATGATAATATACAAATACGATAATATTAACATATATAACATCGCTAATGACAACACAAGATATAAAGACACGACTAAACCTCCTATCTTACTATACCACACGACCAGACAACAACCTAAGCCTACCAACCTATTAGCCTACTACTCTAATTCGCGACTTCCACCCCGTAAAATCCCGTAAGTAGGATTTGAAGAGGAAAGAGTACATAAATGACAAATCTTAACTTTACCTCAAGGAGGTAGAGAGATTATTCTCGAGAGACCCTCGAAGAAAATACAAAAGTAGAGAACACATAGCAAATAATAAAATAGGCATCTCAACCCATCTGGCAATGAGGCATCTAAACCTGTAAGAAGGAAAAACTTACCAGCTACCACCAAATGTTTGGGAATATAATTAGTCAACCAAGAGAATTTAGGCAGGGAATTTGCTTAATCAGTTCTTTGGCAGCTAAGGAACTTGCTATTAGGAAAAGGCCAAGTCTTCAGCAGCTAAGAGCCAACAGTTCATTTGTATGCCTCACATGCACAATAAGGTTGACATAAGAAAATAACTAGTAGTTCCTGACTACATTAATCAGAAGATTCTGTCACAAACAATGCCAGTAAAGGTATATATGATCGTTACACAAAGAATCAACACACGTTACAACTTTTCCTACATGTACCATAATAATCAGGAGAACCAACCATAAAAACAGGATTCCTTTCACACTCTCCAGTAGCAGCCCATCGAACACAGTTCTCATCTTCATCAGTACAACTGGTGTCAAAATCTGATTGTAGAGGATCCTTTTGTTCAGTAATGCTTCTGAGATAAAAGAATTTGATGGCATACCACAATTCACCATCAATAATAGGACATCTTGCATGGGAGCTACTTTTGTCAGGAGATGCATCTAGGTGGACATTGAAGAAAACAATTGCATCTCCTTTAGTAGGTCTCAGGGCGTCACTACTCTTTGTACAGTCAGACAAGATCTTATTCTGCACCAGGAGTTCGAATAAATTAGAATAAAAGCACAACCAGTAAAGATGTCACTATGAAACTTAGTACAAAAAAGAACTTTCTTTTACCTCTGACTCTGGGAAGAGGATCTGACCACCCTGTATCACATTGGATAGATACAAAATGACAGTTGCTATTAATGGTTCATTCGACTTGAGTGCGAAATCCCTCTCAAAATAACTATAATTCCCCTTTAAACTCTCACGTCCAGAATACAGAACATGCAACGGCTTGCTGTTTCCTGAAGACAAGGATGATAGCGGTCAGTCATTCCAAACTGAAAAAGTAGACCTAAAACCTTCAGTTGGGAGGGGTATCTAGAAAGAAAAAAATGGACATTTACATATCTGGCAACAAAAACCACCTTTAGGTAGAAAGGTCCAAGCTGAGATCCTTTCTTCAATCCTTGAGGAAGTAGGATCCTAGAATTTAAAGAACAGTATTAAGAAATACATGTAGGAGTACTGAGTATGAAGTTTATCAACAAGAACTGCTTTCTTTGCCAGCATACCTAGTGAGTATGGAGTCCACTGTCATGACAAGCAAAGTTTACAGAAACCCAATGCATAATTACTAATATCATCAACTTACAAGGTTTAACACTATCTACATAATGCTATGTATTTTAGCTGTTAAAAGATGGTCCAACACAAATGCTTGGTCCACATCCATGCTCTAAAGAAGCATTAGCCATATAAAGCACCACGTAGATAACAAGAACTTACCTTTGCATCTAAAGGAATACCCATGGTTGGAAGCTTCACAGCATCCACTGAAGCATTATCAATTGAGGAGCTATTGCTCTTGCCATGCATCTACAAAAATGCATTCAGACAAAGATACATTTTATAAAAACCTTCTAAGCATAAAAGTATGGCACTACAAGTTGCAAGGCACTGATTTACCAAAGAGATCAAGTGATCAGTCTCTTCTGCTAACAAAAAGTCTCTATACAAGAACACCCTATTTCAAGAAAAAATGTTCAGTATTTCCTTCATAGTCCATATAGAGAATTAATCAAATAATGTCATCAAGAAAACCAGGAAGCCAAACAAGCATGCCTTCAACGTACCAATGTAAAAAAGAAAACTTTTTTGGGTGAACTTAAACCCAGAAGTTTGCATTTTTGAAATTTCATTGCATGCCACAACATATTGGAGAAGTAGCAAGGTTAGTGATGAATAGACTACCTGACCTTGGTTGCCACGATAGCTGAAGGACGCGTGAGGGATCAAATCTATTAGAGCGTACAGGATGGCCCAACTGTATAGTGCCATCTCCTTTCACCTCCTCATCCCTCAATTCTTTTCGGCTTCTGAAACAAATTGTTGTAATCATGTAAAGCATCATTTATTACAATCACTCCAAAATTAATGGTTAGCATTGCTCTTCTTACATTTAATAATTTGCAGCTTATGACTAGTTGAGTAATATATCTTCTACAGTCCAACAACATACGCAATGAAATCACACTAATATATCCTCTACAGTCCAGTCGAAAAAATGTCTCTCTCGAAAACCTTAAGTACAGACAAACATGATAATCAGGTTCTTTCCAAACTTCCAATACTAAAAAACAGCATTTTTGACAGACTCATACAAGCTGCCAACCTCTACTCTCAAGGACGGGACTCAATGTTTTTTTCCCTTTTTTTTCTGGCAACTCTTTAATTCTAGCTTTCCATATGAACATGTTTAAGACTATAGTCCGACATTTTAGTACATTTTATGTATCTTTAGTATAAGATTCAAAAATCTTGTTTACTTTCTTTGGACTCTGTGTCAAGTCGAAACCACATGTAACAAATTGAAACAAGTGAGTACTTTCTGCAATGCGCAAAATTCCCCATTTTGATTAAATAAATCTACCTGGATTACATGAAGAGTCTTATGATAACCTCAATCGTACAGCTAAGTAACCTAAAAAACTATGAATATCCAAATAAAATAAAATAAGAATTATATTACATAATGAACTCAGATCAGGAGATGTTTGAATTCATAAATCATGAGCAACGCAGCAAATATTATAGAGAATGAGTGAACCAATTACTGAAAGATAACAAAGAAATGCAAGGAAATTAGGAGAATTTACTGACTTTTCGGCGAAAAGGACCTCGGAACAGATCCCTAAAACCATGATGATGAAAACCGAAAGAAAGCTGGCCATTGTTGAAACAGAGTAAAACAGGTTTGCTTTTGGGGGAAACAGAGTACAGTGGTTCGAATTTCTAAAGGGATCTGTGAAACTCTCTTGAGGAGGACCATGAGAAACTTCATGCTCCTGCACTACGTGGCACAATAGCATGCTGCCATCTGTTTCATCTTCTTTTGCTTCTTTTATTTCTATCTTTATCTCTGTATGAATAAGTGTGGGTTCTAACCCAACCCACCAACCCGACCAGAAACTGCAGACAGTTTTTCATTAATATGTCTGTTTGATCTATTTCTACTCTTTTATTATGGGGTTTATAATTTATTACTATCAATCTAATTAAAATTTGTTTTGTCTATGTGTTTACTTGGACTGTTACTCTTTTATTACGTAAGATTCATAAAAATATTTTGTTAACTTTTTAATTAAATTTTTTTATGTATGTTATTTCGAATCAATTATTTTAAATCATGTAAATAGTGAATCAATCAATTATTTTAAGTTATTTAAATAGTGAAATTAGGATAAAATAAATTTCTTTCTACACTAGATAAATAAAATTAAATAACTATTAATTCTACAATATTATCTCTAATAAGACATTTTTTTCTAGACTAGACAAATAAAATAAAATAGTTATTAATTTACAATATTACCTCTAATAAGATATTTTATATAAGTGATGGTTTCTTACCACAAAACCAATCACAATCTTCCAAAGCAGGCAATTCTTCGTCGACTTTCCTGCTGGAGCTGCCTGCTTCTGCTCCTTTGGTAATATGTTTTGTGAAAAATTAAATTTTAACAATTACAAAATAAAAAGAAAGAGACATTTTTTTAAATTAAAAAAAAAAAAGGACAAACAAATTAAAACTAATGAGATATCATATTTTAAATTCAAATTTAATTATATAAATAAGAGTAGAAAAATAATCAAATATTTTTAGTGAGCCCGGGCAACACTTGGGCAGCTTTTACTAGTTTTCATACTAAGGGAATGTTTGGTATGGAGGAAAATGAAAAATATTTTCC
>JAOTQJ010000072.1:3057227-3067864 GCA_025642045.1 Solanum sejunctum
TTTTAAAAGATTTTTCTGTTAGGTCTTTTAAAATATTTAATGGTTTTCTAATTATCCGTAAAATTAGGTGGTGACTCTGTTTTGTTTTTCTTTCGAATTTCGAAAATTGATTTTTTTTCAAATTAATTGAGTTTGAATCGATTTTTTGATTTTCGAATTATTTTATTTTCAAAAGTCATTTTTCGGTATAACATCTATCAGTTAATATGAAAATTGATCTACGAGAGTTGTCACAATCAAATTTGGAGTTGTTATGTAGATTTTAGGTCCGACGTTAGAATTTGAGTTAAAGTTTGATTTAGGTTTGATTTTTGGTCAATTTTTTGAGTTCGGATGCTTGGATTGCATTTTTTATGATTGCACTGGTTTTGGAAAGTGATCTTAATGCTAGAATGAGTTTTATTATAATTTTTGAGTATTCTGGTAGCTTTTAGTATTTCTAGTACTTAAGTTAGTTTAGTTGCGATTTATCGGATTCTAAATTAAGAAAACCTTGAATTTGATTGCACCAATTCCATTAAGTCCAAAATGTCAAATTTAATAAGATTGCATATATGATTTATATGAACGGAATTTTGAACGAATCTCAAGGGTCTATTTCGTAAAATTGAGCTAGTTTGTGATTGCTGATATCTGGTGCCATGGTTCTTCTTCACATTTGTGACCTTGGGGCTTACGTCCACAAAGTAAACTTAGTTTTCTTTGCGATCCCGATGAATACTCTAGGTGTGCTTTGCAATCGCGAGAGTAAGTTATCACTATTGCGATTGACAACCTAGTTGGTAAGTGATCCTTAAAATAGTGTTTTCTTAAAAATATTTGGGTTAGTTTATTTCCTCCATTTTTGGACTTTGGGAGTTCGGCAAGGATCAATTTCACTTGATTTTTCGAGAGGAATTCATTTGAAAGGGTATCTTCCAACTTTCCTCTTCATTAATTAATCATTGATTATTTCTTGATTTTAATATTAATTTTTTTATGTTCAATTGGAGAAATTGGGGTGTTTTCATGAATTCAAATTTTCAATAAGAATAGTGATTATGAACTCATTTAAGCTCCATTTTAAAATAATTTTCACAAATAGATTCTTAAGTACGTGAAGAACATTTTTATCTAAAAAATTTTAGATATTAGCCTCGATTTTTGGTATTGAATTTTTGGATTATTTTTTCTTCTTCCTTTAAATTATATAATTTTTGTGTCATTAGTTTTGAAATGTGATTGTGAATCTATTTTGACTGGATTGTAGAGCTTCGGATTCGAATCAAAAAGAGAAAGCAGTCTTGTTGAATTTTTTGACTCTATCGAGACAAGTGAATTCCTAAACCTTGTTCAACTTAATTGAACCTTGCATTTTCTTCTTTGTGTGGTGCGAGAAAAATGAAAAATCTGAAAATGACTGAAATAATCATGAAACGAACTAATGAATGTGTCAAGGTAATGCAAATGCTATGTGATAATATGCATAACTTGGCTCTTGAATTGGTATGTAAATGTTAGTGATAGTGATCGATCCTGGAATTAAGAATATTAATTGATTTTGTGATTCCCGGTTTTTGAAAATTGTGAATTGTTTATACTAATTCAATTATTGAGTATTGTTTCATGTTATTGTGGTAATAATATTGAAGCATTTTGAATGTGGTACTGGACAAGTGTTGTATAATCCTAACATTGTGTTAAAATTATTGAAAGAATACTAGTGAAATATTGACTAATTAATGAGTAGTCCTGAACTATGACAATAAAGTAATTATTGAGAACTTGAAAAATGACGTGAATGTAACTATTGTGTAATACATCACTTAATGATGATTTTAGTGTTGAAAGAACAATGAGATTGATTGCAGCTTGATTATTGAATATATGAATTGTATGGGCTTCTTGCATATTCTCATACTTATTCGAAAGTGATTATTGTATTGAGATGAACCATTGATTGAGTTTCACTATTGATGAAAAGTTGAAAAGAAAAATAATTCCGGCTAGAAATAATAAAAATGCAGAAGAAATATTATTTTGTCGAAGAAAAATAAAAAGTCGAAGGAAAATAATTTCAACTAGAAATGAAAACTGAATGCCAAAGAAAAATAGTTCCGACGGTTATATGGTCCATATAAGGCCCTAAGAGTTTCGGTCTTATTAAATCAACAGATGTGTACCATAGTACACACATGTGCACTTCATGACATCCTATTTAATTTTATCTGTTGCACTCTCTACTTGTAAATTATTGAAATTTATCGGTTGATATGCTATACACTGATATTTTTTGTATGTGTATTGTGTATGCTTATTTTTCTGCATGCAGGATTTTGCAGTTTTGAAGGCATTAGACATTCAAAATAAAATTTTAAGCTCCTCTATCACTGTGTGCTCCTTATCTACTCTGACATAAATGAGATCTTATATCTATGCCAACAAAATCAATCACATCATATTCACATTCTTGAAAAAAAAGAATCTTGGAGTGAAACCTAAATGATAAAATTCATTTGGAGTTATAATTTTTGGCTAATTGTAATGGTTAATCACAACAATAACTCAAGCACACACATGAACACATATAAAAAGAATCATAAAAATAAATATTTATCAATTTAATGGTGTGTTTGTCGAAGAAAAAAAATCCAAGCAAATCAAGTCCACATAAGCCTCAAAAGAGATGAAGACAATAATGATGCTATAACTACTTTAACTATGAACATGTTTGAGTAATGTCAAAAAAATATAAACATGTTCTAATTTGAAATTTCAAGATGGCGATCATCATTTTTTTGACATAAATTGATGATAAAAGGGTATAAATCTAAAGTTTAAAGCTACTAAAATATTATTTTGTATTCAATTATTTTTTAGACTTCTTAAAGTATATTTTAATTAGAATCAATTCACATTCGCTTTTAAAAGTATGTCATCACCCATTTATCCAATTAAGCAAATATATGTCACATAAGCTCGATCAGTATTTAGAGGAATATATAATTTTTATTTTGAAGTAGAATAGAAGGGTGCAACTTAGAAGTTGAATTAAGTAGAGTCTCGTGTCTTCCTGCCTTATACTTTTTCTTTTTGTAATGATTGCCTTAACATTTTTTATATTATAATAATAACTTATCAGTAAAATTTTATAAATGAGGTTTGAGGAGGGTAAAATGTACGCAGACCTTACCACTATCTCATAGAAGTATAGAGAATATAAAATAATAATTATACGATTAGTTTGTTCTTTTTTATATTGTCTTTTGTTTAATTAGTTTTGTGAGTATATTTCTTAAATATTAAACGAAAAGAGAACAAACTTTCAATGTAATATTTTTTTAAAATACTTGTTATTTTAGAAATTCAACACATGATTATTTATCTATTTTCTTTTAATTTTTAATAATAATTAATCTGGAAGAATACGCACATCTCATCATGACACATAAGAGATATCATATCTTAAAATATAAAAAAAATAAAATAATCAAATATTTCTCCTAATTAATATTTTCTTAAAAGATAAATAAATAAAAATACGAATAGTATTTTAATACAGAGAATAGTCATTATTTGAAGAATGAAAGATATTCTATCAGTCTATTTTAACTTATTTACTATACTAAAAATTGATGTTCATTTATATTTATATAATTTAAAAAATTGCAAGGTAATTTATTACTTATTCAAATATAGTCATTTCTCAAAACATCAAACTGGTTATATTTAAGAATAATATAATAATTTTTTTATTATTTTATAAAAAATATTCTAACTTAATATTGAACAATAAAAATGAAATGGGTACCTCTATGATGGAAAATTCACACTGAAAAAGGAAATTCTACACATCCAATTTTCCACAACTCCTCCTTAAATATGAGTACTGAATTGAATTTGGGATTGAAAATTTAATTTCAGAAAATACCTAATGCTTTTCTTATAAAGTTAAATTGAAAAGAAAAATATAGACCTTTTATTTGATAAATAAATATAATAATTCAATAAATGGTGTTGTTTTTTCTTATTATATACTATCAGATATTAATAATTTGAAGAATAAAAGATGTAGTAAAGATAATAATAATATAAATATTAAATAGTTAAAAAAGTCAAAATGAGAAGGGAAAAAAAAGTAACAATACGATTACGATTACATTCGATTGTTGTTATAAATAATGAAACCTGGTGCCACTGCATATAATAAATTAAAAAATATGATATAATAAAATTAAAATAATAATTAAAATAAATATTATATTTAAATGGAAAAAGGTCAATATTGCTCTCAAATTATATATTTTAAAAACTAAAAATAAATTATGTAGCCCCTCAAACTTGGTTTTAAATTTTATTTTGACACTCTAACTTAACTTTGTTGCATTTTATCCTTTCAACTCCAATTTTTATATTCTATTTTGACACTTTTTCCAAAGAATCAATAACATGGAGAGTGTGTGCTTCATGACATGACAAGACACAAAAACTGATTAAAAATAAATAAACAACCCCTCTAATTTGCCCTCATTTTTTTTTTTACACTTTATCTTACCTTTATTTCATTTTACCCTTCAATTCTAATTTTTGTGTACCATTTAAGTACAAATACTAATTTTATATTTTTTTATTTTTATTTATACTCATTATTTTATCTTTTTCATTTTATAATCAACGTTTGTCTATTATTTTTAAAAATATCTTTGAAAAAAATTAATGGATTAAATTTTCTAAAACAGATTTTTCGAGTTTCTCTATATGTTTTCTTGAAAAATAACCAAAGAAAGTGTGTCGATTTTCTTTCTTAAACAATCAATTGAATTAAATAACACCATATATTTTTTGCATATTCAAGCTATTTGGACTTAACTCAAATATTAGCTTTCTAATTTTTCGTTCAACTCAATGCAGATAAAAAGAACTCAACTTCAAAACAAGCATACAAAAATCTTGTACATTACTAATAACGTCATTAAAGAAATGTTAAACTTGATAGACTTCATTGAGTTCTTATTAATTTTTTTAAGAAAAAAAAAAATCGACGCACTTTCGGTGATTATTATTCACGCAAAAATATAAAGAAATTTTCAAAAAGAAATTATTTTTTTAAGAAAATCAATATTCATCCATTACTTTTTTTTTTGCAAAAACTAATATACGAACCCCTATTTTTAAAATACAAATTTCCATTGAAGAGTATACATAAAAATTTTAAAAATTATAAAATAATATTTTTTTATTCAAATAGTACATAAAAAATAGAGTTGAATGCCTAAAATGGAACAACCAAGATAAAGTGCCAAAATAAAAATTAAGAGTAAGTTACGGGGATTATGTATGTGTTTGATTCCAATCAAATAATTATTATGTGAATTTTTAATCGCTAAATAAAATTTTAAATCTTTTAATCAACAAAGATTCTTATTTCATGAATTAAGAGTAATGCTATTGAAGATGGTAAAAATCAAAGAAAAAATAAAACTGAATTTAAAAAATATATATTTTTTGACTTTTACTGTATTTGAGAAAGTGTGATACACACATTCTTGTCACATCACTTAACTTTGTTTAAATGGTACACTTTTAATGACGTTAAGGTGTCTATTTGGATCAAGTTATAGTAAAGATACCAAAATAAAATTTTCGGTCAAAGTTTAAAGAGTTATATATATGTTTGACCTTTTTTAAATTTCATGCTAAACTTAGGTCATTATTTTTTAAACGAAAGCAATATTATAAACCTTTGTTTTAAGATAACGGAAAATGGATCACAAGTAATGTATAGATATATCAAATAAAAGATGGGCTTGTCCCTACTAATATTCATGTGGTCCTTTTGTCCCGTGTAAATATATTATTTTCGGAGAAAAATTCAGAAATAATGATATTTTGAATTGTAGTTATTAATTATATTGATAAAGTGATCAATTATTAAATCTAGGGATAGTTTGTTTTAAAAAAATTTGTGATTAAACGCATCTATTAATTATGTTAAATTTATTTTGAATTTGTTGTATATATGATTCTATTCGCTTTTTATTAGAGCAAATAGACATAAAAGATATATAGAGAAATTGATACATTGGACCAAGGCAAATAGATACATACGCAACTATACAGATAAAACTTAAATTCTCTTTTATGTATTATATTTTTTTAAAAAAAAATTCGCAATTTTGAATAAATATATGACATATTTGCTCTGTCGAGTAACCTTTTTGAAGATAAATATCAATCTAGATAACACCTGATGAAATCTTAAGTATTTTTACGAATGTTTTTATTTTGTAGTGATCTTTATTTTTTGCTCCACAAAATTGTAGTTTCTAATTTTTGCTTTTACCATACAGTTTAGTAGAATGTATTAGCAAAATAATATATGCATTAACTCTATGTATAAATAGTATTTTATTTGTTACACTTTTTCATGTTGTGTATAGAATATTTGCATTAGTTATACACTCTATTGCATATTAAGGTGTGTATTACTAATTGCACAAATTTTCAGATATTAATATTTTATTTGTTACTCTTTTTCATGTTGTGTATAGCTAATGTTTGCATTAGTTATACACTCTATTGTATATTAAAATGTGTATTATTAATTGTATAGATTTTCAGGTATTAGAAATGCAAGAGGATTTAATGCGTGCATTAATATGTTTAAAGATCCAATTGTCCCTCAAAAACCTTTTTTATATTTTTCACTATATTTGTGGAGGATTATTTGTAAATAATTTTTTTTAAAAAATATATTTTGCAACATGCTATTTTTAATACACCCAATCTAACATGCATAAAAATTTTTCTTCATAATTAATGCAAACATAACTAATACAAATATTGCGTGCATTACTAATATGCCTTCTTTAGCATTATTATTATAGATCTCATCACACGACTTAATAAAACTTTGTAGGCCAAAGTGTTCTAAGCTATGTCTTAATTTCGCTAAACAAAGCTTGATGAGAATGTACCCTTAGGTAGAAGTTTTGTAGTATCTGATTTATAAGGCAAAATTTTTAAGGGAAAAGACTCAAATGTGCCATCAAACTTTAACAAAAGATTTATTTATGTCATTCATTAAAAATTTGACTTAAATATGTCATTGTTGTTAAGGAAATTTATCCATGCCATTATTTTTAAATGGTGGTTTTACAAAATTACCTTTTGCACATGACATGTTTTAATTCGGCAACGTTAATTTTTTTTTAAAAAAACAAATTTTAAATAAAATTTAAGGAAAATATTACAAATTAAGAATTTTTTTTAAATTTTATTTAGAATTTATTTAGAAACAAATTTTAAATAAGAGAAGAATCCAAAAAATTGAATCCAAAAAATTAAGAATTTATTTAGAAACAAACTCTAAATAAAATTAAGAAAAAAATCCACAAAGTTAATTTTTTTTTTAAATTTTATTTAGAATTTATTTAGAAACAAATTCTAAATAAGAAAAAAATCTACAAAATTAAAAATTTATTTAAAAATAAATTTTAAATAAAATTAAGAAAAAAATCCAAAACATTGAGAATTTTTTTCTTAATTTTATTTAGAAATTTTTTAAATGACATGGCCGAATTAAAACATGCCATGTGTAAAAGGTGATTTTGCAAAACCACCGTTTAAAATGCAAAATCATTGTTTAAAAATAATGACATAAATGAACTTTTTCTTTAATAACAATGACATATTTGAGCTAAACTTTTAACGGATAACATAAATGACCCTTTTGTTGAAGTTTGATGATATATTTGAGTTTTTTTCCAATTTTTAAAGACCTTTTATCTTGATGCATAGCTTTTGTCACTAAACTTATACTCTATGACATAATTTGTACCACTGAACTTATGCTTTGGGACATAACTTGTGTCTTGACCTAATTTCTTTTGCCTTGGAACAAAACTTATATTCTGGGGCAAAATTTGGTGTTATTAAACCAATATTTCAGGTATAGCCTATGTCTAGTGCCTAAGGTACAACTTGTGCAACTTTATGCTTCATGAGTTTTCTTTTGTTTAGCATTTTTATTTGTTGTTGTTAGGGACATTTTAAACCCTCTTTTTATTACTTAAAATTCTGAAGGGTAAAAATTAAAGACCAAAACAAAAATTAAAAACCAACCTATTTAAGGGCATTTCTGCACATTGAGATTTTAGTGAGAAATGAGAATGGGCCATAAAGCCCAAAATCATATTGGGCTTTATTTCCAATTGCAACAGCGGTGATCAATAAAGATCCAAGTCCATACGGCCCAAATCCTAAGTCCTCACGAAACCATGGAATTACTATATTACCCTCATAATCATGGTCTTTAGTATATAAAAAAACTAAAACCCTAGTTTCAGGTTATCACCCGCCTCAACACTCTCAGCAGATCGAGCAAAAATCCAAGGTAAGCATTCATTCTTTCTTCGTTGTAAAAGCTTAATGTGATGTGAATGCCAGGAAAAAGGTTGAATAATTTGTAATCTGTTAATTATTTGCAAAAAAGAAATTTGAAATTGATTTTGTTTTGCTTGGATGATTGTTTAAGCAGGGGATGGCGCCGCCGAACACAGGATTAGCCGTGGGATTGAACAAAGGACACATTGTAACCAAGAAGGAGCTAGCTCCACGCCCTTCTGACAGAAAAGGGGTAATTTTTCGTTCATTTTCTCAGTCTATAGCTTTTTGATTACTCTACTGGATTCGGCTAGTAATGTTTTGGATTTGAATATCTGGTGCCTTATAAAGTTAGGGTTATTAAATTTGAATGGTGGATACTAACTCAGGGATTGTATCGGGTATAAATTTGTCGTGCAAGTAGACTGCATTAAACAATATGTGTAGGTTTATTTTTGTGTGTAACATTGATTTTACACCAATCACAGAAGGAGGATACATAGGATGTGTCAAAGTTTTGTGCTTGTGCATTCAATCTGTCCGAGAGGAGTTCAGGATATGTGTAATGGAGGATATGTGTAATGGAGGACATTTTTGGACACCGAGTTAGATTTGTCGTTTTGCATGATGGGCCCAAATATGCGCTTGCCTAAAACATTAGTGTTGTGGGTTTGTGTATAGATAGCATTGCTAGAAGTGTCTAGGCAGCAGTGTCTGGGATAAACTGAAAATTGTTATTTTACTAGAATATACTCAACACTATTAATTCTTTATCTATTGGTGTGCTATTCATCTGACAGTAAAATGAGTTTGCAGTGTCTGATATTGCTAAGTAAAAAAAGTTCAAACGATTACTGCCTTTTTTGGGTGTTAGGTCCCTGTATAGAACATTCTCTAATGGAGCTAATGTCTACTCTTGTAGTCATTGCATCTTCATGATGCAGTAATATAACTTTCATTCCAAAAAGGGGAATTAACCTGTGTCTATGACAACATTGTGTGCTTGGATATCCTGCAGAGTTCGTTTTCCCTTATCAATAGAAAATTTTCAGTTCTGTAGCGATGCATTACATTTTAGTCGTACTTGAAGTTTCCATTTTTGGATGTGCATATCTGCTTTGCTACATGAATATTTGTTGCAGTGACATTCGGCTTCCTAATTGCTATGTTAATTCAGAAAACAAGCAAAAGAGTCCACTTCGTCAGGAGTCTCATCAGAGAAGTTGCTGGATTTGCTCCATATGAGAAGAGGATTACTGAGCTTCTTAAAGTTGGCAAGGACAAGCGTGCATTGAAGGTAGCCAAGAGGAAGTTGGGTACTCACAAGAGGGCAAAGAAGAAGAGAGAGGAGATGTCTAGCGTTCTCCGTAAGATGAGGTGATGTCTTGTGATTATTTGGTTTTGGATGTAATGCCACATTATTTTTCCCCCATCTCTGAAGAAGAATGTGCTAATCCCTGACTAATATTTCTTTCTGTTTCTCCCTTTGCAGGGCCACCGGTGGTGGTGAAAAGAAGAAGTGAAGACTTTTAGCCTTATTTTGACAATCGTGGAACTTGAGTTTATTAGTTATTATACATGATCTTTCTGAATTAGCTATGAAATTCACTAGATTCTGTGTGACAATTATTGCTTTAAATTTTCATTAAGATTGTGACATTTTGCTCAACTTTCAAGTCTACATTTTATTTATGCGGTTTTGTGTTTTATATTTTCGGTAAAAGCCTTGGCTCCTTGTGATGATGGCGTGTACTTTGCTCTCTTCCCTTTGAAATTGACCTAGGTTTTCCCTATACTCATTCAGGGCAATATGTTTATCCTCCCTACAACAAACTCATACTTGTTTAGTATGGACCTTTCAAACTGCAATCTCAAGGAGTAGCACAACCACCCCTATAATTCCTATGACCAATCTAAAGGGAGTATCATGTGAAGATTTTGTGGTGTTTTTTACAACTTATGAGTGGTAAGAATTCTTGACATTTTTTAAGTGTAGCACTATAATTCTGTACTCCCTTTGTCCAACTTTATTTGGTTCATGTTGACTTGACACAGAGATGAAGTAGTAAATGCTAAAGTATCCTTTGAATATTTATAATTAATGATAAGGTAAATTAGAAATTAAATGTAAAATTATTTTTTGATTTTATAAAGTGAATAAATATTGTTGGACATCTTAAAATAGTATAATGGTCAAGTAAGGATAGATAGAGGAGCAATTATAAGGAATAATACAATCAAAAGTAAAGCTCTTCGCAAATGGGAGAAGAATA
>JAOTQJ010000072.1:3074753-3095872 GCA_025642045.1 Solanum sejunctum
GATGGACTGCTTCCCCGGTGAGTCTCTGGGTTTCTCAGCACCATCAGCTCCAGACCATCCAGCGAAACCATCTTCTGAAGAAGTCGAATTTACGCCTCCTGCAGTTCTTTTTCCCACTCCACCACCATTTGACACACTATTCATACTAATCGAAACCAAACGAACCCCACGATAATCCAGCTTCCCGATACGCATTCCTGCAAAAAATGCCGAAGGCTTTTTGCTTCTGAGTGCTAACCGAAGCTGAAAAGAGTTTGGACACCATGTTGTAGTCAAAGAACTCATCTCTTTTGAGAGTTCAACAAACCCCCAATTGATAATTAGGGTTTATAATAGTAATAATTGAGCTTTAACTTATCGGTGATGCTTCAAATGATACTGAATACAAGTAGACACAACTACAGAAATGGTGCTTAAGAACTTTGGAAGTGAGAAAATCTAGGGTTTTTGTTGTTAGTATTATTTTTATGGAGAAAGAAAGTGAAGATAGTGATGCGTTTCACCATTCTTTTGTTTTATCTTATCTATTATACCAAAACTTTTTTTATTTTCCTATTTTGCCTTTTCTCCCAAGTACTATAATGCTATATAAGCTGCAAACGGAGGCTAACTGAATTACCCGTTACCAGATATACGCTTTTTTTTTTTTTGTAGAAAAATACGCAGCCTACTATTTCCGACTTAATTAACCAGTCTTGTATTGTTAATCAGGATTAATTAATAATATGTATGTTAAAATATTTGTCATTTCACAATATCAAAATAAAAGTAATTAAATTAGTGAATTGCAAATTAATTAGGTTAAATAAAAATAAATAAATCTTCGCTTAATTCATGATATAGAGTTTCAATATAACAATTTTATTCTAAGATTTTTAGAAAATTTAGCAGAACATGAAGGCCATGACAAAGAAAGGCAACAGAAATTGAGTATATTTCCTTTGGAAGGGAGTAATCTTGCTAACTGATTTGGATCTATACTATCTAAAAGAGTTTCAAGTTATAATCATCCTATTTTACATCATCTCGTCATCTGTCAAAAGAAACTCTATCTTAAATTAGTAATTAGGATAGTCCTTTGGGTTCTTAATCCACTTAGTGGTAATCTCCCATCTTACCAGATGTTGGTTCAGCGGAGGAATAATTTGATCTATGTAAAATTAGACCGATATTAATTTAGTTGCATTAATCTTGTCAGAACCTTTCAATTTGTTAAACAAAAATCCTCTGGCAGGAATTGCTAAACCGAACATGTATACTTGTCCCTAGACTCAAAAAATTTAAAAGACAAAGGACTATCAACAAAACATTTCAACTAGAGATGTGAGTCTTTTTGGTCAAAAATCAAAAATTCTAAATTTAGCTCTTGTTTTTCAATTCTAAAATACGTCCAGATTGACAATTCTTCATTTGTCAAGCAGTGAGTAATCTAAAGTTTTGTTAACTGCCACTAGCGTAAATTCAATAGCCTACATTGCCTGCAGGTAATTGTAACAATTGTGACCTATTCAAAACCAAAGAAAAGATAAGTTACAAACTACTAGGAAAACAGCTACACTCAAGACTCGAGAGAGAGAAAAGAGAGACGAGCCGGAAAAGGAGAACTGCATTATGTGTACAAGTACAAAAAGTTACACTGCTCTTCAGATTAGAGGGAATAAAAATGTGAATATAGGTACTCTCTAATTTTATAGTACTCTTCAGATAATGGGCCTTCAAGCACAATCTGCTGAATGGAAGCACCTCCAATCTACCAGAAAATTTTCCAACAGAATTTTCAATAAAGTCAGTCAAGAAAAAAGCTTCATTTTGCTAGTTATATGAAGAACACTTGAGGTATTATCAAAAGTCGCTACCTTTTGACTAGCATCTCCAACTTTGCGAATGGTCACATACTCCCCGCAACGTAAAGCCCCACCACCAAATTCTACCTGAAAATGAAATTTGTTAGGTCTTAACATTTGCTAACATAAAGCTGAATCATGTTTAGTAGTAGAAAAGATAAACTAAAAGAGAAGAAAAATGAGAAGACCTGAACCCCCTTGCTGGCAAGAAACTGCTTGAAATCAGACATTTTTATATCTCCGACGAGAACTGTTTTATGGGGTGGAGCAGGTCCGGAAAGAGGAAGTAAAGAGAACATGTCGTTTTCTGTCTTCCCCACTTCAGCATCAACCCATGCTATTTCATAGTCTCCAAGCTATAATTATATACGTCTACACAATTAGGCAAAGGACAAATGGAACACATACTATAAATAATGATCAAGTAAGATTAGCCTTTGCACACAGCTTCCAGAGCATGCGGGGCATAAAGCCTTTGCACACACCAAAGATTTTAGTATAAACACTTGAAATATCCAATACCCATTTAGTGTATGTGTACAGAGCCAAGCATTCCTGAACAGGAAAGATGGCTACTGAACTGCTAGTGTACAAACCATTTAAGAAAGAGTACCCTGATAGAACTTCAGCAGATTCATTGATACGACACATGAAACGTGATACACACACAAGTGTGCTTAGACCACTTTTTTGTTTAATTGAATGTGCATAAATTACTCCCTCTGTCCACTACTTGTGAATATACTAAAAATAGATGACCAATTTTAATTACTTGTCTAGTTTAAAAAATCAAGAGATAATTTATCACTTAGGAGTCGTTTGGTGTGAGGTATAAAGTAGGATTATTTTATTCCATATTTGGTTGGAGGTATTGCGTAGTTCTTGGATTATTTATCCAACCATTTTTGGCTTAGTAATGGGATAAGTTATCTCATATATATATGGCGGAATAACTTATCACAAGATAATTTATCTCGGGGTAACTTGTTCCCAACCAAACAATCCCTTCAAGGTTGTTTGGTTTGAATTTAAGTTATGATGGGATAAGTAATATTGAGATTAGTTATGATGAGATAAGTATTGCTGAGATTATTTCTTATTAAGAGATCGTTTGGTGTGAGATATAAGGTATAATAATCTCAAGATAAAATGTATGATTAATTTATCCCATGTTTCTTTGGAGGTATTATGTAGTCCTTGGATTATTTAACCTATCACTTTTGCCTTAGTGATGGAATAAGTTATCCCATATATATGGTGGAGTTATCCCATATATATGGTGGAATAACTTATTCCAAAAAGGACGACATGTTTCCCAACCAAATGACCCCTTAATTCCTAGTTTTTCCTCGTTATTAACTATAGTCATTTCCAAATGCACTTCTCAAATAATTAACAACAACATACCCAGTAATATCCCACAAGTGGGGTCTGGGGCACTTCTCAAATAATTGAATTTATTATATTCAAAAGGTGATAAAGTAAAATTGCCATTTTATTTATTGTTTCTTAAGGGTGAGCAGAGTCAATATTGGACAAGTAAAAATAAGACAGAGGAAGTACTAACTTCAGCTGCTTCTATAAATGCATCAAGATAGTTCTTGGTTCATGCGCAGTGGCAGAAATATCGTGAAGGAATCATTTATTGATATCGTAAACATAATATATCCAGCTTACCTTCTTAAAAAGCACTTGGCTCATTAACTTCTCAGAAAGTTGGACCTATCATGGAAGCAAACATAAACCAAGGATGTCATACCAGTATTTTGTTTACAAAGGCATAAACCACAAAAGGCACACAAAGAAAGTAGAATAACCTTATAAGCACACAAATCTGAAGTCACATCAATTGTTTCTTCCAACTGGGGAGCATATACATGTGGACAAACATGTTTCAGACAATGTTGCTTCAAATGCTCAGTGGCTTCAGCCGATCCATGCACCAACACCTATAAAACAGAATGGCTATTACAACATGTCAATTTGTTGAAATTGCAAGAACTAATTATTTCACACTGTTGAAGAAGCATAGGCCATGGACGGCATAATATATAAGAAAACAGACAGAAAGTTCAGGTAATGGATATATATAGGTGTGTTAAAAGCAGAAAGATATAAACATGAGTATCCAAATAACCATATATCTGCTATTTAAATTTCTAATGAAAAATTACAACTTCAATCAGGAAATAGTGAACCAGGAGAAGTTTTGGTCAGCATGAAATAACTGATCTTTGATACAAGTCATTACTCTATTGGGCACCGTGAACAACACTATAATGACCTAATAAGACCCTCTCGCATAATTCTTTTTTTGAGTAACATAACTTCTATATATCCACAGGTATACTACATCAAAGTGTAGTCCCCAACAAAAAGTTCTACTTACATCATTCCTAGGAACTTCTAGTTACAACCAATCAAGAACATGAAACAGATCTTCAGTATCTCCTATCACTACTTGCTTACACTAGAAAACCAGGCAGTTTGTCCTTATCTTCTGAAAATTGTTCTATTTTCCTTCAAAACATCTCTGATTCCTTTCATTCTAAACTGTCCACCAAATGCAAGCTGAAACACTTGTCCTCCTTTTTTTGGTTTCTTTTGGTATTTCCATCTCTGTTCCAGCACTGTAGGACATCTATGATTCTCCCAGGCTTTGTCCACTTGATCTAACTCTTGCGGATGAACATCCGCCACAATTGATCTGTCCATTTGCAGTGTAAAAAGAGATGGTTGATTCTCCACCTATTCTTCACGTAGATAGCATCTAAATCCTAGATTAAATCTCCTCTTGTTCAAGTTTTCATGTGTTAAGACTGCCTCCTTTACCAAAATCCAGGTGAATTCACCTTGAAGGGAATTTCTGTTTCCAGATCAACCTCCTGGCCATCCTTCTTGCTGCACCTCAGTAGATCTAAGTTCTCTGTATGCAGATTTTACGGTGAAATCTCCCTCTCTCCCCTTTCCAAACTAGCCTATTTTCCTCTCTTGTCAGATTGGTTGTCATATTCATTGTGTCATGAAATCTTGCTATGGCTGTCATCTCCCAATCATTTAGGTTCCTTGTCAAAAACAAGTTTCACCCTTGTCCAGTCCATAGTTCTGCCACTGTTGCTTCTTGAGCTTGGCTCAGATTATGTAGTACCAGGAAAGCATGTTAAAATGTCTCCTGTCCACACCAAATGTCATTCCAAGCAAGCTAATTTTTCTCCATTACCCACCTTGCTGCTTGTTCTCTCCCTGACCAGTTGCCATAGGATCCTCATAGATCTCCATACACTGCAATTATAAGGTTTGGTCACCATCTCTGTCATCCACTTGTCCTCCATGCCATATTTTTCTGTTATTACTTCCTTCCATAGAGATACCTCTGGTGAGACAAATCTCCACAGCCATTTCATCATCAAACTCTTGTTTGAGTACTCAGCTCTCTGATATTGAGTCCACCTCCTCTCTTGCTCATCAGCAATTCATCCCATTTGACCAAACAACAACAACATACCCAGTGGAATCCCACAAGTGGGGTCTGGAATTCACCCCATTTGACCAAGTGAGATTTTATCTTATCTTCACTGCCCTGCCATAAAAAGTTCCTCCTAATTGCATCCAACCTCTTGGTTAAACTAGCTGGTATTGGGAAGAATGATATCATGTACGAGGGAAGGGCATCCAGGACACTGTTAACTAGAGTTTGTCTGCCACCTGAAGATAAATATTGACACTTCAAGTTTGAGAGCTTTCTTTCACACTTTCCAATTACTCCACTCCATATTTCTTTTGACTTGCTCTTGGCCACCAAAAGCATTCTCAGGTAGGTTGTTGGTAATTCACCCACTTCCCCTCCTAGTTTGTTAGCTAAATCTTCTACATTTATCACTGTGTTGAGTGGATAGACGAAACTCTTGCTCCAGTTTATGTGCAAACCTGATGCAGCCTCGAAAATGTTGAAGATTAACCCTCAAAATCAGCATCTGCTCCTCTACTGCATCACAAAATACTAGAGTTGCATCTCCATACTGTAGATGAGTAATCTCTAGATTGTTTCTTGCATTCGATCCATCATTTTCTTTCCAATATTCTTTTTTTTTCGAATGGACAGAATGGGTTCAATTAGCCCGTGCAGACGCTATTATCATTGCTTCCGCAACTGTAACCGTCATTTCCAGTAAGTTTCAAACAAAGGATCACTGACATCAGTCATCATTTCAACTTTAAAAGTGGAACTAAAAAACTAAAACCAAAGTCTCTGCAGGAAATTTAAATCAATTATGTGAGACTTTCGAAAACTGACTTAACTTGTTTGCAATACAATGTTAGTGAAAAAGATATCCTTCGCTTCTATAAGTAAAAAAAATAGCTTTGAGCCCACGAGGGGCACAAAGTTGGGAAATTAGTAACAAACTAGCAGTTCTCATTTTACCATAGAAAATTACAAATTTTAAGACATGATATAGAACCAGTGAAGCACATCTTGTGTGGGGAAAACAGCTTGGTAAACAGCAATGGTACTTAATATATGTGAGCTATAGGTTTTCTTTCTTTTTGCTTTCCACTTCCCTCAGCAGACAGAGAACAAAGGTCAGCAAGGTCAGTTGACTCACCGGGAAAGGGAGGATACAAATTCTTCTCTTTTTTCTCTTAAGGTATCAAAGCGGGGGTTGGAGGAAAACATAATTTTCAGAAGTACCTTAATGATCCAACAAAACCCTCTGCCAAAGTATGTTCTTGTTCCACAAGCCTTTCAGCTAAGAAATAACATTTAACTAATTAGGATGAAGGTATTCCTCAGAGAACTAGCTGTCCTCAACCTTATGGAAGTGTTGGATCAGAAGAATAGAGTCCCCTATTTTACAAAAAAAAAAGCCATTCTCCGGTCCCATGGGCATGAAGATGCATACCCTATTATTTCCAAGAAAAACCATTGAATGACCAAAATATTTCAAGAGGATGATCTGCCATGATAAATGATCCGAAAATCAAAAGTTCCTTATAAAATGAAGTGTTTTCCTTGGCTTCTGGTTAAGGAGCAGTATTGGCACATGAGAACTTGAATAAGAGAGGCTTCCAACTATGCTCCAGATGTTTTCTATGTGGGGAACAAACCAAGACAATCAACCATGTCTTTTTACATTGTATGTGGACATACTAGTTGTGGAAGATGTTCATCTGTCTGAGGAAAATTAGGCGGGTGAAGCCAGGGAACATAAAGGAGTGCTAAACTGCTGCAACAAGAATGGCAAGGCAGCAAAAGAAGGAAGAAAGATGGAAGATTATCCCTGCATGTATTTGGTGGACAGCATGGAAAGAAAGAAACAGTAGATGTTTTGAGGACAAGCAGAGCAACTTGCAGAGTTTAAAATGAATTGTTTCGCTTTGATTCATTTTTGGTGTAAACAGAAACTATCAACTCAAACAGAAGATATCTTTGATGTTTTAGACTGCTTATAGGAAAACAATAGATGATTCAAGTTGAATACTTTTGAAGGGGGATTACATATTTTGATGTAGTATATCTGTGGATATATATAGATTAACTGTTACCATTATCATAAAACAAAAATTCAGATCACTTTACTGGAGATTCTTTCTTCAGAGTTCAGACTAGAAGAAAGCCTATTATCCAACTATGCCAAGAACATATTCAGTGCATGCATGAGGAATATATTTTTTCCTTTCAATACTTGTTGATTTAAAAGAGCCTGAAAGTGTATGAATATATGTCAATGTCATAGACGCAAATTTATTAACTAAATCGTAAATTCCATAGAAAAATGAGGCACATCATACAAGAGATGGAACTGTTAACACCATAAACTAAATAGTAAATACCACAGAAAAATGAAGCACATCATACAAGAGATGGAACTGTCAGCACCTTGTAAAACACACAAGAACGATTGTGTTATTACTGATGATAGCTAATTATGAAAAGATGGCATATGTGCATGAAATAAAGCGAGACTCCCTTTTATATTAAGTCTACGTGTATCAGTTAAGGAAAGAACTTCCATACAAGCTTCAAGGGTGCAACATGGGCAAGGATTGATTTGATTGAACGGCCATCAGAACGACCTTCGAAGTCCACGTATAACAAGGAACACTTGACTTGGACCTGTCAAAGGAAAAAAGGGAGCAAGGAAATTGAAAGGAAAATATATTATAAGGATGCTAATCAGAATATTCAGGAATTAACATCTTGAATGTTCGTGATGAGCAAGTGCAATAAAAGAATATAAAAAAGAACAGAAAGATGCTAGCACACCATTCGACTAGCAGAAAACTAGCAGCACACCATTTGATTTGAAACTATAGCATGGGTACTATAATCAATGTGATGTTGGTCTCGTGCTGAGGGTAAACTATACAACCAAAGTGCAATCTGCTCCAATTCTTTTGAGATAGGTGGTGACTGGTGAAGCGGTTTGTTTAAATAGAATTCCTTTTTAGGGCAATGAATAATGGGTGTATTTGTGTCTTTGGACATCACAAAGGATGGATCATCAAAACTAGAGCTTCAAATATGTGGAACACATGTCAATAGTTTAAGCGACATTTAACATTTCCACAACTGAAGCAATATTTTCTAAGAACCAATTTTGTAAGCGAGGAAGGAATTCAGATTCACACTGTTTGAAGCTGCATCAATTGACAGTCAAAGTGACTTTCAGCTAGGATAATTCATACACCCCTCCATACCATTCTGTCAGAAGTACGTGTCAACCTATCTAAGCTCCAGTGTGAATCAGGATATCAATTTCTCAGTCATTGAAATAAAATTATACCCACTAAGTACTGTAAATAGCAATTTTCATAGTGATAGAACTTTTAAAAACAATTAAAAATCTTGTTCAAAGAAAAACCACGTGATTCTCCAAACAGTACCAGAGCCCAAAAATTTGGGACAGGGAGTAACTAAATGCAACAATATATTCCAGAAATAAAACCATCTTTTGCTTCTCATCTCGAACCATCACAGGCCTGAAGCAATTTCTGAAAAGCACACTAGGAGCATCAAGCGTATTAAACTTTAATAAGAAAGAAATAAGAAAAATAACAGGTGTATTCTAGCATGGTACCGAATTATGTTGCTCTACTCTATTCTCATTTGTTCATGTTGAAGGGACTATTTAGTCCCTGCATTGCAACTCAGAATTCTACACTCAGATGGAAAAAGGTTTTGACTTTGATAAGAAGGAAATGAAGAAGCAAAATAACAGGCCTGCTCTAGCATGATACTAAAATTGGATCTATTCTAATGTCGATTGTTTATTTTGAAGAGACTGTTCAGTCACTGCATTGTAATTAAGATTCTATATTCTGATACGTTAAAGCAGCTCTCAAGTAAATCCAGTGTTAAGCCTTCAGCTAGAGTCTGATGAGGGTAAAAAATAAATCAAGAATTAACTTGAGACTTACTGTTAACTCTGAAGATTCAACTTTAGAGGGTGTTGTATCGAGGATTAGGTTGGCTGATCCTTCATCAAGTTTGCCATTTAAATCTCCATCAACCTAGCAGAAGATTAGAAAGACATCAAATAATTTTTCATCAAAGTCGAGGAACTAGCAAAATAATTCACCAGAAAACTTTAGCTAGTTGGAGGAAAAGGTAACAGCAAGGGATTCATGATGTGGCAGAGATGAAAATTTACCTATCTAATAAGGAACATGTCCGTGAATTCTTGAGGTGTCAGCCCGTGCTAGTAAATTTCAGTTGACTTATTTTTTATCAAGTACTCCATAATAAAATTTTATGAACTTTGGGGATAAAAAATACCATTATCTAAGGAGTATACCAAAAGGTAGAAAACTTCACAAAGAGAAATAGCTTTCTATAAATCACATTCAATCTTCTTTACCGAAATGGATCTCATGGCTGCACCAAAAGGAAATAAGGGAAAAGAGGTTATTCCTCAAGTTCACAAAATTCTTCTCTATCCATCAAAACTCTACTATTTCTCTCTCTCCATAAGGTAAGATGTGTTAACAGCAACATTCCGCACCATGCATCTTCTCCTCCCTCTTCTAACTTATGGAAGAGATCTTCATTCTTCTTTACAAAGAAAGTATATCACTTGGATTGCTTTTTATGCAATTAGCCATTCTGTTGATTCTTCTCCAAACAGGAAAGGCTGATTATAGATCTAGTTCCTTTCTGTCTTCTATTTCTTCCTAGTACTCACTACTTATCAACAAAAATGACACCTCAGTCCCAAACGAGTTGAGTCGGCTGGGTGAGTCCTCCTGACCATATTTCCCCATTTATATTTATCTGAGGCTGACACTTTTTTGATCAGATAATTGGCCATACACGAGGTATAACAAGAATGAAAAACCTAAAAAATATGGTTCTCTCCAAGAGACACCGATTCCTCTGTACAAACAGGAACGACATGGGCGCACCAAAAAACTGTAGGGGATCGAAGACTACTCCTCAATTGAGCAAAGCTCATCTCCACTCCTTCAAAACCACTCCTATTTCTCTCCTTCCAAATAACCCACATTTAAAGTAAGAGGAGTAACAATCCAAGCTAGGACATTATAAAATAAAAATAGAAAGTACGAGAAGCTCTATATTTTCTATTGGCATAAAAACCTCATATAGAGCTAAACTCCTGTAAGGCATACGAACTAAAATAAATGTACTAACATGACTAAAATACATTCCCGACTAATTGCTACCATAGCTTTTTCTCTCCTATTGTAAGAGCATATGCAGACCTTACTACCACCTCTCCGAGGTAAAGAAACTGTTTCCAAGAGACCCTTGGCTCAAACAAATCAAAGCAGTAATTAAAAGAAAAACATGACTGTTTGCAACAAATTTATAGAAAGATAAATTACAATCGCAAATAAAATATGAAGAAACATAATTTTATTGATAAGTATGTGAGTACAAATCTGTTTCTCCCTTGATTCTTCTCTAATAAGATTTCTTCATGATTCGAGGGTCGTCAGTGGTGTATTTCTCGAATCTTAATTCATACTTTGATCTCTCTATGGGAGATCTTGAGATGCCTTTTCAAGGGAATATAATACCCTTTATATAGACGTTTAGGGTAGAGTAGCCTCCAAGAAACTCTGACTAAAACAAGACTAATTTTGTAGAGTCCTACAAAATTTCAATGTCTACATATGCCCCCGGCTTCAAAGCTTGTCGAAGTGTAGACTTGACTAAACTCTAAGACGAGGCTTGAAGTACTTGCGGTTTTGTAGCTTCAGATTTGCAGATTTGATTTATGAGAGAAGAGATGAAGGGCAGATTTGGTCACACTGGGCGTGCCAGTTTGTTTGCAACACATTTTAAAAGTGATAGATAAATTACAATAACAAATAAAATATGAAGAAACATAATTTTATTGATAAGCATGTAAGTACAAATCTGTTTCTCGCTTGATTCTTATCTAATAAGATTTCTCCATGATTCGAGGGTCGTCAGTAGCGTATTTCTCGAATCTTAAGTCATATTTTAATTTGTTATGGGATATTTGAGATGCCTTTTCAAGGGAATATAATACTCTTTATATAGACATGAATTATTCTTATCTCATAAGATTTCTACATGATTCGAGGGCCATTAGTGACATATTTCTCGAATGTAGGATTGACCGCACCTATCATATTTTGCTCTCTATGGGATATTTTAAGATGCCTTTTCAAGGGAATATAATACCCTTTATATAGGTGTTAATTACAGTTTAGGATAGAGTAGCCTCCAAGAAATCCTGACTAAAATAGGACTAATTTTGTAGAGTCCTACAAAATTTCAATGTCTACAATGACAACTAATAGTGAAGTAATGCGGAGCATAAATGCAAGGAATCGTAACAATAACAACAAGGTGCAAACAAAAACCCAATCAAAGACTACATGGATATGCTAATACTACAATTGGCATGGAGCTCCAACCAGTCAAAGACATGACATGTAAATTATTCTACTACAAGCTTCATGTGCAAGTAGCATAATGATTGACAGGCAAATCACTCTTTCTTCCATAGAAGCTTAGGGGTGGTTCGGTTCACATGCTATAAGCGAAATTGCAATGGAGGGATCATTTATGCGGTGAATAATACAACAGAGAGTTTATGCGGTGATTAATAATGTAGGGATTATTAAGATATGATTAATCATGTAAAGATTTTTATGAAACAATCACTTACTTCAAGGGCATATTTTTCTTCAATATACTTTAATACCCGTAATACTAATACTCATTCTCATTCCATATTCTATTGCACATAAGATAATACATAGATTCCTCAATAACTTAACATGGGTATTATTTAATACTGCCAACCGAACACTGCATAAAATTTTATAAGAACTACTTTTTCTTATACAGCCAACCGCGTTGCATACGTTAAGCAAAGATTATACTTGTACACCCTAACCAAATGACCACTTATGACATTTCAGACTGCAGGTTACACTTGTTAACCTCAAAATTATTTTAAGCCATATGGAAATAATAGTAACACCTTTCATGAGCTATGACATAAATAAAGGTTCAGGAATGTGAGAAATTCTAGATCAGAAAGTAGTCAAGCCTACCACTAACATCTATCCTTTTTCTAAAATATTGGGCAATCCACCACTTATATTTATCACATACTCTGACGATGTGTATGCTTACATTTGAACAATCTTCACCAAAATGAAACAAAGTTCACTTTTCTTGACTCAGAATGGACTAGTTAAGTTACCTGCACTGAACAACTAAACATACAAAGGCAATACTGAAACAAGCATATAACTGTCACTGCTAAATTGAAGCAACATAAGATCAACTTTAACTCACATGCATTGATGACTGCTCCATGTTGTCATCTTTGACCACAAAATCGTCTGGATTAATGACTTCACCAAAGTCATCCCACTCAGAGGTGTTATCATAGAAAGGGAACATTGGGGCTACGCTAGATGGTGGTGTAACAAATCCATCAATCAGCACGTCCTTGAAAGCACCACCATGCAGACCAGCAGCTGTAAATATGATAAGACCCTCCACTTAGCTTAAACATCAAAATAAGTTTGTAGATAAGTACAACAACAACAACATACCCAGTTGTATCCCACAAGTGGGGTCTAGGGAGGGTAGATTGTACGCAGACCTTACCGCTACCTCATCGAGGTAGAGAGGTTGTTTCCTAAAACCCTCAACTCAAAACCCATAAGTAGAAGGACTAGATATGGCTAGAAATGACAAAATGAAAATGTAAGATGAAATGAAATAACATGGAATGTAAAAATGAAATGGAACGAAACGAAAAGAAGTTTGTAGATAAGTATGCTTGTTATTTGTTTAGCATGTTTATTATAGACCGATATGTCGATAACAATCATTCCGATTAAGCTTGTCAAAGAAAAGAGAATTGCCTACCACAATATAAAGTATAAACAAGTAACCTCACGAGTCACGACATACTGACTCTTTAGAATCCAAAATTAAAGTTGTAGATAAGTGATATACAACAAGCAATAATCAGCTATACATATTTTGTTTATCCACATGGGTAGTGAGAGTAGAGGTTCAGAAGAGTGACGAGAAATAGGATGTGGACGAATAGTGAAGTGGAAAAGGTTGCGGCTCAATAAAGTATGAGAAAGGACCCCACAGAAGGGATTCAAAAGCGCACACAGGGAGAGAAAGGAACTGAAGTATAGGATAAGCAATTTGTAGAGAGACATGAAAGGGAAGTGTGAAGATGTTCAAACCTCTTAATGGTAGGGTTTTTTTTAATGACAAAGGGAACCTGCAGTCGCTACCCTTTGAGTACGCAGTAAACCTCCGCTCCTATGTAATAGTTGGCAAACCACATAGGAGAGGTAACCCCACACTAGGCAAGCCCAGTAGACAGGATTTTCATTTTTTTTCACGGGGGGGGGGGGGGCCTCATGATGAGTCAATGTGCTTGGTGCCAGATGTAGGATATTTCGTTCACATATCAGCAAATTGTACTATACCACTGTAGGAAGGATGTGTGATATTGGCATCGATGACCATGGGGTCACTTGTGACGACTTCGGCCCCAACAGACGTTTTTGATTCCTCCTCTTTAACAAGAATAGCTTTAAGAGCTTCTTCCCTCTTTATCCTTTCCTGCTCCTCCTCATAAGCAGCCAACTCTTCACCAACTAAGGGAATTCTCTTCGACATGGTAACTTTAACAGCTTTAGGAGGTGGATCTGACTGAAGTATACGTGCCAATGTGCCAAACTATATTCAAGTCAAAGACATCAGTAATCAGTAAAAACATAAGCATACATATAAAAGATATAAAAGGACACAAGATATAATTTCCAAAGAAGTTTTGAATGAAGGAAATTAAGATGTTTATCAGTAGTTCAGAACAAATGGCTATTTTCTTTATTTCATGCAAGTTGAACAAAAGCAAGAAAAGGTGAAACCAATTTCCAACAATGAAATAAGCTGTCACTATGAAAAAATTATTACTATCGCAACAAAATGTGTCACAATGAAATCCATCCAAATTACATGTAGAAAAATACATGCATCAATAAGATTCTATCAGATGAGTATTTTTGGACCTTAGAAGGGGTAAGAGTGACATGTCTTAATCCAAAATTAGCAAAAACTAGTACTTGTTGCAGTCCCAAATCTTGAAACAGGATTAATTAATCGGAATATAACCACACCTGCCCTCGCTCGGTGAACATAACAAGATTCTTTGGATCAGCAGCCCATTCAACGAAGAGGTCATGTGAAAATCCAGCTTCTAAACTAGCCATGGAAGCCATAACAACCTACATATTGATCGTACACAGATCAACTAAGAACACATAAAGATGACTCCTCATTTACTAAATATAAGTGAAGTGAACCTTCGGCCCAGGAGCTTCTTCGAGAGCACTCTTATTGATCACAAGCTTAATTTTCCTGCATATGTTGTAAACTGTCCATTAGACTCCTAATCGGCACAATTCTAAAAGAGAGTAATTCCAAATCAAAATATTGAAAGTCAAAATAGCCCTATAAAATTGAGTGACCATAATACCTTCAATTGGTAAATAAGTTATCCTTCATAAACCAGTAGGTTAACAACATTCTCTTCTTTGCAGTAAAAAAAATTGGAGAATTTGAGGAGTTACATAGGGTAATTCAGTATAGACTAAATACAATTGACTGATTTAATAATTTGAAGATTTGAGTAGTTCCAAAAAAATTAAGAGTTAGCAATTTTAATTTGTCTCAGGTGCAACAAAGGATGGAAGCAGCATTCACTTCTTGTATTGCACTACCAGTGCATCTGCAGCTGGTAAAAGGAAGTGTAAAAAGATTCAAGATGAAAGAAAGAACATGTCCACTGGCACAAGACTCAAAGGCCAAGTTCTTGATGGAGATTTTGACATCAAAACGGATGTAAGAAGACCATGGGTCATTTGGGCACCTGATAAGAAGGTGAATCGGTGTTCTCTAAAAAAAAATTACCAGCTGCAGAAGAAATCATTTCATCTCACTTGCCCAGGTAGCATGTAATTTGATGATGCAGTTGCATCTTCCTTATTATCTTATCATTGTCTACTCTGTACATTGTTTCAGTTTACAACACCCACAGAAACGAAAGTGACACAAAACAGCCACCGGAACAGTGACTTTTTTCTTTTTTTTTTCCTTTCTCACCGATGCTTCGATATCATGTGAGAAATATGGGAGGAAAATATTATTGAATTGTGTGTTTACATTACTACACAGAGACCCTATTTATAGACACTACAATATAATCCAAGTACAAGTTGGAAACAACATACCATTATTCCAATTCTAAATAGGATTATATACTCCTATTCCTATTCTAACAATTTGTGAAGTCAACTTTGTTGTCCTAATTTACCACACCTGCTTGTTAAATCCACATAATTGACCCAACTAAGTGCTATAATTTAACGGTATTTATTCATCCTAATCATGTGCTTATTGCATGTTATAGGACACAACACAGATCCATATAGAAAAGTTATTTGATTCTTACTTTATTTGGAAAACAAAATGACGACTAAAACTAATTAGTTATCCAGACGATACAGATATTATTTTCAATTTGAAACTAGATGTTATTTTCAATTTGAAACTAAATTATCTCAAACACATAACAAGAGTTGTTAAATTTTAACAAGGTTGACTCAGTGTAAAAAACCATGTGTCACTCTATATCAATATTTTATTTTGGAGTGTTTCCTACTCTAACAAGAGATGCACATGCAACACACGTATCCAGAAACTAGTAAACTTATAAATATAGGAAAAAGAACATTGAGCAACACAATTCATGCAGACCTAATAAAAGAAAGTTCAGTTTAAATACTTCACTTTATTTTAATTTTTTTTCTTTTCTAAGACAATTAGAAGAGTGATCCTTGAACTTCAGTTCATATTAGCTTTTAACAAAGGTATGAATAGTTTGAGAACTGAATTTATTAAAGCATAGGGATACACAAATTTCTTGCTAACAAACGACAAGCAACTTAAAGGGAATTTTACCCTCAGGGATCAGTAGCCTCCAAGAATGATAGATAAATGAAATAAACCCTACCCTCAGTATTCAATAGCCTCAGAGAATTATCATTGAGGCAAGCCACTTCATTAACTAAAATCTCTGAGTTTGACAACATGTGAAGTACTCTAGCTTACCTTAAAAGAAAAGCATTGTCACGAGTGTGCTCAAAAGATTTTGCAATTGCATCGCTCATCCACTCAAGGAAACTCTTTACATAGTCAATGGTACTTGAGGATACATATGATAGGAAGTAGATGGGAGTGGACAACTGTTTTTGTGTCCAGTGCTGCAATTTTCACCAAAAACAGCAATCAGTATAACTAGTTAATAAGTTGCAGACAGAAGAAGATGAAATAATCTCAAGTATGACCTGTTCCAGTGTCAGGATAAGCTCCAAAACTCGACCAGCAGTATCAACAGGTAGTAATACATTTCCCCCGAAATTTACAGTTTTCTCTATGGCATCTGCAGGGAAAAGACAAACCCATTAGAGAAGAACTACGAACCTAAACAAAATTATGACCTGCGGCAACGTAAGGGAAGATATAAAGATCTTTTTTCTTTTGAATCAGTATAAGAGTAATAATGGCAATTTCCTTCAGTCCATTGTTATTCTGTTTTGTTTAATATTTATTTTGTACTTATAAACTTCCTTATCTTTAAGATTGTTTTCACATAGGTTTCTCTGTTACCTAGATGTTCTCTATGCTGTTGTTTTTCCTCTGCTTTGTATGTACTACATCGGCTATAAAAAAGGCAATACAATGATCAATAAAACTCAAGTTCATCAACTACCATTACTTTTTACTCTTTATGGTATCAAGTGCTCTATTGTTTAAACAAGCTTGATCCCTTTTGTACTCCTCCCCACCCACCTCACACAGAAATGGTCATCAATCCTGACAACACCTCCAGCTCAAAGATTGTTTTCCAGTTCAATCCAGTTACTCAACTTCCCATCAAACTTGCAGGTAACCATAATTTCTCTGTGGAAGGCTCAGGTGTCCACGCTTATGAGTACACAAACCTCCTTGGTCACCTTGATGGATCGTGCGAACCCTTTCCCCAACCATATATGAGAACAATTAAGAAGTTGTTAATCCTGATTTTGCTGCTCAGTTTCAACAAAGATCAACAACATACTCAGTATAGTCTCATTGATAGGGTTGGGGAGCATGAGGTCTACGCAAACCTTACCCTATCATGGATAGGTAGTGATGTTTCCGATAGACCTTCCGCTTAAGAAATTCGCTTTTCAAAACATGATAATAAAGAATTATGATGAGAATATTGAGGAGAGAAAAGAACTAAGATAAAAGTATTAGAGATAAACTAAAGTAAAAAAAACAAAGTAGTAATAAAATCAAAGGACAAGGTAATGCTAGAAAAATAATAATACAGGTCAGCGAACAAGTATACGCTCTAGACTACAACCCTACTCTACCACGGAAAGAGAGAAAATCCTTAACCACCTACTACTGTCCACCGTGCTATCCTATCTAAGGTCACCTCCTCGGTGATGTAAAGATTGTGTCAAGCCATATCTAATCACCTCTCCTCAATTTTGTCTTGGTCTATCTCTACCTCTTGTTAGGCCTATCACGACCAACTTCTGGCACATCTTAACTGAGACATATGTGCTCTACTTCATATGCCTAAACCATCTTAGTTTCACTTCCCTCACTTTGTCCACCACAGAGATTACTCCTTCATTGGCTTGTCTCTTATAGTATGCCCATACATTCATCTTATTTCTGTTACCTTCATTTCTTGAACATGAGAGTTCTTGATTGGCCAACATTCCACACCGTACACAATCTAACAACCACTCTATAAAACTTAATCTTAGATCTCGGTAACACATTGTTATCACATAGGATACCAAATGCGAGCTTCCATTTCATCCACTCCACTCTAATATTGTGTATGATATCCTCATCAATCTCCCCTCTTAGAGATGACTTGTGCATCAATCCTCACATGTAACACTGGATTTGCACTCTATGTACTATGTTTTAGTGTTGCTTAGCCTGAAGCCTTTAGGCTCATAGGCATGTCTCTAAATTTTCAGTTTATCATTGACTCTAACGCATTTCTTTTCGATCAATACTATGTTGTCTGCAAACAACATACACCATGGTACTTCTTCTTAACTATACTGTGTCAATAAATTCATCATCAAGACAAATAAAATAGGTTTGAGAGTTGATTTCTGGTGCAACCCCATCTTGAATAGGAAGATCTTCGAGTCTCCTCCTAGAGTCCTCGCTTGGGTCTTGGCTCTATCGTACATGTTCTTAATCACTC
The DNA here is from genome assembly GCA_025642045.1 of Solanum sejunctum. Lineage (NCBI taxonomy): Eukaryota > Viridiplantae > Streptophyta > Magnoliopsida > Solanales > Solanaceae > Solanum > Solanum sejunctum. The sequence goes on from JAOTQJ010000072.1 coordinate 3,093,424, forward strand.
TAATATATGTCACAAAATACACCTCTAGACACCAAACATCTCCATGAAACCTCTCTCAATACTTTTTTATTTTAGGCCGATGAACACCATGTATAAGTCTCTTTTCTTCTCCCTATACTATTTCAACAATCTCCTTAAAAGGTGACTAACTTATATTGTCGATCGCACCTGCATAAACGAAAATTGGTCCTCCCAAATGCGATGTCATTATTTCATACAACTTGTGGAATCAACAATTAGGCTACCCCAATCACCGTGCTCTAAATAAATTGTCCGGTTTCTGATCTCAAAACTAGTACTACTAGTAATTTATTGGTAAAAAAAATGGATCGTGGGCCTAACTCAATCCCAAGAGCTAGCTCCAAAAGGGAGGATTGCCCAACTAAATTAAGAGTCCATCACACCCCACAAACCCAAATGTTGTCTAGTACTAAATGCATGAACAATTTATCAGAGGCTCTGGGGCCTATGTTACCACGAGGCCCAGCACCAGGAAACAAGAAGTGGGATGTGTCTTGCTATGATACCATGTTTATTTTGTACTTATCCGCTTCCTTATCTTTAGGATTGTTTTCACATAGGTTTCTTCATTACCTAGATTTTCTCTAAGCTATTATTTATACTACACTAGATATACAAAAACCAATATAATGATCAATAAAACTCAAATTCATTTGCTACCATTCTTTTTTTACTCTTTAAAGGGAAGATGATAAAAGTCCTCCAAATACACAATTTGATAGTTGTTAAACTTAATCAATGTGCCGTGTATTTGTCATTTTCTCTAACCCAATGAGTCTGGAGGACAACATTTTGAAATTCAAAGTTCTTCAATTTAAAAGTAATGCTTTTTTTTTCTATTAAATGGGGATAGAGGAAGACCAAATGATAATCTGAAAGTCCTCTAAATACGCAAGTTAACAATTGTTGGATTTTATCTATTGTTTTCTTCTTTTATTCCAGGCGGTTACATTTGAACCGAGGGTCTTTCGGAAACAGACTCTCTATCTCCATGATATAGTAGTAAGGTTTGCATACACTCTAACCTCCCCAGGACGTAATTTGTGGGATTTTACTAGGTATGCTGTTGTAACAATTGTCAGATTTATAAAAATGTGCCATGTGTATTCAGTAATTCCCCTAAACCAATGAAGTCTCAAGGACAAGCAATTCTGAGATCAAAAAGATAAAGATAAAAAGGAGCAATAATCACCCAGAAACTCTTGGTCCCTTTGGCGCCTAGAAGGTTGATTATTTAACGCATTAAAAGCGTCTGTTATTAGAACAGCTGGACGGACAAAAGATTCTAAAACAGTTCCGTTCAAATGCCTGGAAGGGAAAAAAAAGAGAGAATTATATTAGGATCACAGTAGAGTAGAATCCTTTAACTGGATAACAAGACTGATCTAATTTTACCTTTCTTTGCGATGATTGAAATCAACAGCGTATATGACATCCTCCCCATCTTTCGTTATCCTCCAGGTAGTACCGCCTAACAGATGACCAGCTACCAGTGGAGCAATCACGATTCCTTCTCCTTTTCCTGTAATAAAAACAGCAGTTCAATTTAGTAATTAAGAGATATTGTTTCTCTTCAAAATGAGTAGGTAGTCAAGACTTGCAACTAAGCAGACTATTAAGAAGCAATTGAATTTTTACTCATCAATGTCATGGGCAACTTTCCTCTTTGACGGCATAATGGTTGATACTAGATTATACTTGATAAATAAACTACAATACAAAATGTACATGAGTTGATGTCAATAAAAGTGGGTAACATACTAAGAAAAAAAAGCAACCTACCAGACATGTAATGATTTTGAGAGTAGGTTAATCTGGTCACATTTTGGAATGTAGAATCAATGTCATCCAAGGTGAATAAATCAAACTCTGAAACTTGCTGCACAAGAGGAGAGTGTCAATGGACTTACTTCTAACATGATCACACACTCAAAAATAACAAACACAAAAGATCCTGTCAGACACTGGACTTATGGTTTCTCAGCAGCCAAATGTTGTTCTATAGGTCCTGGAATGCCAATAGAGGCATCATTCTATTTCGTCCTCTCTCTTTTTTCCTTCAAAAAATTCTGAACCCATTAGTAGAAGGAGAAAATATATGAATGAAACTAAGTGATATTCAAGTTAGTATATTTATGCCAGATAACGGTTAGTCACGTTTTACCAATTTTATTTCCAGATTTCTAACTTCTTATCTAATTTGAAAGGGCTGGCTAGCATCGACAGAGATGTTATACCAAGTAGATAGTAACTGAATCAGCAATATGCACTCCTAGTTTACTATGCAAATAAGGAGAGGGAAACTTAATTAACCCTTTTTGTCAATGAGTGGGGAAGGATTCATGATATATTTATCCCTATAACACACATTCCACGAGTCAAACATTGTCTTTTCTTTCTCTCCCTTTTCCTTGTTCTATTGAAGATA
>JAOTQJ010000072.1:3118702-3129386 GCA_025642045.1 Solanum sejunctum
CCCGGCCCAACCCCCTACCTTTACCCTCCCACCTGCCAAAAAAGAATTTGAATATTTATTTTTAAAAAATATTTTAAATTATGAATTACTTTTTTTTTAATGTCAAAAACTAGAAAAAAATTCTTGAAGATTAGTATTAGAAAAAAGAAAAAAAATATATTTTAATTTAAAAAACAATGGTTTATATATAAAAGGATGTTATTAGGAGTAAAAATGACAAATCAGTCCTTTTTTACCGTTGAAAGCATCAGAAAAAATATTAATGCCCTATTTTCGTGTGTAACATGCGTTTTGCCAGCTCAGATAACTGTGACTAATTGATAAAAAACAGACAAGTTGGAGTTTCTATTTGTATATTTTCAAACTTGGAGTTCCAACTTAAAATTTTACTCCAAATTAAGGAGCTAATTTATGTATTGTGCATTTTTTTAATTATAAATATATACATATATGTTATATAATTATTAAGAATTTTTTAATATTTTAATTAATTATCTAAATTTTTAACTTATCATGATTTAATTATTTAATATTATAATCTGAGAGCTCATAATTATCAATTCATTTTATTAATTACTCCGTCACACTTGAGTACTTATTGTGATATTATAACCAACCATTATTGTTTTCAATTTAAAAAAAAATAAAAAGTAAAAGAAATAGTGAAAATGTCCATTACCATTTCTTGAAAAAATTGACAGAAGTTTTATGAGCACAACCAATTTAAGCAAATGCTTACTACATTTTCAGACAAACTGAAAATAATTCTTTATTATATTGTCAAAAGATAGTAGTTCTTTTTTTGGGAATTGACGGGAACTGAAAATAATTCTTTATTATATTGTCAAAAGATATTAGTTCTTTTTTTGGGAATTGACAGGAACTTTCAAACTCATTTCTTGGCTGGATATAGGAGAATATTAGGAAATTCTGAATAGACCTTTCAAAACACAATAATTTTATTATAAAATTCAAGAAATTAAAGGCGCCTCAATAGAATGAACCTAAAGCCTAAATTTAGAAAAGAAAATTATATTTATTTAATTATTTTCTTAATTGATTGTATAATATTTTTTGTACTACCTCCGTCCCATAATATAAGAGTATCTTTCTATAAATATTTGTCTCGTATTATAAGGACATTTATTAAATTAGGATAAAATTATTAATTTTTTCCCATTTTATCCCCACCATTAGTTAGTGCATTAATAATTTTTTCTAACTTAATTTAATATACATTGACATAAATGAAGGATAAAATGATAAAGTTAACTAATGCATTGATGATTTCTTAATCACCACATAAAATGGAAAGTTTCTTATATTATGGGACAGAGGTATTTATAAGATAAGAAAAAACATATATAAATTATTGTACGACATCCAACATATAAATATTTAAATCTTTCTTATTGATTATAATTTGAAATGTTTTACAATAAAATTAATTTTAACATAAACAAATAAAATTATTCAAAAAGAGTTTAAAACTAAAACTAAAACTTCACTTCATTGAATATGCCAATTAGAATAGCTTTTTTTTATTTATCAAATAATATATAATATTTTTTATTATAAAAATCAACATTATAGCTATTAGAAGATATTCAAAGTTAAGACAATATTATTATAAATTTAATCATTTGATGATCTAATTAGTTTGAGCTTGAAATGTTTAATTGAAAACTTCAAAGAATTGAAGACTATCTTATTGAGCCAATATTAAAATATGATTGTTTTAAATTAAAATGAATTAGATAAATTAAAAAAATGAAAATAATGGTAAATTTAATTGCTATGATTTTTAATTAGTTACGCCAATAATAATTTTTCAAAAATATGTACATAATGATCAATAGAGATTAGCAACACACTATTAAGAAAATTTTAAGTAATGATAACAATAAATATATAATTTTTTTAATATTCTACTTGGGGTCATTTGGTATATCAGGCCAAAAACTTAATTATTCGTGTATTAAATTTTTTTTATCATATTTAATTTGCAAACGGAATAAAAGTTATTCTTATTTTAATTTTATAAAATATTTGGTTGCAGATTTTCAAATGTTATATAAAAGTTATTTATATATTATTTTTTGGTAATTCCACACAATTAATACTTATATAACTTATGAGAAAATCTAAGTATAAGTTATGCAGGATAAAAAGTAAAATAAATTATATAAATATTAGTTATATATATATTAAAATAATAAATTATACATTCACCCTGTTATTTACTTTTAAATATAAATTATTGTACAATAAGTAATAACTAAATACTAGTACATGTTATATAAATAGCAACCAATTTTTTTCTTTAAGTTTCTTATCTTGCTATTGCTTAATTATTTTTAGAAATTTTGCTTAAATTTTATCAATTTATTTTTAGAAATTACCCATTGCTTAATCATATTGAATATAAATTACTTAAATATTTTTAATTTACTTTATTATTTTTAACTATTAGTATTTATTTAATTTTAATCAGCTACTTAGTATTCCTCCCGTTTTAAATTAATTGAATGTTTAAGAATTTTTTAATATTTAAAATAATTGAATTGTTAAAAATTGAGAAAGAATATTTGATTTTTTTTTATATTTGTCCTTTTCATTTATTGAAATTTTATATTTTTGAGAAGATAAATTATACTATATATTTATAATTTCATAAAGGATTATAGTGAAAAATATGATATAAATTTTATGTTTGAATATTTTTTAAATATATGTGTATTATAACAAAAATTTAGTTAATATGGAACAACTACAGTAATTAACTCTACATAATTAAACCCTATGCATAACTCGTGTGCTATTGGTTAATAGAGTGCTTCTCACATTCAATGACATTTCACAACGCCTTCATCAATCATCAGATCTGGTGTATGTCTCTCCTTCATATGCTTTTCTTTCTTCGTTTAATCGGTCGAATTTAGTTCTTTTTTGTGTATGTTTTCGTATTTGGTCGAACTGAATTGGGGGGTTTGGTTCATTTTCTGGGCCATTGTTTTAGTGGCTTTAGGGTTGAGCCGCCCTTGCAAGAAACTTGCTGGAGTCGATGCATGACTGGAATTAGCTCGTTGTGCTAATCTTATTTAGTATTTATCGTGTTGTCAACTTACTTTTCCAGTTCTGTGATGTTTTCTGTTGTTCTGCATTGTTTTTCTGCTCTAGTTTCATGCTATATGGGCGTTTAGTTGAGACTAAATTCTCTAATGTTTGATTAGGTTGATCTTGGCGCATTATCAAGCATTAGTTCGAGGGTTGATATGGAAGGTGTGAACAGTAAAACAGTGGGGCATCTATTTGAAAATATTAGTAGCTTTGTTCGCCAATGTATATTTTCTGTACTTAATGTGGGTCCTGTTCCTTGTCACATTGCTTTCATTATGGACGGAAATCGTAGATATTCTAAGAAACAGAACTTGGTTGATGGTGATGGACATAGGGCTGGATTTTCAGCTCTTATCAATATGCTAAGATATTGTTATGAGCTTGGTGTAAAATATGTAACAGTTTATGCCTTCAGCATTGATAACTTCAAGCGAAAGCCTGAAGAAGTTGCATCGCTAATGAAACTGATGCAGGAAAAGATTGATGAATTAACAAAAGAGGAGAGCATTGTAAACCGCCTTGGCATTAGGATTTACTTTCGAGGAAACCTAAAACTTCTGAGTGATTGTGTCAGGTCAGCAGCTGAGAGGGCTATGGTAAAGACATCAGGTAATTCAAAAGCTATATTGTCTATTTGTGTTGCCTATTCATCAACAGATGAGATTGTACATGCTGTTCAAGAATCTTGTGAAGAAAAATTGGATGAGATTAGAAAACGAAATTCAAATAATGATGGAGGCAATTTAATTGGACCTGAAGAAAATTTGAAGGACGAGGATGAGCACCGTATTGGTGTGACAAATATTGACAGACATATGTACATGTCAGTTTGTCCTGATCCAGACATTATTATACGGACTTCTGGAGCAACTCGGTTAAGCAACTTTCTTTTGTGGCAAAGTGCACATTGTCTACTTTATTCTCCCACTGCACTATGGCCTGAGATTGGTTTAAGGCATTTGATTTGGGTAATTTTAGACTTCCAGAGAAACTACATGTATTTGAAGGAGAAAAAGAAGCAGTCATGAAGTATACGTAAAAGTTCTTTAGCAACTTTTAATCCTATTGTGATTTTGTCTTGCAGCTCCATTTGTCTAAGGCAGTACTCATCTACTAAATATGTAAGCATGGATTAGGACTGTTTTATAGTGTTCTATTCCTGCAGATATAGTCAGTAAATTGTCAACTAGTGGAAGAAAAATCAAGTTTGTAATGCGTCTTGATAGCAAGAAGTGTGTATTGTATACTATATGGCCTTGAAAGTTGTTGTATCGGTGAGAAGTTAATTTTCATGAATCAAATGTTTTACACTCTTGTAGTTTTGGATTATTATAGAACTTTTACTTGTGATTTTAAACAACCTGAGAACCATCTCCAAAATTTGCAGTCCTAACAAATCCTATTGAGTTTCTAAGCTACTACACTTGGCTGAGGCTGATTCAACTTCTTCAACCAAGCAGCTTTTTACTACTTCAATCTTTCAATGAAAGAAGAGAACTTCACCATTCCCATATCAGACCAATTAAAGCCACATCCAAATTACTTTTCTTTGCTTCCTCTGTATATGCAGCTTCCTAGTTTGCGTCATAGCAGAAGAGAACAGCGGTTAGGCCTTCATCATTGTATCATTCAACAAAGCCAATGAACCTCAGCTAAGATGAACTTTTGAAACCATATATAAAGGCTTCATCTCCAATAAATACTCTGATGCTCTGTTTTGTAAGTATCATTCTATCAACTTTGTACATAACTCATTTACCCTAAGCACTTGTGAGTCTCAGCCCCTATCAACTTCTGGCATCTAACTCTTAACATCAGACTTTGACATCCTCTGGAAGTGTTTCTAAATGACATTGCGAATTTGTGATCCACTAGGTAGAACCACTGAGAATGGTTGAAGACGAATGACATGAAAATCAATTGTGATTCTGGCCTATATCTCTAGCAAGTAGTTCAGATAACACTAATTTATGGATACCTTGGTTATCACTGTTTTGTCAAGGGAATTTTTCTTTCGTTCGTCATCTTAAATAAGCTTCTAAGTCTGTTGGTTATTAGTGGTTGGTGAATTCTACAAAAATGTTTACTGATTGCATCTACAGATAGTGTCTTGCCTCAGATGGTTGTCAAGTTGACCTCTTAGTTGAGCAAAAATTACATATCGAATGAGAAAAGACAACATATTGATCAAGCCATTTTCGGTGTCAACAATCATTTGGCTTCAAATCAGAAGGGTAACAAGACAACTTGCTTGGTCTTATGTACATAACAGTTTCATGGACATATCTTTGTGTTTTTCTGTTGTTCTCTTTTGATTTTTTTTTCCTTATCAAGTTTTGGCTCGAGTTTTGAGACAACATTTGTCCAACCTGTCTAGTTGATGTGCCATGGCTAGCTTTGGTTTTGTAAGAGATCGCTTTTACACAATGTGATATATCTGCTTCTGTATTGCTATTTTGCATGGTCTGTGTTATTCATGATTGTAGAGCCTTGTTTCTGTAACCAATTTCTTATTTTGCTGGAGAGATTTTAACAATTGAATGTTATAATTAAGGGATAACAAAAGTAAAACATAGTTCAAACATGAAACTTGTAAAAAACTGACATTTTAAGAGTGTTTTTTTAACCATTAACGTTTTTTTAAAAAAATCTGAAACAGTCATTCTTAATTTATGTTACCGTTTGGCAGCGCTAAAAGCATAGCAATATGGACCTTGCCAATGTATTGAAAAATGAGTAGTATAGTAATATGGACTTAGCCAATATGTTGAAAAGTATAGATTAACACCTAAGGTTGTGAAGTTGGATGTTTTAGTAAGAGAAAGAAACACATCAAGAAATTAAGTTCCATTATATGTACATAAAAGAAAGAATATTACTTATGTAATGTAAATTTTTGCCGAAAAAGGTTCAAATCGAGTCCTCCTCCACAATTCATTGTTACAGTAAAATATTGTTCATTATACACAGATGGCAAAATAAGCCAAGTATAATTAACGTATTTAATACGTCATGCTCTTTAAATATTGTTAATCTTGACGTATTCAATTAAATAATTTTACTATTTTCTTTACAAAAACCAAGATAATATTGTTCATGTCAAATACATTGGGCAAATGCGACAAAAACGATGGAATCCATAGCAGACAATGAACAAGAAATCTCAATTAAATACTACACGAGATAGTGATTTAACTGTCACATTAGCTTGTATATTACACATTTATACAATCATAAAATTTAGCGCCGTGAGGAATTTATCATGTTTAAACCCTTTCTACGCTTAATTACACGCCAAATGATTGATAATTTGATATAATGTGTTAAAATGATAGAACATGATATATAAAATAAGTCTGGTATGACTATATAAATTTGGGATGATTTGACGATGGTCTTGGTGTTTTTATGACATCAAAGAGGGAGAAACATACTACTCACACCATTTAAAAAAGAATGAGCTAGTTTGACTTGACACGAAATTTAAAAAAATATTTTTTAATTTTGTGATTGTGCATTAAAGTTATGTCAAATGTACCAAAAGAAGCTTGAGATTCTCAATTGCTATTTCTAGGAGAAAAAAGCAGCAAATGACAAACGTCTATATTACTTGTTCTGTCCACTTCTTACCGCTCTACTGGTGAAAACATCAAAAACTATTTCAGACCACATATCGGTAAGTAACATAACGGCCTGCAGTCTCACTTGGTCTAATAATTTTCACAACTTGGCCACGTTTCAGCCCGTAGTATCTCGCAATTGGGTCGGTGAGCTGAATCCGAGGAAGCTGTTTTAGTAGAAAAAAATAGAAGACATTCAATTAGATAGAAAGTTGACAATAGTAATCAATTGCGCCGATCTAAAAAACATAATTCAAAACAAAGACAGGGGAATCACGATGATAGATAGGAACAAAACGATCAGCCAAAAGAAGCAGCAGAAGATAGCAAGGCCACAACTGTGATGATCAATAATGCATGCAGGTAGTTTTTCCATTAAAGCTATTCACAATTAACATTAGGCCCTTCAAGGCCCTCTCCAACTGAACCAATTGGAAACTGAATAGTTCCATCGATATATCTGTGGAAGCCTCTCAAGTGGACACTAGCTTCTTATAAAAATTCCACTCAGCCAAACCCCAATTCATAATTGAAGCACAGTTGTAGAGATGTATTTGCACAGGTAAATAGCTATCTGACACAAGGTTTCGATGATCTTTCACATAAAATAAGATACAAAGAGAAAAATGGTTAAATTTTTCTGTACTAGTAACGGAACAAGACAGTTTTTGCTTCAACACAATCACATGGAGCATGTTGTTTTATCTTCTTTTTTTCCATCTCCAATTATGCCCCTTCCAACAAACTCATTCACAGTGGTTTGAAAGGGAATACAAAACCATTGAATTAATTAGTAAACCAGTTATTTCTCTTTTACTCCATTCTTTCACTCTTAACCACCACTAGCTCTTCAAAAATGACTGTAACATTATGCACGCAACACGTGCCATCTGATCTTTAGTTTATTATATGAGGTGAAAAAGTTTAGCAAGTGAAATAATATTACAAAGACGAACCTGTGTTTCTTTCACAGTATATCTTTCCAACAAAGTCTTCTTTTCTTCAGGAGTAAGTGGCTGGTGCTCAGGAATTAGAACATGTTTTTTTATGTTTACCAACATCTCTGCCTCCTGAAACATTAATCATATATCTTGATGATTAAGAAGATTAAGCATTCTAAGACAATAGATAACTATCTATCAATCACATAAAGCAGCTAAACGTCTAAATGTGCATATTAGAAGGCATTTGAGCTCCCTGATTTTCCAGATCAAACAAATAAGAGATGCATCACTCCGAGAGGAATACCAAGTAACCCTTTATATGACTGAAAATGCTAGCAGAATCATTCTCTATCAAAACCTATACCAGCTTCGGATAACATAAAGTTTGCAGAATCAGTCACAACAGATTACTTTCTCAAACTAGTAAAGTCACTATGAACAGAATATCGATTTGTTCATTTAATGTACAGTAGTATTAAGCCATTGTCTTGTGGATTATGAAGCTAAGTACATGTTGTCTATGCAGGTTTAATCAACAACAGCATATAAGCTAGTTTATTAACTCATATACTTGAAAAAGGGCTTTGGATTCTATTATCATTTTAGCTTTGAGTTAGAATTTGCTAAATGATCTATCCGATGAGAGGGGCTAGGCATCCTCATCCCTGAACTACCTCTCCTTTTCACTGCTTTTTGGCAGTCCCATATGGCTGCTGGGCATTTCGGATATGCTTGCACATAGTAGGAAGTAGATTCTTAAACTTGTCACTTTATTCTAGTTCTAGAGAGAATTTTAACATCTATCCTGCTGAAACTAGAAAATGTCATCAATGCAAAGGACCTGTAAACTGATGCTGATCTATTTTTAAAATATCTGAGAGATCTGCTATTTTCAGTTTTGAAGCTCGGTGGAATAGACACCAATATACCCTTCCATACTTTTGAATAATTACACTAATTTGATCCCTTGGTCCTAAGCAATATCTCGCAAGTGATAAGACAAATTCTATTAGGAACTAGTCACAAAAGACTCTTGTTTAACATCATCTTGATCTGTTGAAATTCTGGATATGAATGTTTGGAAGAAGGGTATTTTTTTATATAAATTTTCCATGTTAGGATACAGACTGAAGACTTTCTTTAGAGAGTGCATTAATACTATGCAATTCAGAATTATATAACATAATCTGATTCCTACATTTTAATCAAATTAACCATTCACAGTCTCAAATCTCAATGACATCTTTTTTGATAACGAGCTGCCACCACTTTTAACATACCCCTCCAATAGCATTAGCCATACACAATAGCATATTGGAAGCCCAATGACTTTCAAACACTTTTCCTACGAAACAACTTTAGTGTCCCCTCCCCCTTCACCCCAAAGAATAAGAACGACACTAATTACGAGAAATCCCAGAGGGCATGCTTCTCGCTCCAAAACATGTCTAGGGTTACGTGAAGTGGCATCATAAAATGTGTTTGAAATTCACAAAACTAGGAATAAACTAAGGTCTTCAGCTATTTCAGAACAATTTCAATCCTTCATTCAAGTAGTAAGAACAAACTAAATAATAGAAACAGTACATTAGTCACCTGGAAAACCTCCAAGTGGAACTTCGTAGATATTTCACTTATGCAGGTACAAGCAAAGGGAGTCAAATGCAAATAGTATTGTAACAACATACCGTCTCTCTGCTTTTGGGGGTCCAACTACTTGGTTAGTGTCAGGTGCTCAAATGAATAGTAGTCAGACCAAAATCGAAGAAACCAAATAGCAAAGATATGAAAAATAAAATGACCACAAAACAAGGAGTAAATTAAGCTCCTCAGCTATTTCATAACAATTTAGCCCTTCATTCAAGTAGTAAGAACAAGCAAATAGTGCAAATAGTAGAGCACTCACCTGGAAAACCTCCAAGTGGAACTTTGTAGATATTTCACTTATACAGGTTCGAGCAAAGGGAGTCAAATTTTGTTGCACAATCAAGATTGCTTGGAAGACATCTTCTTTTTTCATGCGCTCTGTATAAGTTTTCATGGTCTTAACACCAACCTTTGGCTCCTCCGGAAAGAACACATATATCTGGAATCAAACAAAATGGCTGAGACATGGCTAGCAAATAATTATGAAATCCTCAGGTACACAATGAAGAGACAACCTGTACTAATATACTAGTAGAAAGGGAGTAACTTAAACCACAAAGCCTGGGGGTGAAAATCAAACTTGTTGGAGAACTAAAATAAACACTGAATATTTCATCAACTGAAAAAAGAATTTTTTTAACCGGTCGCCAAAGTAAGGAAACATTGAAATCCCAGATAAGAAAGCATTGCACTTAATCTGACAATAATCATAATTACAATTATGCGAGAAAGGAAACTGAAAAAGCAAAACCTGATCAGAACTGTTGTTACGTTTGGCTTTCTGAATCACAAGGTCTTCTCTCTTCATGTTCTCACCATACTTGTGAAGGAACTCATGTTTTGACATATTTATCTCAAAATCTCCAACAAGGTAGCCCCTATCAGACAACATTTCCATCAGCGTCTTACGAACTCTGAAAAGTCTTGAGAGCTCCTCCTCTGATAGAGTCATCTTTGTGCAACTAAATTCAAAAAAGAAAAAGAAAACAACTATTATGGTAAAGAATTTGGTAGAACTCCTAGTTTCAGCTAATACTCTGAAAACTGAATGCATCAGACAAGGATTGCAATAAATCATCTTTGTAACAAGAATCTTTGCCCAACTTCCTTAGTTAAAAGTCCATTTTCTTTTATATATCAGTATATCATCCATGAACAAGACAGGTAAGAAAGCTATATTAAAGAAGCACAAAAAACTTCTCCAACGAAAGCTGTTTTTATCTCGGATGGAGCAAAAGATTGACTATTTTTTGGCCTTGGAGTATGATGGAATAACGCAAAATGGCTCTTTAAACTATCTGCGCTTTTTTCATTTGTGAAGTAGCAGTTAGTCAATGCAATTTTCGACGCTCC
>JAOTQJ010000072.1:3142383-3164006 GCA_025642045.1 Solanum sejunctum
TTTTCTTCTTCGGTGCTATGACAATATGACTGAGTTTGAGCTAAGGTGATTTATAACTATGGGTCTTGTGAAAATCTTATTAAAAAAATACTTAATCATGGATATTTTGTGGGGAATTTTATATTTTCATAGATTGAGACATGTCAAAGATGTTGTGTTTAAAGATATTGTCTTCGGTGTAAGACTGTTTCCGACCTTGAATAATGAAAATTGAGTATGGAACCTCAATCTACACTTGTACCTGTTGCCTGAAAGTCTTTTGATTTTCTTCCTAACCTCTTTAAAAAGTTATTACCAATGCACAAGAAGAATGAAAATAATAGAAAGCAGAAGTGGTTCTGTTTAGTGAATTTTTTCTTTCGTTAATGCTATCTAGAGACAAACTCTACTTGAAAAGAAACTACATGCAATTTAAGTTGTACAAACTCTTTACATTCAACACCACACTCGTATTAGATTCTCCAGAAATATACTATTTTTATGAGAATCCAATACACGTGCCCACACTTTTGAAGTGTCTGAGCAACATAGCATGATGCAGTTACATTTTTTTTGGTGTCGAAATGAATGAATCTGATGGAACTATTTTATTTTACAGCTAATTATCCTTTTTGCATCTCGAGGATTGTATTTTTCAAATTTTCCTTTTCCCTTGAAATGAAGTTCTAGAGCAATAAATTTTATAAATCTGGAAATTTTAAGATCTTTTGAAGAACCCTGAGGTTGGAATATTCAAATATTCAAATGACTAATGGAGAAATCCAATCCAATAATAAATGCAGATTTCTACAACTGGAATCGAGTGAAGATCAGATATTGTGATGGAGCCTCATTTTCTGGTGATGCTAAGTTCTATAATGGGGTAAAACTCTCTAGTCTCTACCACTTGCACACACATCAGTTTCTTGCTGTACTTTGTGAAATCTTTTGCTTTTGAGTACTACATTTGCATCCACTAGATCCTCTTTGCAAATTTCACTGAAGTTACTTTTTCCAATCAACATCATTGTTTTGTTGTTTAACAACATACCGGTGTAATCCCACAAGTGAGGTCTTGGAGTAGAAAGGTTGTTTCTGATAGACAAATCATTATTTGATTATGATGTGAAAAATATCAATTTCATGTCTTAGTAGCTTGCCATTGTTTCCACAATAAATCTATTATTTGATAGTCACCTATCCAGAGCATTATCAGTAACAGTTCAGCATACTAGGTGCCTTTCTTTTTCCTCTTGCCAAATGAGCAAAGTTTTTTTGCTTTATTTCTGTTTTATTCTTGTTTTTGTGAGCCAACTCATGGGTGTATAGAACTGTCTTTTAGTGCTGAAACTTCATTTGTAGTTTCTAGGTAGTTCTATGAACTTTTTTAAACATTCCTAATTTTTTTGGGGAAAAAAAAAGAATTATGTGTCTTTAAGAAAGGATAGACGCAAAATTGTGGTTAGGAGATATTGTTTTTACATGAATATGGGTGGCAAACTATTCATGCATTTGCAAGCCTAGGACTCACTTCAGTTAGTGATGCACGGAGGACATCGTTTAAAAGTTCCCAAGTATCTCTCTAAACTCATGCTTCGGAACCTTAGAGCTTGAAAAGCATGAGCTGACTTGGACCAAGGCCGATACAGAATATTCTTTTTCTTTTTGTTTGTTATCTTTAGGCATGTTCTTTCTGTCAGTTATCATGATGTTACATGCCTTGGATTCTATTATCTGATGCCATTTGCGTTACTCCAAATTTCCTTCATTTTTTCTTGCTTTCAAGTTAAATATAGTTAAGTATGAAACTTCTGATATGTTTCTGAAGGCATACATATTATATGTCCCCGAGCCAATTTCTTTTGCCTTTGGACTAGTTAAAAGAGTTACACGCTTGATAAAGGTGTATTCGGTCTGAGTTGTACCCAGTCCTTACTTTTAACTGAGTCTTTTTTCTTGTTTAAAATGAAGCAGACATCATTGCTTTATTTCAGAGGGCAAAGAATTTGGCAAGCTATTATTCTTGATCTTCTCCCGAAAGGTCTCGGGCATGCAAAGAAGGTAATTGCATTAGACATACTCCTTTCCCACTTAAACAGCATGTGATGATAATTGTCAAGGTTTAGGACGGATTTGGGTAAGCAATGCAATGTGATAAACAGCAATTCGTTCCTCACAACACATTCCCACTCCCATTCCACTCCACACACAAATATTAGTCTCTTGTGAGGACATTTAATGGATGATCTAGCCTTTCTGGGTTGAATTGTAACTTTTTTGGTAAACTAAATAATAGGCAACTGCAAATTTTTATACTCATCTGCTTGGGATCTTTCAGTATATTTATATTCAAAGTCTTTATCTTAATTATAGAACATGATCATGTTTTTGTTTATTTCCTTATATATATTTTTTGAAAAAAAAACACATGTAATACAAATAGTTTAACTTCATTGTCTTTCTTCCTTACTACAAAGGTATTTTACGGTTCAAACTATATTTAATGCATTTCTTTTTAGGCTTTGCTTTCTGGCTGCTCTGCTGGGGGTCTGGCAACCTTTTTGCATTGTGACAATTTCACCAGTTATCTGCCAAAGAATGCTAGTGTGAAGTGCTTGAGTGATGCTGGCTTTTTTTTAGATGAGTATGTTTCTGCCAACTGAACAGTCAAATGTGATTTCCTCTCTGCATTACACTCAATGACATGTTTGCATTTGTTTTCTTAGGAGAGATATAAGTCTGAACCACACTATGAGATTTTTCTATGAAAATCTTATTTCCCTACAGGTATGATTTCATTATGGCTATCAGGAATGTCTATCTAAGATATCATATTTTGACAAATGTGATTTTCTGAAGGGGGTAGAACCAAATCTCAATAAAAATTGCACTTCTGCTCTCTACTACCCACACCTGGTATGATCTGAGCACTTTCCTCTTATTTAATTTATAAGTTGGTGATGAAACTAAGCACTTCTAAGAAGTCTTGAGATGTTCATGCAGTGCTTCTTCCCACAGTATGCATTACCATACATCGAAACGCCATTCTTCATCTTAAATTCAGCATATGACGTGTACCAAGTATGTTCATCATGCAATTTGTCATAAAGTAAGCATTTTTCAGAGTAATGTTTGTTATTCACGGTGCCAATAATCTGAACTTATGCCTCTGCAGTTCCATCACATATTGGTGCCGCCTTCCTCTGATCCTCGACGGCATTGGGATCATTGCAAGCTCAATCTTCCTGCATGCAATGCAAGTCAACTAAATATTTTGCAAGGTTGACAATGATTATTATATTACTCTTTGTAGACATTCACCTAGGTCCTTAGGCAGACAATTTTAAGGCTGGGGAAAAACTTGTGTCTGATAAAAGGAAATGTCAATTGAATTTCATGAAATGTTCAAATATTCGATTACTAGATTATAGCAATCTGGAGTAACATACTATGTTATCCTGCTCTTATCATGGTACTACATTTGTTTGTTTTATCTTTATATTTACTGTTTTGAGAATTAATAATTTCTGTCATTATTGATGAGAGTAACCATGGTTACCTGACTTTTTCAGGGTTCAGGAAAGATATGCTTGCAGCATTGAGAGATTTCTATCAAAATTCCAGAAGAGATGGAATGTACATAAACTCTTGTTTCACTCATTGTCAGAGTGAGACACAAGATACCTGGTTTGCAGTTGACTCTCCTCGAATACACAACAAGGTTGGTGAAACAAATTTCTCTCATCTTCTGCTGTTGCATAGTAACCACGATAAATGCAAACTTTATTCACTGCAAATGCAAACTTTATTCACTGCAAATGCAAACTTAATGCGGGAACGACAAATATAAACATTTTAAGTTATAGTGTGTGAAGTTATCTCGTCCCTTTCAGATTGTTCAACAGTTTTACGTGTTTATTACTATGCACGAGTTTCATTATGTCATATTGTTCTTCAGAATCTTGGAATCAATGTAAGTAGTAAATGATTCCCTACATTATGGAAAGCATATGTCGTTTTACGTACAAGTCATTATACAATCTGCAACTAACAAACCTATCAAGTACAAGGAGATTTCTTTTGATTTTTGTCTACTGATTTTGAAACTTCTATTATCCAGACAATTGCACAGACAGTCGGTGATTGGTACTTCAGTAGAAGTGTCAGCAAGGAGATTGATTGTGCATACCCCTGTGATACTACTTGCCACCACATGATCTGACACACAGATCCAATTAAGTCATACATGTTGATTTTCAAAGGGTAATTGGAACCCAGAAACTCAGCTATACAAAACCATAGACAAACTGGTTACATAAGTGCAGATTCATTCATTTAGAAGTGGGATGCAGCATTGAAGAAATAGGTGTTCATTTTGTAAGAACTTTTTAAATATATATTTCAGAGTTGAAACAATATTCTTTTATTTAGAGAGGTTCCATAGAGATGAAATATATACGTCGTCGTCTAGAAAGGGGTATGGTATAGATCCGTAAGTCCTGCAACTTTCAATTTCATATGATGTCAGAATGTTGTATTGCTGAATATGAAAATTTCATGTTCAAATATCAGGCCGGGAAAATATATTCATCATTGTTCTATTAATCTCCTGAATAGTTTTCTCATTTCTTTTCTCTCTTTTTGAAGATCTATTGAAAATAACATCTCTACCTTCCAAGTTAGCGATGAAATGTGTGTACCTTTTCTAGACCTGCTTGTCAAATTACATTGGACATATTGTTATTGTCGTCTTTTCGCATTGTTGTGATTGTCAAAACTAATTTGTTCAGTGATTTCTTTTATGAAATGTGGAATATCCACCTTAATACAAATTGTATGTAGGTCTACATATAGTGTAGCACGAGGAAAAAATAATGTCGGATAGAGAATATAACATCATTTCTGTTTTATTTTAATTATCAGATATATTAAAAATAATTATTCTAAATTAATTGTCAATTTAAACAATTAATCATTTTTTCAACTTCATTCTTAGTAATTAAGTCATTTTGAAATTTGAAAAACATCATCACTATAATTTTTAAAAAGTACTAGCCATTTTGATAGAATCATTTTGGTCAAATAGTACTTCTTATAATTTTTTTTTAAAGATTGTACCAAACTTTATCCTACACGAATACTAATAAATAATTAATAAAAGAAAGAAAAACTTTATCGTATAAATTATAGAGAGAGCTAAAATTTGAAGTAATATGTTTGAAATTCTAATTCTATTAATTCAGTAGAGTAAGTTTCAAATGAATAAATTATATATATTTAATACATTCTTTTATTAAAGACATATACATGATTTGGAGTTTCTATCAATATTGCTAGAATCCCCATTATTGGTTCAAAACATGTCTAGCCTGCGGGAAAAAGAAAAAGTATCTTGCTGCAAGTATTCAACATGGACGCAACAATTTTTTTATATATTTATAGAATAAATTCGTTTTTTAATGTAATTAGATTATTTTCCAAATGAGATATTTTAGCTGCTGCGTGGAGCAGCAAGTTCCCAAGTGGGCAAATTTTCATGCAAGGATGGATAAGGTAATTTGACATGGAGGGAAACAAACCCATCTAACATCCAACGACACAATTCCGAAAATTTCCGGCAGGTGGCGATCTCTCCTTCCGCCGCCACCGCCGGAATCCGTCATATTACTAAAACACCCTTACTGACAAACTTACCAAAACACCCCTACGATGCAAAGTCTAATAATTAAATCATTTCCACTACTCTCAACGCCTCAATCAGTTTTGCACTCATTGTTTTCTGCTTCTCTTACTATCATTGCACCCAAAAAGGGGATAACTAGGGCAATGCCTTGTACTTCGCTAGTGGAATCCAGCGACGGCAACGGAGCTCTGCGTAGCTTCAAACTGAAGGAGTCAACTTTCCTTGCTGCTCAAATGCCGAAGAAAGAGATTGCCGCTGATCGATTCATCGAAGCTCACCCTCAGTATGACGGTCGCGGCGTCGTCATTGCAATTTTCGGTTGTTTTCTCTATTTCTAGTGAACAATTGTTTTGGGAGTTCGTATTTTGTGTGTGCGCTGTTGTTGCTTATGAGATTAAGTGTCTCAGATTCTGGAGTTGATCCCGCCGCGGCTGGATTACGAGTTACCTCTGATGGAAAGCCGAAGGTCATAGATGTTATAGATTGGTGAGTCTTGAGAATCTGAAGTTTACTTTTATTTCCAGTGGGCATGCTACTAAAAATACTACTAATTTTTGTCTATGCACTGGTAATGATTGTCTTACTTGCAGTACTGGGAGTGGAGATGTTGATACTTCTACAGTGGTAAAGGCTGATGAGGATGGTTGTATTGTTGGAGCTTCTGGTACGTTTGTTGAATTTAGTAACAACTCTGCAATTTGGTTTTGTCTCCTTAAGATATAGTTTCATCGTTGAAACATTTTTTCTTTTAATACTTCATCAAAACATTTTTTTTCTTTTAATATAAAAATCATATTTCTAATAGACCAATTCAATCTTAAATCATCTGATAACTAATGGAGTGGTTGAAACTTCCCCTATTAGTCGAAATATTTCTATAGCCATGTCACTAGGATTTAGGTTCTCATTCCGCTGATGATTGGAGTGGAGAGACCAAAATGAAACGATTTCAATGTGGAGATACTGAATAATGGCAGTGCTCTATTGCTGATCTTCAATAATTATAACAAGTGTTTCCAGAATAAGTTGTATCTCCCAGTGCTGTTTAAAATGATGATATGCTTAGACCTTTGTCATTTCTGACCGTTAAGAAGAAAAGAAAGACCTTTATCATTTCTGATTATGTTCCAGATTGGAATAAGGAGTTCCATGTTCGTACCGATGCATCACTCATGCATCACTCTATGTCATTGGATGCATGTTCGAGATTTAATCAGATTTAGGAATGCCTTCATCTTTTTTTGATTGGTAATGTGATCTTGGGACATCCGAGTGTATGCAGTTGAAAGGGAGATAAACTATTCTAGCCTATCCTTCTATAAATGACTTTTGTTAATTGCATTGCTCCGACATTTTCAGAATTTATATGACAAAGGCTTATAATATTTACATTTCTTCTGCAATCTTGCGTATTTTGTTTGAAGTACTAGGAGGTGCTATGAATCCTCATACTGTTGATTCATTTTTATATGATAAGCCACATATCTTCGATACTCAAGGAGGAAGAAGCAAAGAAAGATAGGTGAAGATAATGATCTACATTCTACATCTTCTCAAATTTGTGGAGGTTTCACACATGGAGGATTGAGCAGTTTCTTATCGTTATTAGCAGTTATTTGGCAGTTCCTTATGGTCACTAGAAGCTATGTGTCTTTACTCTAGATGGTTATGAAATAGTTATATTTAGCTATTGTAAGAATAATAGATCCAGTAACGTGTAAGTTATGTTGTAGTATCTTCATACGCAAAAAATTATAGTGGAGATACGAGATACTTGCGTCGCTCTTTGTATTTTCTATCTTTTTTCTCCTATATAAAACCTGTGTTTCTATCATTGGTTTCAAAGCAGAAAGATCTGCCATGGTTAACACACGAACCAATGCTCCCCACAATGACCCTATCATGCCGTCTCATTGATCAGATCGCACAACAATTGACCACTATAGCAGCAAATATTGAAAGCCATAGACGCATTGGTTGCTGATGTGGCTGCATTAAAAAAACACATAATAATCAGACTCAACAAGGAAATCTAAAGTTTTTCTGGAGAGGAAGGTAGATAGCACTTGGAGGAATCAAGAAACTTATCGCTGTTTGCCTACAAAGATGGAAATTGAAGTATGAGGGAGGAGATCCTCGAGGTTGGATTCTGAAAGCAGTGAAGTGTTTTCGGTATTATCAAACACTGAATGATTGCAAGGTTGATATGGCTTCAGTATCTTTGGAAGGAGATGCATTGGATCTTTTTGCTTGGATCAATAGTGAAAGGACCATTTACTACTGGAATGAGTTGGTGAAAGTTATGCAAGAAAATTAAGGACTCGCTGAGTTTTAAAATCCAGACAAACATTTGTGTAGCATCCAACAGACTGGGTTGATGTTAAGTATATGTAGAAATTTGCAAAACGGGCAGTGAGTGTGCAGTGTTGGCAAGAAAAAGTCCGATGCTACCATTGTGGAGACATGTTTGCCCTGGTCATCGCACAAACGTGGAGCTCTTGCACAGTTGGAGTTAATGCAAGAGGAGAATGATGTGCAAAGTGTTGACAATAACCAAAATGAAGACATACTCCTTACTGATTTCGGAGAAATCTTGTTTCATACAATTTTTGGCAAAGAATCTGCTTTAACTTTGAAACTTCAAGGCACTCTTTTCAGTTGTGAAGTGCTAATGTTGGTTGACAGTGGTTCGATGCATAATTTGTAGCAGCAGAAATTGCCACGAAACTTGGGGTGGTGGTGCAATATATGTTTCTACCTTCAGTGTTCAGATAGGTGATGGTGAATTTGCCAGGACTGTCAGTAAAGGTTTCAAACTTAGTAATAAAACTTGTTCTCTTCCCTTTTCCCTTTGGTGGTGCAGACATGGTGTTTGGATATGCAGTGTCTAGCATCCCTAGACACAACACAAGCCAGTTGGAATGAGATGTTTCAAATGTTTCAATTGAATGGAACACTTATAAACTGCAAGGTGTTACTCAGAAAACACACATAACATCATCTTTCCGTTCAGACCTTAAAGAACAGATGCTGATTAGAGATGCTATATTGAAACTTATGAAGGCCAAATCAAGGATGAAATTGCAGGCTAATTCTAAGTGCATAGACTTCACTTTTAATATTGGTGATGCTGTCCTTTACGTCTTCAGCCATATGGCCAGAAGTCTTTGGCCAGTCGTCCATTTCAGCAGCTATCCCTTCATTTCTTTGCCCTTACAAAGTCATTCATAATGTGGGTCCTGTTGCCTATGAACTTGAAAATCCAGCTAGCTCTAAAGTCTTCTATGTTTCTCTGTTAAAGCTGACCCTTTCATCTGACTTGCCTTCTCAGTCACCAGAACTACCATTAAATGATAAAGGTGAGCTCATTATTACAGCTGAACAAGTTCTAGATCATTGTTGCGGACCCCAACCACCAATCCAGAACTTGAGTTATTGATTCAATGGGTTGGTCAACCTCTTGAAGAAGCTAGTTGGGAGATTAGGATCTGTTAGCTACAACATTTCCCAATTTTTCCTTCGAGAGTTTAAGACAAGTCTTCTTTGCAGGAGTGGTGTACTGATAAGCGACATATCTTCCATACTTTTACAAGGAGGAAGAAGTGAAGAAAGATAGGAGAAAATAGTGATCTACATCTTCTCAAATTTGTAGGGGTTTCACACATGGAGGGTTGAGCAGTTTCTTAGTTATTTACAGTTTTTTTGGCAGTTCCTTATGGTTACTAGAAGTTATGCGTCTTTATCCTAAATGGTTCTGAAGTAGTTGTAGTCAACTATTATATAAATAGTAGATCTAGCAATGTGTAGGTATGTTGTAATATCTTTTATATGCAGAATTATTAGGCTGGAGATATTAGATTCTTGTGTTCGTTTGTATTTTTTTTATCACTTTTGTCCAATAAAATATAAAACCTCTGTTTCTATCAGTGTACAACATTAATGCTTCATATTTGAATTATTTTGTAGGGGCTTCTCTTGTCATAAATTCTTCATGGAAGAATCCATCTGGCGAGTGGCGTGTTGGCTGTAAATTGGTGTATGAGCTGTTTACTGATACACTGACCTCTCGAGTAAAGGTGAGTCTAGTTGCGATTCTCCTTACATTCTGGTTCTTTGCTTTATACAAGTGTTTCTTAATCCTTTCTTGATTTTTTCTAAGTTGAAACCCCAACTTGTTTGGGACTGAGGGGTAGTAGTTGTTGATTTTGTTCTTGAAGGATTTTAAAGTATTCTCTTTCTATAAACTCTTCTTATTTACAGAAAGAACGAAAGAAAAGGTGGGATGAGAAAAATCAAGAAGCAATAGCAGAGGCTGTAAAGCAGCTTGAGCAATTTGATAAGGTTCTCCACCATCTCTGTGATTGTTTCCTTCAATAACCTGCTATTTTGCTACAATGCATATGTAGAGGTCATTAGTTTATTTGCAGTGTGCATCTTCAGATGTATGTTTGAGAAAAAATAATGTATGAACTTGTAAATTCTTTAAAAAGCCATAACATTTAAGCCGCACTATAAAGTAAGAGAAAATTATGTGAAAAGAAACCTTTAGAACTTGGTTCTGAGTGTGTCAAATTAGGAAGTCCTATTATATCTAAAGGGCAAGGTCTTACCTTGCTAGAAAGAAAGGAACACTCTACTTATTTTAAATACATTTTAGGAACTTGTAACCACCACATGTTTTGGTTGGGTCCTTTTTATATGACCAAGCATGTGGAATGCTAACCAATTAATGCTAGAGATGAGATGTGAATCTCAAGATACAAAATTCTTGCCCTATCAACTCACAAAATTAAAAAGAAGTAGAGAAAAGTTAGCCACGTATCTGTTGCAATTTATGAAGGTAAAATCTCGAAGAAACCTTCAGAAAGAAAATTAACCAGATGACTTCGGTGTGCATGCGAGATATCATATATTTGGGCACCTAGTTTTTTAAAAGTCTACAAAAACAATCGACATTACCTAGTTTTTTCAAAGTCTACAAAAAAAATTGACATAGTTTTGTAAATGTTCAAAATGAAACCAAGTTCACCAAATCTCAAAAGGTAGAGCTTTGGTTTGAACCTTAATTTGCACAGATTCCAGATTCAGCCATGATGACTGTGAACAGTGTAGCCAAATGTTTTTTTGGTGCTGCCTCATCAGGTCTAATGTGAAGTTAGTTGTCATTCCATCTTAATATAAGGCTTAAAAGGTGAAACAGGAGCAATTTGACTAACGTGAGAACTGATTAGGTTGCTCTGTGACACTGATGATATGTGGCTGTGATATGCAGTTGGATTACTTTGATAGAATTTCTGAAGTACAATATGACAGATGTGAAGAAAAGGGTTTTGATCTAAATATATCGTACTAGCAATAGAATCAAAGGTTTAGTTATGTTTTCCAACTTTTGCCCCCAAGGCCTAGCATGAGTGGCAAAGGGTGGAGGATTTGTGACTGAGGTCACAGGTTCAAGTTCCACACCACGCAAATCGAAGCCTAGTATTTAAGTGGAGAAGGATAGAGGGGCGGGCTCTGTTATTCACCGAGTTTAGAAGACTATGGTTGGTCCAAAGGGTGGGCCATAGATGGATTTCTCAATTATCAATGAAAAAAATAAAGTTTTGGGAAAACTTCTCTCTCTTAAAAAAAAATGCTCCCAGGCACTTTTACCGAGGTCAACTTTTTCTAGACAGCTTGTAAGTCTTATTTCCGTTTTTGGGGGTCGATTTCTGACAACATGGACGGAACTAACACATTCGGAATAGCAGCATTTACTACAATGTTAGTTTCAAGTCATTCAAAATCACTAAATGTCACTCAGGAGTAGAGTCTTGGTATGAATGGTCTGAACGCATCAGGAATTTAATGAGGAGAGTTAAAATCAGCCATAGAGTACTGAAATGGTTGGTCTCTATATTTACTGAAGCTAAAAATGTAAAGGGGAATGCAGTTAGAAGATGGAGAACGAAGGTCCACTTCTCAGAGAACTTTTCCACTCTCAAATACAATGAGAATGATATGTATTTTAGTTTCAGCACCTTGTAAGGCCAAAGTAAATCCATTATTATCTCACCAAAGAGTACACAAAGAGGGTGGGTGGGCAACATAGTTCACAAAATAGAAAGATTTATCTTTGAACTAGAAAGGGAGAAGCAACCTCAAGTGATCACTGCAAGCAAACTAGAAATGACCTTCAAAAAGGATTGAATACTAATAGATGGTCAACAGTAGCTCCAGAGAAGGCGAAGATTCAGATAAACGATACCAGCATTGAAATCATTGGAGACATGACAACATCGGAAAAAGATCTGTTCAGAAGATGCTTAGTGGGTATGTCCTAATCACAGGAACCTCCAATGCTAAACGATGCAAGGAAATGGGCAAACAACTCATGGAAATTAGCCGGGAATCTCAATGTTCACGCGATGAATGACGATCTCTCTCTTCGAGTTACAATCGCGGAAAATGCAGAACATATACTCAATGGTGTCTGGGGGTGGAGGAAGACAAAGATAATGCTAGAATGGTGGAATCCCACTATGGGTTGCTGGCCAGTGAAAAAAATAGAAATTCGGTGTGGTTCAGAATTCTAGGTCTCCCACTAAACTTGTGGTCCCAAAAGATTCTCAAACAGATCGGAGATCAGTGCGGTGGATTCGTAGAGACAGGAGGAAACAATGCTGAAAAATCACTCCCACTGGGCTTGAATCAAGTAAGAGGAGATGACAAGCTTGTTCCGACAGAGATAGAGGTGACCATTGCCGGACTTGTGTACAGAATTTCTAGTGGAGGCTCCGGTTGGCCAGAAATGAGATCTTCCCTTCATGCTCAAAGATTACTTTCTTGGCCTTCTCAATCATTGAGTCCCACATATCATAGATGAGATGTAATTTTGGACCATCCATATCAACACTTCTAAGTATGTCAACAATTGGTTATGTGAATTCTAAAAGTAGTCAATACTATCCCACTTCTCATCATTCATCATGAAGGATTTTATTTCACGAGTTTTGGCTTCAGTTTCCCTACCCCTTATAATTCTTCTATTCATCATCCATGACCGTTTTCTCTAAAGATGATTTCACTTTGCAAACTCTGGTGGTCATAATAATGCGAGGCAAATCTTGTTTCACCAACTTTTAATAAACACAAATCCGAATGTTTTTGAAAAGGCGTATGTGCCAAATCATGATTAACTACAAAGTTCTTCAAATTACTCACTTCACTAGGTAACTCTAAAATCCATTTGCAATTAGTAAAGTGAGGTGATTTATCTGAAGGTTGGCACATACTTTTCAAAGCTAGATTTAAACAATGAACAACACAAGGAGTCCAAAATATATGAGGAATTTTTTGCTCCACAAAAGAATCGGCAAGTTTCATATTACTTCATTATGCGTTATAATTTGAACAACATTGTTGGAGCCTACATTTTCTATTGCTTCAATGAACAAGTTGGTAGTATATTCTCCATCCTTTACTATTTCACTAGAATTGATTGAGTTTAAAAACATAAGACCTCCACTAGATGATGCCATTATATTGATCAAAGGTCGTCTTTTAGTGTCGGGCCATCCATCCCAACAAATCGATAATTCTTTACTATATATATATATATATTTTAAAATACTTTTTTTCATGCATCTTTAATTGGTTGCAACTTTCTGTCAATGTGTGTCTTTTCTTGAGCTAAATAAAAGAGTTGTTCTCAACCTATTATATGATGGAGGAATATAACTGGGAATTGAATTTTTAGCTAGGAAATTTGAGGGTCTGTTTGGAAAGCCACGTGGTAATTATAATTTACACCAAATCCAGTTACCAGGGTGGCTTTCCAAACAGGCCCTGAATATTTTTTTGAAAAATGGGGAGAGTTTGCAAAATTGAAGGATAAACCTGATGCGTAGAACATTCTAGCTGCTAGTTTATTGGCTGTATTTCTCTCATAAATGCCGAAGGATTTTCCTATGGATATATAGAGTAAGGTTACCGGTTTCCAAAAACAAAAAGAAAAGAAATAGAATCAAATGATCTTAGTGCTTTAAAATTTCGCCTGACATTCTTATTATGAGTACTTGCAGATTGTGTTTATCTGGTGCTTTTAACTATATCTAATTATAGTTGTCGTGAAGGCAATTTATCATTCATTCCTTGGCTCATATGTCCGTAAGCACTCAACTGTATAAGTCAGTAAACATAGGTTTAAGTTCACAGGTTTATCTAAAATGTTCCAACTCATTAACCATTGCTTTAGATATGCAGGCACATGCACTCATTTTTTTCAAGTAAGTTGTTCTAATAATCTACTTTTACTTTGATGTGTCTTTGCTGAACATAATATTACCAATTCTTCAGAAGCACACAAAAGTCGAAGATGTGCACTTGAAAATGGTCCGTGAAGACCTCCAGAATAGAGTTGATCTCCTGCGCAAGCAAGCTGATGTCAGTACCTTTTTCATTTCCCAAGTCCTTTACCAAAAAGTTATATTTTCGGTTCCCATTGCTAAATATGATATCTGTCATAGAGCTACGATGACAAGGGACCAGTTATTGATGCTGTTGTATGGCATGATGGGGAGCTGTGGAGAGCTGCTTTGGACACACAGAGTCTTGAAGATGAAACAGGATGTGGAAAGCTTGCAGATTTTGTTCCTTTAACTAATTACAGGTATGACATGGCTGCAACAGTAGTAATTTTCGTGTGTGTACTGAACAAAAAGTTTAGTTTATTTGCTTTTGTGGAACTTCTGAAGTTGATTAACTGTGCTTTTTACCATTGGGCTTGTCTAAACCCTCAAAGGAACTCCGTGGATTTCAAAAAGAAATCTATTGATGATGATTTTTAAACAAATTTCAAGGATTGATATCTTATCAACAATAAAAAAAGGACTTCAAGTAGGGAGGGATTGGTCTAGTGCTGTAGATAGGATCTTATATGTTACGTGTCATTGATGGAAGCATGCCTTGGAAAAAGAAGATATGAAAGGGGTGCTTGTGAGCTATTTGTTTATGTTGTTTGAAAGGGGAAGGTTGAGGTTACATGTTTTATCTTGTTTTTCTCGAGAAAGGGGAATAAGTTGGGAGGTTATTTCAATTTGAACAGAAACACAGCGAGGAGAAACTTATCTACTTGGAGAATTGGATGCACCCATGCAGTTCCTGTTTGCATATAGAGTGGGTGACATTTTCATAGAACCTTACTAGTGTTTAGGTTCTCTGATTTTTCTGATTGCAGCTTGTTTACTAGAATTCCTCTTACCTTAGGCTATAGTAACTGTTCCGTGTGATTTTCAGTAATCTTTGGCCCAATCTACAAATTAAAGGTGACTATGCACCCAAAGAAAGCAAAGGCTTCTAGTTGCAGAAACATGTTTTTATTTCATTTCCTTTCATTCTCATAGGCAGATCTCCTCCCCCCTTCAGGCAATGGCTTCCTCTTTCTTTTTCGTTTTCCTCCCTTTCTCTCTTTTTTTTTTTAAAATTTTTTTTTTCCTTTCAATCAAACCAAGACATCAGTACTCGTTTACTCCTGGCAAGATAGCGCAACTCAAACGCCTCTTACGCCAGCGTCCTTTTGTCATTTGCCAAAATCATTAAATAGATCCATTTTATGCATATGTAGGATATTGTTGATTGAATCCATTCAGGTTCATTCATTGTTTTGTCTATTATGGGAGTATATAACTGACTAATTCTAATTGATGGCAATTGCATAGTACTGGTGCACTCAAAACCTTCAAAATGTGGATCCTTTATTAGTAAGTGTCGTCCAACTACGCTGCAAGATGGATGTAGCAAATCTGGTCTATATTTTGCAATATTTACAACAATAATTTTTTATTGCATGCTAAACCTACCATTTTTTTAAAATTGGAACAAAATGATCTTGTTTTATTCAGCAGTTGTGTTTCTATTACACTCTAAATCTCTTTAGACTTCATTTTCGCTCATTAATATTTGATTAATCAAAAAATATGACTTTGTATGATGGCCTCTAATGCAACATCAATGTCGACCTGCTTTTACTGTTTGGAGTTTCATGGTTTGAGCTACTAACCTTGTAGGCTTGAACAAAAGCATGGAGTTTTTAGCAAATTGGATGCCTGTACATGTGTGCTAAATATCTACAATGGAGGGAATAATTTAAGTATTGTAACAGATAGCTCGCCACATGCCACACATGTTGCTGGTATTGCTGCTGCCTTCCACTCGGAGGTAGAATATCATTTCTGATGGCAACATTTTTATTACTCTGGTGCTTGTCTTGCACTATCTTTAACTATCCTGATGCTATATTAAGATGGTTTTATGTTATGCTTGTTCTTGTGAAGGAACCTTTGCTAAATGGAGTTGCACCTGGAGCACAAATTGTGTCTTGTAAAATTGGGGATTCACGGTTAGGTTCTATGGAAACAGGAACTGGTTTGACTAGGGCCTTGATTGCAGCTGTAGAGGTAGGGACTATTCACCAATATATCACTTTTAATATTAGGTCATCATCTCTCCCATGCAAAATGTTCTTTTCCCCTTTCTTGCTTCTCTTCTTCCTACAATGGTAGTTCTTAAATTTCCGGTGGTCCTTGCTTTAAATTCTCTGCGTGGATGTTAGTGTCTTTAAATTGGAGAAACTTGATCATTATCTACTTCTCCATTTAGCAAACTAATCGAATATTTGTTATGGTAACTAAGTTTTCCAACCTTCTCATCTATGCAATCTCTACACAATTCTCGCATGCTTCTTGTTTTCTGGGGTTTTGCATGCAGGTAGTGATACAGTAGGTGTGCTTCTATGCAATATTAAATTCAGGACCTGTTTGACCATAACAAGTAGAAACAGTTTTTGGGAAAAAACTTTGGCAAAAAGTGTTTGGCCATATACTTTGTCATTTTTTGGCAAAAAATCTCAGTTCCAATAAACTAGAAAAAACTAGATTTTGGGCCAAATTCTATTATTATGGAACTTTTAAAATTTTAAATTTATCCCAAACCTTTATATTTTATAAAACATAAGCCACCATTTATTGATCCCAAATTCACAAGCTCCAGTAACGCATCAAGAAGCCACTCACTCAACTTATGTATTTTATTTTTGTTTATGACGTGCTTATTATAAATATCTATACTACCTTAAAGCATCAACTCTAAAATCCTAAAGTCAAATTACTAAAATACATTTCACTTAAAAAACCCCCTCTATTTAACCTAAACACCCAAATCTAATTTCCTGTCCATTCGCATCAACATGAAACGTCGCACAAACCTCCTCATTCACATGCGCCTCCTGTCATCAGGTATATCACCCCCCAAATTCCTACAAAACACCCATCGTCAAATTTCGCCGCCTCACACTGTGATTCAACAACTACAAAGATGGAACACTTCTGTCACGCCCCAAAGTCCCGTTAGGGCGGACTGACACCCGTTGCCGATAAGGCTCGGGAGAACCAACTTGTAACTATGCGCTTTCTGTACACACTATAAGGGGTTTCTGCGTTTGGCATGCCTTTAAGAAGATAAACAGTGATAACAAGTCAAAGGAAATGCATATGACTAGGCCGTTGGGGCCACGGTATTTAAAGTACGAGACATGACCACACTTTACATAGTCTACAAAGCCTCTAAATAAAGAAAAACATCTGATAAGGGGCGTGACAGAAGTGCTAAAACAGTCTAAAACATAGCCCTTGGCATCCGTTCCCCAAACACCAACTACAACGCGGACAATCGAACAATATGTTACGTGGACTTCTCACTTCTATTTTCCATGGAACAACCATTTGCTATGCAAACATTCAATCTCCATTACTCTATTCTCAATCCAACTGATATACATCTGACCCAGCTGTATGCGCCTTCCCCAATACCTAGCCGCAATACACCGACTACAAAGAGTAAAAGCAAAATCCCTCTTGATTTACTATAAAAACAGTCCTGGAATAGTGTGAACTGCAAGTTGTAATTTTTACCTCTGGCTACATAGATGCATCCCACACAAGAATACCTTACACTTTCTCGTACACATTACATATACTGCAATTTGCACTTTACACAGAGAGAATATTAGATTGTATTACCGTTGTATGCATTGTAGAAAGTTCTCCATCTTGGCTTTCTTTTTTCAAAATTCATGCAACAAGTCATGAATGCAACATGCCTTGCCTTACCATTGGAACTTTTCTTTGAAATCATCACGAGGTTTCTTCCAATAAGGTTCTTTAAGTAATTTTCTGCTATATCTTCGGAAAGCTTCTCTGTATGGAAAAGCATCATCTGAAACATTCCTTTTGAAAAAGAAGTATCTGGCAGTTTTAAGAATTTGAGATTAGGGAACTGCTCATCAGTATCTTCCCATACTTTTAATCTAATGGAAATGTCTAGGAGTTTTAGTACCACAAGCCTGGAGAGGGTTGCGACCTGATCAAGCCTAGATACATAACCATTGGATAGTGTTAATATTTTTAGAGTTGGTGGCAAGTTCATCACATTGGAGACCGAGGAAAAATCTCCAGAAAACTTGAGCATCTCAAGCTTAGTAAGATTGTTAAGTGCAGGGGAATAGCCATGATAATTCAAAACTTTACATCTCAGATTTTGATGATTTGGTGTCTTTGACAAGATGTTATTCGCGTGCTCCATATTATAAAATCGTATTGAGGCAAGAGTTCTCAACTCTTTCATTTTTTGGGGACTCTTAAGGAGCTCTTCATGAGCGTTGGAGATAGTGAAAATACCACGGTTATATGCATGTAAATGGCACAACTTTACCATCTTCCAAAGTGTGTATGCTAATGATACTCGTCCTCCTATTCCTTTAACTATCAAAGTCTCCTAGATGTGTTCTTTCAACTTATATAACATGGATTCAAGATTGTCGAGACAGTTGATTCTTTCAAATATAGAGTCGTCATCAAATAAAGAGAACAAATGGTTGATTCCTCAAAGGAAGGTTAAAAATTCACTATCATCATACTTTTTATATACATGACATGTGCAGTTTTACGCACAACTTTCTCTTGATTTGTAATATTAATATCATCAACTTTTTTATCATCTAATTATGTAGGGATTATTCAAGTCTAAAATGACATTTTATGTAGCGCAACCTCAACCTATAAACAGTCAAATCAATTTTAATGTGAAAACTCTAAAAATTGTTAATATTAATTATTATAATCTTTGTCCACGGATTTAAAACCTTATAATTGATAGCTTTGATAACTAATAAATATTATCTTTCGAAGCTATCATATTTTCAATACAATTATGTTCTACTAAGAATTATAAATATTAGTTGAATATATTCGTCATTCACCATTTTGTCTTGTGATTTCCTCTTTCAAATTCATCATAATTTACACTGTTCTAAATATCAAATATGTTTGTACTAGTTAGTATGGGATACACATGCAATGCACGTGTCCAAATACTAGTAATCATAAAAAGAGGATGCTCCTTTGTAAGTTGAGAAAACTTTAGTAGCTTCAATATTGCTCTGCAAAATTGTTTATAAGCAGGTTGGAACTTATAATCTATGAGTTCTATTTTTATCATGTAACATGGTCATTATGAAATGACAAGACAAACTTATGGGTATTTTTAATACTCCTTTTGTCCCATTTTATGTGGCACCTTTCGGGTTTCGAGGTTCAAAGTTCAAACAAGTCTATCTTTGACCATAAGTTTTTTATACTTCTTAAAATATTTTAAGTTGTCAAGTATTATGACGTATAGTACTTTTTACGTAGTTTACAAATATATAATTTTATTTAAAAACATTTGAAGATTCCATGAGCAAATTCCTTGTCAAAGTTAAACTGCTTAACTCTTGAAGATGAAAAGTGCCACATAAATTGGGACAGAGGGAGTGACTTTTAGAATTTATGTGTATAAATCATGTCTTTAAAAATCAAATATTTTTCCCAAAAACTATGGCCAAACACATGGGAAAACTTCACCCAAAAATGACTTGCCAAACTATTTGGGAATCTGGCCGAACGCTAGCCAAGTATTTGGGGTCTTACTTTTATGGGATTGTTCAAAGTACCTGAACTAAAGGAATTCACTACATGAGTAACGAGGAGTTGACTATTGCTATCTACTTTACTTGGTCACTACTGTGTTCTAGCTTTATATCATTAAGGTGGTTCTCCATGTGTTTTACGATAAAAACTGTTTAGCTATGAAGAAACTTGCACTTTGGGAGCAGAAAGTCATATAAAAAGATGTGCCAACTGTATTTAATATTGTATAGCTGCAGATTTAGGTTAGGTTGAATTTGAGGATCATACACCAGCAATATAGTTCTGTTTCCGTATCTGGCAGATTAGTTATCTTTGTCCCATAATACTTATATTTATTCTTCTATGTCTTGGATGGATGGTGAAATTCTCGTAATTTGCATACCCACTTTAAAGGATTAATAGGGGAATAATCTTTTTAAAGGTGGTCTTGCATGCACAGTACTTTACGATCACAAGAACCTGGTTAGACATATTTCTAAATTAGCGTGTTAACTCCAGGAAACAAAGTAAATCTCATTCCTTAACCTTGTATTATCTAATCTCTTAGTATAGAGATGCAGGAGTGGGTGTTAATGTCACTCAATAGTGGTTGTCTCCCTACCATTGAGTTACTTGTTTGTTTCAGAGTTCTGAGGTTTTGCATTAGTTATGAGGGTAAGGTTCTTTTGAAAGGGCATCAGATGAGCACTTGCATGCCGCGTACCTATATACAAAAGAATGGGGCTTTTATTTAGTTCAGGGGAGTTGGTATCATGTAACTCTCACAAGAGATCTCATTCTTCCATTGTACTTTCTCTTGTTAGCAAAACTTCTCTTTTTGTAAGAGCTCAAAAAAAATAGGTAGGTAGGTAGGTACAGAGAGAGAGAAAGAGAGAGCCGGGGGGTGGGGGGGATGGTGGTGGTGGAGGGAAAGAGCTATATCTGGAACTCAGACAGATTCTGCCTTGCAATGCTACTTTCTTTTTCAAAGTTCAATTGTTGTCAAGCAGCCTGAGTTAGTCTCCTCTTAATTACTGAGGGAGCTAACTAGATCAATCAAAGATCCAATATCAATTGAATGTTCCAATTTACATCAAATGGAAAAAAATTTGCAGTTAAACATTCGTGTATCTTCTGAGTTCTGGATAAGGTTTGCTGTATTAAAATGAAACTAGTTGCCTAAACAATCTTTTGACTGTTTTATAGATTTGGCAAGTATGTTTATTTAAATGAACATATGTTTATTTTGTTGCCAAATGATGCCTAGTGTATAATACTTGTCAAAAGAAAAAAAGTTAAATTTCCTAGTATAGAAGAGGCATATGGAAGAGTTTTTTAAAACCAAACTTCATTCAATCATCTGAACAAGCAAGGAGTTGTGTCTACTCTACCCAAGAGAAAGGAAAATATTTAAGTCCTACGCAATTGTCCAATTGATTTTCTCTTTTCCTTTAGTTTCAGAGTTTCTCTCCGCCATAATGTCCATATACATCTTGTGGAGTGAAATATCATGCTGTGTTTCCTTTGGTCTTCCGCCTCTTATTCTCCAGCACTATAGTAAGTCTTTCGTTGGTACTAGGCCTGATACAACTTATATGTGCAGTTTTGACATCAGCTGCCACAATCTAGATGTCACTTTACAATTGGTCAAGAGGTGATTTAAATCCTTGTTTCTTTGCCAATGTTCTTTAAACCAAAAAGCACAAAACTCGACAAGTACATGGGTTCGAAGTAAAAAAAAAAGTGAAGTAAAGCAAAGCACTCAATTAAAGAAAATTTTAAATTTTTTTTTTCCAATCATATATGAATTTAGTGCTATGACAGTCTATTTTGCAATTCCTTCCTTTCTCAAAAAAAGAAAAACAGTCTATTTCCAATTTAATTTTTTTAAACATCCAATACACAATAATGTTGATCTTAATTCAACCACTCAGTTAACCTTATCAAGAAACATCTCTTTGATTTCTTCTAATTGGTGG
>JAOTQJ010000072.1:3179075-3190891 GCA_025642045.1 Solanum sejunctum
TAGATGGAGCAGCTTCCAACAACCTATTTAGGCATGCCGTTGTGGCACAAAACACAAAGAGTTAGAAATATGGGATGAAATTGGCTAACTGGAAAGCCCAGTACATCTCTCTGGGAGGGAGAGTTACTTTGATAAATTCTGTTTGGACGGATTGCCTAATTATGTAATGTCACTGTTTACCACCCCTGCTAAGGTGCAGGAAAGACTTGGCAAGCAAAGAAGAGATTTTATGTGGTTGGGAAACAAAGAGGGACAGGGCCTACATCTAGTTAAATGGCAGGTTGTACAGCTTCACAAGCAATCTGGTGGACTTGGTATTAGAAATCTAAGACTACAAAATACGTGCCTGCTCTCAAAGTGGCTATGGAGGTTTACCAATGAAACACAAGCCTTGTGGGAGAGGTGATAGCAAACAAATATGGTGTGGACGGAAATTGTTGTTCCAACCTAGTGAATAGCACCTATGGAGTTTCAGTGTGGAGAACCATCAGGAATTTGTGGCCCAATCTAAACCGAAACATTGACTACAAAGTGGGAACTGGAACCAAAACTTCATTCTGGAGGGAAAACTGGATTGGAAATGAGTCACTGATGGTCTTGTTTCCAGACCTCTTTCTCCTTAGTACTAGTCCAGAAGAGAGAGTGGCTGATGTTTGGTCCCAACAGGGATGGAACATTGTGTTTAGAAGATTCCTTAATGATTGAGAGATTGGGAGAGTCACTGCTTTATTACAAATATTTGATGGGTTTACAGGGACAATAATGAAGGAAGACACTATCAGGTGATTGAGTACCATCAGTTAACAGATTATATACCAAGCAAGTGAAAGAGTTACAAGGTTGCAAGAACGGTCCCTGGAACCAGATATGGAGGACCAAGGTACCAACCAAGGTGAAGTATTTCTCTTGGCAGGGGGCAAGAAAAGCCTGTTCTACTCATGAAAGATGAAAGAAGAGAGGCTTTCAGATTGCTTCAAATGCTCTCTCTCTAATGAAGCTGGGGAAACTAATGGTCACTTGTTCCTACATGGTAGAGTAACAACTTTATTATGGAACTTACTTTTTGGCCCAACACGAACTGAGTGGGCGATTCCAGAACACACAACAGACTTACTCAACTGTTGGATCAGAGAAACAATTGGTGCTTCAAAAACAAGGTTAATCCTTTGTGAGAAGGTCAAATGGTTATGTTGATAAATCGTATGGAATTAAAACTACATTTCTTATGTTGACTTCTTAAGCACTTATAAATCGTATTAAATGTTGTCAAATCTATTGCTAGAATCACCGAATCACGTCATCTAATGCAGTTCCACGACCATGTTCTGGATGGTTTGTGTGGGAAATATTGAAGAAGAATATTATTGAATTATTGTCTCTATATTATTACATTGATCCCCTATTTATAGATACTATATTAGGCTCCTTTTCCAACCAGGATACTATAATAAAGTCCTTTTCCAAATAGGATTCTATATATTATTCCTATTCCTAATCCTATTCTAAGTAGGTTTGCTAATAATATTCTTGTTCTTTTCCTATTCTAACACTCCTCCTCAAGCTGGTGCATACAAGTCATATGTACCTAGCTTGTTACAAATGTAGTTAATACAAGAATCGATGAGGGGCTTGATGTGAGATCTCCAAGTTGATCACCCGCCTCACTAATTGTCAGTCAATCTCATTGTGCTTAGTCTTCTCATGAAATACTGAATTGCAGTGTTGAACTTCCCAAACCAAGATTGAGAAGACTGTAATCGACATTATTGTAAATATATGGCTATCAAGACACCCCCTGCGCAATAAATCAGGTGGTTGCTGTATATAGACTTCTTCCTCGAGATTATTGTAAAGAAAAACATTCTTAATGTTCAACTAATTAAAAGGCCAATGGAGAACGACAACCACAAATAGAAAAAAGGGGACATACGCTAGGCAACAACAAATAGAAAAAGAAAGGGACATATGCTATTTTAGCCCCGGGAGAGAACATATCACTGTAATCCGACCCAAATATTTGAGTCTGGTATAAAATATATGGATCATCTCGAAGTCAAGAGATGAGTAGACCTTAAACAAGAAAGTCACCATAAGAAATGGCAGAACATGCTCATGCATCAAATTATTAGATTTGATGGCTAAAAGTGGTCACAATCTGAGAAATAAAATTAATATGGGTAGGGTCAGAATGATGTCACAACCCTACAAAGAAAGAATAATATGGGTAAGGTCAGAATGATGGCACGACCCTACGCAAATCAAATTTGAAAAAATAGTCACCGAAAAGATGTCATGGTGCTACATAAATTAAATATGAAAAAGTAGTCACCGAAAGGATGGCACGGTGCTACATAAATTGACTATGAGAAAGTAGTTACCAAAATATGTACGGTGCTACGCAAATTATATATGAAAAAATAGTCACCAAAAAGATACATGGTGACCCAAATTTTGCTGACATAATCATTTGCCAGATGAGCGGCATATATGGGTCATAGGCATCCGCCGATAGCGGAAACCTGTCTTGATTTTCTACCAATATCATAGAAGCTTGGATACTTTGTGGGAAATATTGGAGAAGAATATTATTGAATTGTTATCTCTACATTATTACATTGACACCCTATTTATAGATACTATATTAGACTCCTTTTCCATAAAATACTATAATACAATCCCTTTCCAAATAGGATACTATATACTATTCCTATTTCTATGCCTATTCTAAGTAGGATTTTAGATAATATTCTTGTTCCTGTTCTTAAGTCTGCAAGAGTTACAACTAGTATAAGATAGGTATAGTTCTTAGAACAGCGGAAGTCTTGCAACTTCAAGCTTTTTTTGTAGGTTACAAGTTAGTTACTTCAAAATCTGTTCGATTTTGGAGTTCCCAGCCTACTTGCGTACAACTCGACTATTTATTGGGCATGTCCTACCTCTCACCTGCAAAAAATTCCGGTAACTTGACCAATGAAGACTTTGGCAGATATGAAAAGTGATCACGTAGTAATATTTCTGTCGCTGCCAGGATTTGGATTTGGTTTCTGAGTTTTGCACCACTTCATTTACCGTTAGGCTGCATCCTTGGGTGTCAAATTTTTCTGAATATAAATTCTTCGTAAGCAAGTTTACCAAGAAAATTATCTTTGATGTTTCTTTAATTGGATCGTCTAGCCATCAACACAGCTTCTTGGATGTGACTCTTCCAACATCCAGTTCAGATGCAAATAATAAGAAAATTGACGAACATTAAAGTTCCTATATATTCTTCCCAGATAACCACCAAAAGTTTTTAGAGCTGTAACTCCATCGAAAACAAATTTATAAAGGAAATTGTGTGTGATTTCCCTTTCATTGGATTGTCTAGCCTCGACACACCTTTTTGCTTGTCTCTCTTCTAACACCCAATTTTGATGCAACATCAAGTAAATCAACAAAATTTGAAGTTCCTAAATATTCTTTACAGATTTCCACTGATAGTTTTTAAATTGTAATCCGAGCAAACTAATTTACCA
Organism: Solanum sejunctum; assembly: GCA_025642045.1. Classification (NCBI taxonomy): domain Eukaryota; kingdom Viridiplantae; phylum Streptophyta; class Magnoliopsida; order Solanales; family Solanaceae; genus Solanum; species Solanum sejunctum. Next base: position 3,182,591 of record JAOTQJ010000072.1, read on the forward strand.
AAGAAATTATCTATAGTGTTTCTTTAATTGGATTGTGTAGCTTCAAGCCCTCAACACATCTTTTTGTTTGTAACTCGTCTAACACCCAATTAATACATTGTAATGCGAAAACAATCCATGCTTTGTTTCTTTTCTGCCGTCATATGAGATGCATACACATTGATTGTGCCCAATTGGCTAGCTTGAATATAACAAAATATTGTCTTCACCAGCTTCTAATGTCTGTGGTTCAGGCATGACAATGTACAGTACCTAGAGAAGATGAAGCAACTGGTGATATTCATTGAAAGAAAATTGGAGGAAAAGGTACACTGCTATACTCTTTACGGATCAAAATTTGTCCAGGCTGAACTAATCAATAGTTGAGAAATGCAGACATACATCTCCTTGTATTTGATGCATTGGTCCTTTCAGTTGTGTTGTTGCTATCCTTCTTTACATGTTTGAGATTACATGTTTAGAGTCAGAAGGAATTGGAAGTTTTTGTATTTCCCTGCTGCAGTCAAGTAAGTAGACCAGCCAAAGTACATATTGATTTTCTAAATACTCTTTTAACAGTCGTCTTAACTAGGCCAAAAGATGGTTATGGAAAGGAAGTTTTGATGGGTTTTAACAAGGTAATTGTTAATCCTGTGGGGGGTTTTGGGTGAATTAGGAATAAAAGGTTCCAGGTGCTCACTGTAGGATTTCTGGTTCAATCAGGAGACCTGCTACTGTACATTTACATGTATTTTCTATTTACTTTTGATACTGTTTTTTCTCCTTAAGAGTAAATGTGTTTGGTTCTTTATGATGGGAAAATAATTAGGTATGCACCAAAAGCTTTATAAAGTTAGAGGAGTAGAAAACTAGCAATAGTAGTAATAGTTATCTCATCATCTTCTTATGTTCTTATTGTTTTAGGAGGTTCAGGTGGCAGTTAGGTAATTGGAATTTAGTCTGTACGGATTTGAGGCAACTGACTGCAATCCCTATTGGGTGTTGTGTAGGATTAAGGTATTTCAGTTATATCTGGGGTGCGAGCTTTGATAGCTCTCAAGGTAAGGCATCTGACATTCTGTCACACCTGGAATGGGATAGTGAGATTGAATCTGGGCAAAGAAAAACATGAGGTGGTTGTGCTCATCTGTCAGGGTAATTCAGCACACAACTTCAAGCTAGCTTCCTCACCATTCCTAGGTTATGAAGGTTTTCATGAACCTATTCAAAATTGGTCTTATTGCGTGTAAATAAACAAAAGATTTGGGAATTACTTGATTATTCCCTCAAGCATGTTGGGACTTGAATAAGTTCTCCAAGTAATGCATAGAAGGAAAAGAAAGCATTTTCCTGGTCCTGATTACACAATAATATGGATTTAACCTATTCTGTATTTTCAAGGAATGTATACTTGCTATATTTACATTTTCTTAACATAAATATTCTTTACTTTCCCCTGAAGTTGGAAAGTATATATTATGTGCTCCTAACTTGCCACAATATACTGTCTTCTGGAGCTACAGAACAATTGTAAGAATACTGTTAACCTAATGATAGAAACAAAGGTTTTACATTGGATAAAAGAGAGACACAAGCATCTCGTATCTCTAGAGTCCAGAATAATCTTTATGCATATAAAAATTTGTACTAAATACCTACACAAGTACACATTACTGGATCTATTATTATTTTTTTAAATATAATAGCCAACTATAACTCTTTCATAACCATTTAGGATGAAGACACATAACTTCTAGTAACCATAAGGAACTACCATATAACTCCCAGTAACTGTAAGAAACTGCTCAATCCTCCATGTATTTAACCTCCAGGAATTTGAGAAGATGCAGATCATTATCTTCTCTTATCTGTTAGAAGGAGCGAGAGGTTGGTTTTGGGAGTTACACGGAGGGGTAGAGGTAGACAGAAGAAGTATTGGGGGTAGGTGATCAGACAAGATATGGCGAAACTTGATCTCACCGACGACATGACCTTAGATAGAAAGGAGTGGAGGTCGCGAATTAGAGTAGCAGACTGATTTGGTTAGTAGGGTTAGGTGGAAGTATGGCCTTGGGTATGGTAGGGTAGCAAGAGTAGTCGTGTTTTTTTGGTCATGTGTTGTCATTATCTGTCGTATGTGTTAGCTGTATCGTATTTACATACTGTAATGTACTTTTCATTATTAGTCGCTCTTTCTGTTTCCTTTCTTTTCCTTTCCTTTTTGTCATATCTTGTTTTTTTCTGCTTATGGGTTTTGAGATGAAGGTTCCCAGGAAACAGTCTCTCTACTTCTATGAGGTAGTGGTAAGGTCTGCGTACATTCTACCCTCCCCAAACCCCACTTGTGGGATTTCATTGGGTATGTTGTTGTTATCTTTCTTCGCTTCTTCCTCCTTGAATTAGTATGGAAGTTATGTGGCTTATCAGTATACCCCTCCTGGAAAGACGACTTGTCCTCTTGGCAAACATCAACACTTTACTCCTGCAAGGAGTGCCTTTAAGTTTCAAAGTTGAAGCACATTCTTTGCCCAAAACTGAATGAAAGGAGATTTCCCCAAAATCAGTAGAGAGTATGTCTTCATTCTGGCTTATCGTCTACACTTTGCACATTGTTCTCCTCTTGCATTAACTCCAAATGTGCAAAAGTCCCAGGTTTGTAGCAATGACTGGGGGCAAACTTGTTTCCACAGCGAAAACATAGGCCTATTTGGTGCCAAATTTGTTGTTCAGAATTCAGTGGGCGAGTGTTTGGAAGTGAAGGATGTTGAAACGGGCGTGTAAATGGTTTACATGATGATTGAAAATTAAAGTATTTTGAGTTGCTGTAGAGGAAGGCCCAATTAATAAAGGTCGTGATACAGAAGGCCAAGCGGGTCCCTTACTGGATCAATTTGGTCCCTGTTTTCCTCCTTATTCTAAAGCCAGACTCATTGCCTTATACTCAGGTTAAGGCTTGTGAATCCTAATGTCCACAGGAAGGTATTCTTTGAGCCCGCCAAGGAAAATTCTAAGCAAACAGTGTTCTGGCTAATTTTGCACACCTGCTACCATTTTGGAAATTCCTCCTAATACTTGAACATCAATGCAGTCTGTTGGATACTACACAGTTGTTCATCTGGACTTTGAAACTTTGCGGGTCCTTAGTTTTCTTGCATGACTTCTGCCAACTCATCCCAATAATAAATGGTGTTTTACTATTGATCCAAGCAAAACTATGCGATGAATCTCCTTCCAAAGATATCATCAGGTGTTTGAAATAACAACATACCCAGTGAAATCCCACTAAGTGAGGTCTGGGGAAGAGTATAGTGTATACAGACCTTACCACTACCTCGTGGAGGTAGAGGGGCTTTTTCCGAACATCAGGTGTTTGATCATATTGAAAATACTTCTCTGCTTTCAGAATCCAACCTCGAGGATCTCCTCCCTCATACTTCTATAATTCATCAGTGTGTGAACACTAATAAGTTTCTTGATGCCTCTAAGCGCTATCAGCCTCGTCATCTTCCAATAATACTTCAGCTTTTCCTTTCTGATTCTGACTGTAATGTGCTTGTAATGTAGCCACATAAGCAGCCAAAGCGTCTATGGCTTCCAATTCTGCTGCTATAGTGGTCAATTGTTGGCCGATCTGATCAGGGAAGAGCTGGTTCGTGTGTTAACCATGGCAGATCTTTACTGCGCTGATACCAATGAGAGAAACAAAGTTTTTATATTGGAAATAGATCGAAAATACAGAGAGAGACACACATCTCGTATCTCTAGAATAATCTTTTTGCATATAAAAGATATTACATAGTAGCTAACTATAACTACTACATGACTATTTAGGATAAAGACACATAGCTTCTAGTAACCATAAGGAACTGCCAATTAACTCCTAATAACCGCACAGAGCTGTTCAATCTTCCATCTTTCTCCACTTATTCCTCTTTTGAATAAGTATAGATAATACATGGCTTATCAGTAAGTTGCTCAGACTCTTCACTTTCTGTGCCTATCGGTGTTGACGTGATGTGGGTGTGGCATCCATAGTGGATTTGGTCAATCAATCTTGAACTTTGACTAAGATCAGCAGAGAAATTGAAGAAAAAGTATCTTGTATATATAAATTTCTATGTCAATCCTTTACCTTCTGTCACCCTTTGGATTCTCCTCTTGATCAATATTTTTTCCTAAGAATACCATGTGAGTTTTAGTCGAGGCGCGTGAAAGTTGGCCCTCGCACCATAGTTTTCAAAAACTAAAAAAATAAACTTGTAAATTGTTCACACAATGTCTCGTAGTTTAGACATTTATTCTATTTTCTGGATATTTGAATTATTTTTAGTCAAATCACCACACTCATATTTGTATCAGGATCCATCCCCCATGAATCTTAAAATTTAGATATGAAGAATCCGACTTCCAAATCTACAGCTGTATGTGACACCTGAGTCGGAGCAACTTAGCTGTTAACTGATCATTTTGATTTGAAGAACATGTTATAATGCATTATAATGTAGTCTTTTGTCGAATAAAATGACAATCAGCATGCCGATTTAATTTTTTGTCTAATAAATTGATAACCTCCTCCTATGTGCTTTGCTTTTTTCATGGAACCTGGATTTATGAAATGTGTATTGACTTGATCGTTATACACCAATCAAATGGGCATACCCATGCCTCCACTCTAGGAGAAGTTGCTTTAGCCATATAAGCTCACATGTCGCTAAAACCATTGATTGATAGAAGATCCTGAAATGCAACCAATCCATAGGTGTAACTACGATGATAAAGATGTTAAAAGGATGAGGTAGATGTAAATGGAATTTACACGAATCGTGATTTCTTTTTTTAAATGATTGAGAACTCCGTCTCGGGTAAACTCTTACGACCAAAAACAACCTTCGAAGCTGAAGACAATGGGTCCACCGCTCTACCCTTCTTTACTTAAATACCAGGCTTAATTTACATGATGCAACTCTTGAACGTATAACGTAAGTTGCGAGTCCCTCAACCTTTTCACCTGAACTAAGCCCGAGGGGCAAGCAACTTAATTAGGTCCATGCTGCTTGACACTCTTCAAAGTTTTTGTTTGTTGATGCTTAAGATTTTTTGTATAGGACATTGTTCGGTTGAACTTCTATTCTCAACCTGATGGTCCACTAACGGGTGATGGTTCCTTCAGCTCTTCAGATCTAGTTCCAGGGTATGTTTAGTCCAATTTATGACAGTTATCGTTTTCTTGCTGTTATATCAGCACATGCATTGTTTTACATTTTGATATTTGTAGAGTGAAAGAAGCATTCTATGTGGGTCCTCCAGCAAAGGACAAGATCCCAAAGGTCTGTCCTTACCAAAATTCTTTTCGGTCACTAAGCAAAGGACTTGTCATTCTGTCATCCCATTTCCCTGAGCTGCCCTTTATGTGCCCTGGTCATTGTATGATTTATATAATCTACTTGCAGAATTCCCATGAAGGATCTGTATTGTTTGGCCCAATATCATATGAAGGGGGAAAAAGTCCGCAGAAGAACCCTGCTTCTTATCAAATATCTTATATTGTGCCCCCAATCAAGGTTTTCCCTTTTATCCTTCTGTCTAGATATATCTTCAGCAATGCATAGATAATCTCCTTCGTTTCAGAGTCTGTGCTTGGTCTTTCTTGAGTCAATGAACTATTTTTGTGTTTCAGCTTGATGAAGACAAAGGAAAAAGTTCGAGCGACACCAGATCTGTCTCAGAAAGACTAGAAGAAGAGGTAATCATATTTATTTATCATTCTGATGTTGGCAAGTAGTTTAGTGAAGTGTTCATACAGTAGGTCACCCTGCTTAACACTTTTCAATGAGTGAAGTCATTTCTGTTTATGTCATTCTGGTTCTTGTTGATCTATTGCTTTTTTTACCCACTGGAATTGTTGAAATATCCTCATTCATGCAATATCTAGTTAGATGTTGTATCAATTAGAGTTGTTATATAACCTTTATTCTCCTTTCTAACAAGATAATTAGTACAGCACCATACTGAAGGGGCTAACAGAGATTGTTTTGGTATTAACTTATGGAGTTGCAGAGTACCAGCTGCTTCTGCTTTACAACTGTTTGGTTATTGGGTAGTTGCCTTAAAAAGAGTATCTTTCTGATATTGATCATTTACTCTCTGTAGTATTTGACATGCCTAATAGTAGCTTATCTTTTGTCAATCAGGTCCGTGATGCTAAAATAAAGGTTCTTGCTAGCTTGAATCAAGGCACAGATGAGGAACGCGCAGAATGGAAAAAGTTATGTCAGTCACTGAAGGTAATTGTTAAATTGTTTCAAGGAGGTGACAATAATTGCTTTGAAGGCCTAACTTGTGAGCTAGTAAACTTGCTGTGGGGGTATCAATTGACATTGGAAGGTATTAAGCAAAGCCCATTTCTACCTGCTGAAAACTTGCAACTTTACACTTGCAATGTTCTGAAGTCTGCAAAACTAAAAACTCTGCATTATTTCAATATGGAGAAAAATGTCTCAGGACCCTACTCTACTGGTGTAAGAGAAGAGTGCAGAAACGGAGATGAGGTTCTGCACAGATATTTGTCATCTTCATGTTGTTATTTGGCCTTTACCTCTTGTGTCAGACTCCTGATTAGGTTACTCGTTTTATTTTGTGTGTCAACTTTGTACTGCCTCTTCTTTTTAACAGGAATCTTTTGATTTTATTTCTCCAATATTACAAAAGAGTATTTGCTGGTTATAATGTGACTTTTTGATCTTTTTTGTGTTCTTTCCAGACTTCTGTTGAACATCCCTTTTATCATTCTTTTGCACTGATTCTTGTTCTATCCATTTATATGCTCATCATGTATGACAATGTTGTTTTCCTTTTTTGCTTTCTCAATTTACTTTGCAGTCAGAGTACCCTAAATACACTCCTTTGCTTGCTAAAATTCTGGAAGGCGTGCTTTCTCAGAGCAATATTGAGGATAAATTCCATCATTTCACAGAGGTAAACATTGTTTTGAAGTATATGCCTCAATTTGCTCGACCTGGAATCATGTGACTTGTTAAGCAGTGTAAGTCTATTTAGTATATAAATGGTTGTAAATTGAACTTTTGAGAGCTTAGCTTTGCATCTTTTCTATTTCCATGTGTGTTATGTGTCCATATTGCAAGTCAACATCGCCTCAAAACCCCAAAGTCGGACCTGGTTTGATTCTAGAATTTGAAAATCTTTGCGATCGGGGTACCTTGCCAGCTTATTTTCGTGATCGCATACCCTTCCTCGTGATCTCAATGCTCTGCTGCTTTAGCTTCGCAATTGCAGCTTGTGTCTTGTGGTCGTGTAGGAGGCACCAGACACCAGCAAAAGTCTGCTAATTCGAAATGCCGACTAAGGTGCCGAAACACCTCCGAGCTCCTTAGGTCCAAATGCGAGAATGACAACAAGTCCTGAAACATGTTATAGACCTGTACAAAGTCTCAAATTGCTCAACGGCATGCTAAAACTCAAAAAGAGGTTTCGGGTATCCATTGTTGGCTTTTAAGCTTCCTAAATCTCACCCTATTAAAGAACCTTCCTGAGTCCTTTGGATTTTGAACCAAACTATCCCACTAAGTTCAAAAATACTGTACAGAGTTAACCAAAGCATCATAACACAAAAGAGTACATATTCTCGGAACTTGGGTTCCAATTTTACATTGTCATAATTAAAACCACGTTACATTGTCGTAATTAAAACCACAAGGTAGGGTTAAGATTGCATACACATTATCCACCCCAAACCACAAGTATTACACTAGGTATGTTGTCGTTCCTCTGCCTGTTTCCATTTGTTTGTCCCATTTTTGGCTTGACACGAAGTTTAAGAAACTAAAGAAGATTTTTGAATCTTTTGGTCTGACATAAAGAGATGAAAACAATTTCTAAAATATAATAATTAAAGATATGTCTCATGTATTAAAATGCCCTTTAATCTTGTGGTATTAAAACATGCCATGTGGAATGTTCAAAACTGTGAGAAATATGGGGGGAAATATTATTGAATTGTTTATTTACATGTGTATTATCACTGCTACATAAAGACCCTGTTTATAGATACTACAACTAATCCAAATCCAACTAGGAAATGATATTATTCCTATTGCAACTCTAAATAGGACTATGTAATCCTATTCCTATTCTAACACTCCTCTTGAAGCTGGTGCATACAAATCATAAGCACCTAAGCTTGTTACAGATATAATTAATACGAGACCAGTGAGGGACTTGGTGAAGGTATCTGCAAGCTGATCACTTGACTTCACAAACTTTGTAACAATATCTTTTGAGAGTATTTTTTCTCTGACAAAGTGA
>JAOTQJ010000072.1:3190991-3204268 GCA_025642045.1 Solanum sejunctum
GTGACAATCAATCTCAATGTGCTTGGTCCTTTCATGAAACACTGGATTTGATGCAATATGAAGGGCCGCTTGATTATTACGCACAAGTTCCATCTGATCAGCTTTACTAAATTTTAGCTCCCTCAATAACTGTTTGACCCAGATAAGGTCGCAAGTTGCTGTAGCCATTGCTCGATATTCTGCTTCTGCACTCGACCAAGCAATCATACTCTGTTTCTTGCTCTTTCACGACACCACATTACCTCCTACTAATACACAATATCCGGATGTAGACCGTCTATCAGAGGGTGATCCTGCCCAATCAACATCTGTATATCCGGTGATATGCTCATATCCTCGATCTTCGAAGAGTAGTCCTTTTTCGGGCGTTGACTTTATATATCACAGAATACAAACAACTGCATCACAATGACTATCACAAAGGAAGTCATAAATTGACTTACAACACTCACAGTGAACGAAATGTCAGGTCTAGTCATTGTGAGATAATTTAACTTTCCCACTAGTCGTCTATACCTTTCAGGGTTACTGAGTGGCACCCCCTGTCCTGGAAGCAGTTTAACATTCGGATCCACAGGAGTGTCAATGGGTCTACATCCCATCATCCCTGTCTCCTCAAGAATGTCTAAGGTATACTTGCATTGAGAAATAACAATACCTGATCCAAAATGAGCAACCTCAATACCTAGAAAATACTTTAATCTGCTAAGGTCTTTAGTTTGGAAATGCTTAAAGAGATGTTGCTTCAAACTAATAATACCATCTTCATCACTGCCACTGATAACAATATTATCGACATAAACAACCAAATAAATACATAAATTTGTTGCAGAATGCCGATAAAATACAGAGTGATCAGCTTCATTGCGAGTCATGCCAAACTCCTGAATTACTATGCTGAACTTTCCAAACAGGCTCGAGGAGACTGTTTCAGACCATAGAGTGACTTGCGCAATCGGCATACTAGTCTACCAGACTCCCCTTGAGCAACAAAGCTAGGTGGTTCCTCCATATAGACTTCTTCCGCAAGATCACCATGTAGAAAAGCATTCTTAACATCCAATTGATGAAGAGGCCAATGACAAATAGCAGCCATGGATAGAAGAATACGAACAGGTGCCATTTTAGCCACGGGAGCAAATGTATCAGTAAAATCTAGCCCAAATATCTGAGTATATCCTTTGGCAACAAGGCGAGCCTTAAGTCGATCAATTTGACCGTCAGGACCAACTTTTACTGCATAAACCCAACGGCAACCAACGGTCGATTTACCTGCAGGAAGGGGGACAAGTTCCTAAGTACCACTCGTATGTAAAGCAGACATCTCATCAATCATAGCCTGCTTCCACCCCGAATGAGAAAGTGCTTCATCTGTAATCTTAGGAATGGTAATAGAGGAGAAAGAGGATACAAAAACATAGTAGGATGGGTGAGGCGATGATAACTCAAGAAAGTATAATGTGGGTTAGCATTTTGAGTGGACCGTATACCTTTTTTAAGTGCACTTGGTTGGCTAGGAGTAGGCAAGTCCGCTGTAGGAGCAGCGTCTGGTGCATGACATGAATCATTTGGAACTGGTACTAAACGTGGACAACGATGATAAGTCAAGAGAGGTGGAGGTTTGTTGGGTTGTGGCAGAGGTGGCACTATAATCGGAGATTCCTCAAAGGTCGGTACAGGTAGGACCTGTGGTAGAGGTAAGACCTTAGAGATATCAGATCAGATGATGTATAGTAAGGTTGAGATTCAAAGAATGTGACATCAGCAGACATAAGATGTCGATTAAGTTCAGGGGAATAACAACGATATCCTTTTTGGTCTCGAGAGTAACCAAGAAAGACACATTTGAGAGCACGAGGAGCTAATTTATCTTTTCCTGGAGCTAAGTTATGTACAAAGCATGTACTCCCAAAGACACAAGGAGGTATAGAATGGAGATGTGACAAAGGAAACAATGTGGAATGTGGAATCTGATTTTGAATAGGAGATGAGGGCATTCTATTAATTAAATAACAAGATGCAAGGACGGCATCACCGCAAAAACACAGCGGAACATGGGATTCAATGAGAAGAGTGCAAGTAGTTTCAATAGGATGCCTATTCTTTCGTTCTGCTACACCATTCTACTGAGGGGTATATGGACAAGATGTTTGGTGAATAATTCCTTGGTGAGTCATAAACTCCTGAAATTGAGCGGACATGTATTCTAATGCATTATCAGTACGAAGAGTACGAATGGAAACACCAAACTGGTTTTGTATTTCAGCAAAAAACCTTTTAAATATAGAAAATAATTCTGACCTATCTTTCATTAAGAAAACCCAAGTACATCTTGAATAATCATCATGAAAGTAACAAAATAACGTAATCCTAAGGGTGAACTAACTCGACTAGGACCCCAAATATCAGAATGAACTAAAGAGAAAATAGACTCGGAACGACCCTCAGTACGACGTGAGAATGTAGCACAAGTGTGCTTCCCAAGTTAACGCGACTCACAATCTAATGAGGATAAATTAGACAAACTACGCACCATCTTTTGCAATTTAGTTAGACTAGGATGTCCCAAACGTTTGTGAATTAGGTCTGGAGGATCTGTGACGGTGCATGCTGTGAAGGAATTTGAAGAGGTAAGATAGTAAAGACCTTGTGATTCATGTCCCATGCCAGTTATTTGTCCCGTACTGCGGTCCTACATAAGGAAAAAATCATCAAAAAAATAAATGCCACAATGTAACTCCCGTGTCAAACGACTAACAGATGCCAAATTAAAAGGAGAACCAGGAAAATACAGAACAAAATCCAAGGTAACAGAAGATAAGGGTTGGGCTTTTCCAATTCCTTTTGGTTTTGTTTGGATCCTATTGGCTGAAGTAATAGAAGGAAGAGATGGTGAGTAAACAATATCAGACAAAAGTGATTTGTCACCAACAATATGATCAGAAGTGCCAAAGTCCATAACCCATGATCCAAAAGTAGTAGACTTTGAAACACAAGCAAAAGAATTTCCCGCAACAGGAACAGTAGGTTGAGGAATCGATGCTGCTAGTTGAGACAGTTGCTTACTTGCTCGATATTGAAGGAACTCGTTATATTCCTTTATAACAACAGGATCATAACTGGGTGGTGGACCATGCAAAGTATAACAAGTGTCTCGGTATGCCCAAACTTGTGACAACAACTACACTTAGAGCGAGATCTTCTGGAATGACTTTTGAAGCCAAACATACCACACCCAAAAGGCATCTTTTGAAAAGTAGAAAGTTTCAAAAATCTGGCCGGAAACACGGAAAAAATTGCCAAAAAGTGTTGGAAATCTCCAGAGCCCTAATTCTGGCGATCGGAACTGGAAAAAGATGACTGGGGTTGGGTCGGAATTACTAGGCAACCCCACTAGAAGAAAAAAAAATCGAAAAGATGGATGGAAAACTGCCTGGAACAGTGAAAGTCGCCGGAACCGTAATTCTGGCGATCCAATCTGGAAAAGATGGCTAGGGTTTGGTCGGAATTGCTGGCCGACCCCAGTAGAAGAAAAAGATTGAAAAAAAGTCACTGGAGACCCATCATGCGTCGGCGTGAGTCAATCTCGTCGGAAAAGTACTCACTGCCAGCAGCGCATGCGGGCGCGTGAGAGGGCTGTTCTGGTGGGTTCTGGTTGGGATGAGGTCGCCCGGACTTCCCGAGCCTAGTGATGGTGTTGGTTTTTGCACAACACCCACAGAAACGAAGGTAACCAAAAACAGCCACCGGAACAGTGAACAACCACCGGAATTTATTTTTTTCCTCACCAATGCTCTGACACCATGTGAGAAATATGGGAAAAAATATTATTGAATTGTTTATTTACATGTGTATTATCACTGCTACATAAAGACCCTATTATAGACACTACAACCTAATCCAAATCCAACTAGGAAATAATACTATTCCTATTCCAACTCTAAATAGGACTATGTAATCCTATTCCTATTCTAACAAAAACAAAGAGTTGCTAAATCTCATTCTTTTTTAAATGGACTAAAAAGGAAAGTAGGTACAAGCTGTATTATATGGCTATGATCTGAATGTGGACCTTGCAACCTCGAAGTGAGCTTAGTTTGAAGATGCTTTTTGTTTGACAATTTTATTGTGAACAGTGTTGTGATCTGGCTGTACAGTTGCCCTATCACTGGAGTTGGAAACAATTAGAGTAAATGCTGAAACTTGCAGAAAGTGTTAAAATCTGTGATACCACTTTTGTTGTATGTGATTCCATAATTCCATCTTCTCCAATTTGAGTGGGTAGAAATGGGTGAGTAGTAAAGAAACATTGAACGTCCACTAGTTTGTCGCAGGGCTGCAAGTGATATGATTGGAGAAGGTGCTAGAAAGCTAAAAAGGAGTATTAAGAAAAAAGTGTTTTGTTTAGAGTTTCTTTGTGAGGATGTGCTTCATTGGTGAGGAGAGTGGTCAGTTTCTTTTGGTTGACAGAGATTTAGTTGGTCAAACAATTGGTGGCAAACCTATTTTTTCAGATGGACGACAAATACTTGAATTTATTTGTAGTCTTTCCATATAATCTGAGTGATCATGGATTTCATAATTAAGAGGCATGTGCTTTCTCCAGATTATCAGTGCATCTGATGAGGTTGTTGCTTGCATCGATAGAGATGAATTGGCAAAATATTTTGCCCTCAGAAGTGATCCAGAAGATGAGGCTACAGAAGTGAGTGTTCATCTTTTTGTATTTTTTACCTCTTACATTTTCAATTTGAAGAGAAGTAGTAGTCGTAGCAGTTAATGTTTTGGTATTTTCTCTCCTTGTACCCTGCTTCTAACTGTAAAGCCTGGACTGCTAGATTTGTCCTTATATCTCAGCTTTTCTGTCAAGAAAGAAGTCATAACAGCAGTTTATTCCATTTGACAGAAAGTGAAGAAGAAGATGGAGACAACCCGTGAACAGTTAACTGAAGCCCTCTACCAGAAGGGATTGGCTTTGGCAGAGCTTGAAGCACTGAAGGTAATGACTCTTTAATGGATCCATGGACCTTCTATCCTTGCTGTTGAATGCTGACACCAGTCAGATGATTGCTAAGGCAAATAATAAATAGTGATTGGCCTTTGAATGAAAAGATGATTGCTTAAAAAGCTTAATCTTTGTGAGTTCTGGAACTTAGATACTTGTTCAACAAAGGAATAATACTGGATGGAAGTGTGGTTTGTTCATTTTGTATAGCCCCTGAGATTTCATTCAGGCATTTCATAGCTAGCATATCTGCTAGAGTGGACTTCCATGGACCTGTTTGATTTTAAACACAGTTTGTCTTTGTGCACGGTGTATTACACAGTGAGCTTCTAAGTTCTATAAATTAAATGGTTGTATCTTTGAGAATTCTTTGGGAAAAAATCTTAAACGGCATATATGATTAATCATATAATCGTGCTGACATAGATGCCCTGAGTTAAACCTTTGGCTGATGGAAATTTCTATAAGTGATCCCTAACACGGGGTTTCCTAAAACTTAAGAAAGCAGGAAAGTTTGTTCTATCAAATATAATTAATGATGGAATAAGCATTGGTGGAATGAAAAGTTGAAAACAAATAGCTTCAGAAAAAACAAAATAACCAACTGGCGAACTGAATGTCTTATTCCTATTTTTCCCGCGTCCTGTATGATTATATAATTCCTATTTTTCCCGCGTCCTGTATGATAGGGATGATCACCAGAGAGTTAATTCTGATAAGGATTATCACCTGATGCTGTAGATTATGAGTTGGTCTTCCTCTTCTGTTGTACATTCTGCATTCAGTTATAATTGATTATGCCCAAAAACTGTGGTAGGATGAGAACACTGCAGGTAAGGTAGATATGTTTGAAGAAAACTTCAAAGAGCTAAAGAAATGGGTGGATCTGAAGTCCTCTAAATATGGCATCCTTTCAGTTATCCGTGAGAGGCATCATGGAAGACTTGGAACCGCAATTAAGGTACTACTACTTTTTGAATATTTTGTCAATGTTGCAAATTTTAATTAGTGCATCAGTACACTATGTACTCATTATTTACTCGGTTAGACCTTAGATGGTTGAACTTCTCTTTCATTCTTGCTCGCTTTTGCAGTAATTTCATATCTTGAACTTGGAATGCATGCATTTCTATAACAGTGGTTTATCTCATGGAATTACAAAAATCTTGTGTCTAAAAATTTGATTAATTGCTGACTTGCTACATCAGGTTCTAAATGACATGATACAAGATGATGGTAACCCGCCCAATAAGAAGTTCTATGAACTAAAGCTCTCTTTGCTCAATCAAATAGGATGGAGCCACTTGGTGGTATATGAGAAACAGTGGATGCAAGTACGATTTCCATCGTCATTACCTCTTTTTTAGTTTTTGTTCAGAACACACAATTTCAGTAGAATACGAGTGAAAGAGAGGATATGACTCTAGTTCTGCCAAAAAAAACACATGGTCATTTATGATACTCTGCAATGTTGAATAAAATTCTTTCTTTCCAATTTTCATCTAGTTTGTTTTCTTCAGTTCTACTAGGAAGCAGGATTGCATGTCTAAACTATGTAATTTAAAATCTAAATTTTGTATAGAGGTGATCTGGCACCACACTGGCTTTATATGAAATAACTTTTGTTGTGTATCTGGTTGTTAATGGAACCCTTCCCGCATCAGGCACTAATAAATTTTTAATGTTTAATTAGATCGGGAATCATTCGCTATGTAAGCGGATTTTTAGTTTGGAATTACATTTGTCATTCATGTTCTTAAAGCTGGACTGCGTTGGCTGAGTTCATTCATGTTTTGTATTCATATCACTATAACACTATTATTCAATCTGTATTTAGAACTCAAGTCATGAAGACGAGTTCGGGAGGGGAAACCATAGGAGCATTCAGATAGTTTCTCGTTGAAAAACAATACAAAGTGCAACCATGTTTTATTTACAAAAGTTACTCCTTGAGAAATTATTTATATATACACCCTAAAGCAGTACAAAGTGCGAGCACCTTTTACTCAAGAACTTGACTATTTGAATAATTGTTGTATTTCTTCCTAGTGAATATTTACGTTTTAACCGCTCAACTTTAGTAGTAAAACTGTAATGAAAGAAAGGAAAATGCCCGACCTATGGAATCCGTAGTTTACTGGTGGCAGGTAAGTTCAATGTGTTTGACCTGCTTCATTCCTTCTCATGTTCGTTTGGTAATGAAGATGGTGTCTGGATTGCCTGAGTGCACTTTGATCATTTCATTGGGTACTTAAATCTCTCACCTATACAACTATCAATAAATTCTGGGTACCCAGGCTTATACAAATGGAAAGAAGTTATGTAGTATTTTTTTTTTTTGTTATGTTGGAATTTGAATTTGAAATTGAAATCTTGTGGTCTCCTCCTAGCTTGTTGATCGGTTGTTTGCACTGTATGTTGTCTATGATTCAACTACAATGAAAATCATTTTACTGTAATTTAATATTCATTTTTTATGACTAAAGGCTAACAGGACCACTCACAGATTAAACTGTTGTGTATTTAATTCACTTCACTTTTGATGATATGATCAATACATTTGGCTTTTTTGAAAATTAGGTACACCTCCGTAAGCCATTGCTCCTAAAAAGAGGAAAAGTACAAAAATAAAATTCAAACAGATGTGGCTGCTTCTCACAGCTTAACTAGGTACTAGATTTCCTTACAGCGTTGATTATTCTAAGATGCTAAATTAAAGTGGTTGGAGTATAAGAGGCAATCCTAGGGTGGGCCTAAGAGAAAGCATGATAGAGGGACAATGTTTGTAGTTAGGTGAGATGGAAAAGGAGAACCTTGTCAAGATTAATGACAAGACAATCTTGTACTCCATCATAGTCAAATTCCTACCAATGCACATCCTCCCTCCAAAGCCAAAAGGCATGAACCCCATCTTGTGTTTACATCCACCATGAATGTCATCCTTAAACCTGTCTGGTCTGAATTCATTCACATCTTCACCCCAAAGATTCTTGTCATGATGCATGGACACCACATCAATCCATATATTTGTTCCATTAGGAATGACTAGGTCGTCCACTCGAATGTCTTCTCTTGCTTGCCTTTGCACATTTGGTGCTGGTGAGTACAGTCTTAGTACTTCATTCATCACCCATCCCATCTGCATTATTTTAAATAATCAACGTCATACATCCAAACAAATAAATCTTGAATCTTTTGATTTTTCTTTCGCGCTCAAAGGAAATCAAAATAGAGCAAACAATTCACTATGTTCTAATTCATGTGGCATTATTTGATTACATACGAAATTTATAAAGAATTTATTTTTTAAAATATACTAATCAAATAAGTCATAACAATTTGTGTATCTAAAAATCAAGGCTTATCCAAAAAATTGTTTTCAAATAATATTTTTAAAACGCGTGTTACTGAGGGTTTGGCCGGTGAGCGATCAATTGTTAACCAACTGGGACCGGTCAGTTATAGTATTCTGCATGTAGGATGTTGACATAAGTAATATATAGTCTCAATCCTAAATCCCTGGAGTATTTATTGTCTGAAAAGCCACGCGCTTCTGTCTCTGTCATTTTATCCTTTTGAACCTGAAACATGCATGTTGACCCCCTGACCAAATATTTGGGACCCCTACGCGTCCTTTACAAAATTATTTCCTATATTTTATATTAATCGTTCACTTTTAAAAAAAATATCGTTTAAATAGTTATAATTAAAAAAAAGAAAACAGTGTTACTAGTTTACCTTTCGGATTTTTTATTTATTATTTTTTGGATCTTACTAACATGTTATTACAAATAGAATTAATTATAAGGATAAAATTAAAAAAATATATAATTAATCATATCTTGATTTTATAAATTAATATGTAATTTGAGCAAACATGTCTAGTAAGATGTACAATTAATATGAGATAGAAAAAATATTTACCCCTCATAGTTGATTGTGTCTCCTCTATATTGTATGAGTATCATTCTATAGATATTTATTTCATATTATAGGGGCACTTACAAAATTAGGATAAAATTAATTATTTTTTTCTATTTTACCCCATCATTAATATAATATTTGAAAATTTCAAGAGGCTATTACTTTTACATTCAAAGGACAAATTATTCCTATATTTTATGCATATTTTTCTAACTTAATTTATTGTAAATTGATATAAATGAAGGGTGAAATAGTAAAATTAATTAGTGTATTTGAAAAGTGCCCATATAATATGAGACGGAAATAGTAATAAATAGTGTTAATTATGTGAGATACCTTTTGTCTCACAGAAACATGGAACTCACAATTAGTGTTAGTTGTACGAGTCACATGATAAAAACTTTTGTCGTCTCAATAGAACTAACAAACAAATGAAAAAAAAGATTGTTCAAATAAAAACTATAGACGTAATTTTATTAGACTTGTACTTCATTTGTCTCATTTTATATGGTATTTTTTTGTTCGTCCCAAAAAGAATGTCATCTTACTCAAATTGGAAATAATTTACCTTTAAAATTTCATTTTTACATTAATAAAATGATTCTTAGCCACACAAATATCTAAGACCACAATTTTCAAAAGTCTTTATTTTTTCCTTAAATATTATGTCAAGTCAAAGGATGTCACATAACATAGGACGGAGAGAGTAATTGATAAAAACAAATTGGTTACCTTCCTTAGACCAGCAAGCCTAGTGGCATCTATTTCACCATCAACCATGACTTGTTTGATTTCCTCTCTGAGTTGAGTTTGCCAATCTGGATTCTGAGCCAGTAACAACAAAGTCCATGTCAGCGCCAGCGCAGTGGTCTCATGTCCTCCGAAGAAAAACGTTTTACACTCATCCAATATTTCCCTTGTATTCAACATCCTCCCATTCCCCGCTAGCAAAAGGCTGAGAAGATCGTGCTCTGTACGATCAACACTATTTTTTCGCTCCTCAATTATGGAAATGAGGACTGAATCGATCTCCTTGCCTAGATTATTGGCTTTTAGTGTCTCTTTTGGACACATGATTTGGTTTCCATATGGTACCCCGACATAACGTGTAGACTTGAAGAGTGTGACTTGCATGTTTCTTAATTTTTCGAATACTTTTTCGCCTTCTTCGAATCTGATGCCGAAGCTTGTCTTTGCAATTATTTCTCCTGCGGTGTTGATGATTTCGGACTCCACGTCGATTTCCGCCTTTCCGGAATCGATGAGTGTAGCCCAACGGTCTAGCATGTGTGTGGCGGAGTCTGCCATTAATCTTGCCATGCCCTGTCACAACCAAATGAAAATTGGAGTCTTTCATATAATGATGGTGTACGTAATTTGTTTTCTTAAAAAAGAAAAATTATCAGTTCATCTAAAATATAACGGAGAATCAATTGTTTGGGATTAAAAGAAGTTGAAAAAGAAAGCAAAATTTACTTGTGTTATGCGTACAAGTCACATAACATTTGCTAATTTGAGTTTTTTAGGCCATGTTACTTTTTGTGGAAGCAGATATGGAAACTGATTTTTTTCTTTTTCCATGTGGAGTTTCCAAATTTATATTCCTTTTGTCTCATTTTGATTTAACATGGTGTTTAAGAAAAATAGAAGACTTTTAAAATTTGTGTCTAAAATTATTTTGAAATATTTGTTTGATTAAGAATCATTTCATTAAGGGTGAGGAAAAAATTAAAAAGTAAATTATTTTCAATTAGAATAAAATGACAGTTTTTTGAGACGAACAAAAAAAAGGAATCACGTAAAATGGGACGGAAGGAATAGAAAGTTATGCTCCAGTGACAATACAAGAAGTGCACCCATAGAATTTTACCTTCAAGTTGGCTGTGGTGAAAGCAGGAGTAATAATATGCCTATGTCTGACCCATTCATCTCCTTCTACCATAACAAGTCCTTTCCCAAACATGGCCTTTCTATCCCTCTTAAACACTGTTGGTTTTCCCCAACTTTTACCCATTACTCCAGCAGACATCTTCTTGATAAATTCTGGATCAGCAATGTAAACAAATGGTTCTGTTCCCAACCAGTATACAAATACTTTTCCTGCAAAAATTAATATATTATTTCATTTACACTCCATGAGAGCATATAGCTATAGAAAATTTCATCTGAAAGAACCAATTAATTAGGGATGGATGTACAATACAATAAGCTACGGGTTCAGTTGAACTCCATAAAATTTTAGCTGAGATTAGTTTTAGCTTGTACGTTGTTAAGCTAGCGATCACTCCTTGAATGTGCGATGGACTCCCAATTTAAGTGTGTGATTGCACACGAAATTTAAGAAATAAAGAGTGATTTTTTAATTTTATAGTATTAAATTAACGATGTGTTTAGTGTACTTTAAATCTTATGGTCTTATACTTATCATGTCAAAATGTTACAATTAAAAAACTTACTACAATAACATATTTAGGAAAATTTCACAAGTGGAATCTGGGAAGGGTAAAATTTACGCTGACCTTACCACTACCTTATATAGATAGAGAGCTTGTTTCCAAAAGACCCTTGTCAGAAAAATATCAAATCCCAAAAGCAGAAGAAACTAGAAATGAAAAAAGAGAAGGAAAAGTAGAAAAAAAATTGACTAAAATGGAATGCAAATGATAATATAAAAATACAATATATAATAGAAGTAACAAATATAAACTGAGAAAAAATAACCCAAAATAAAAGAACATGATTAATTCTACTATCCTACGGAAACACTAGATAAGACATCAACTTACCCCTACTAAAAATAAAAAATGACACTTTTTTTTTTTGGAGGGGGGGAGGGAGAGGAATAGACCAAAGAGAATAAGGTATACTTCAATTAAGACTAAGAGAGTACAAATATTAAATTTCAAATATAGTAAAGGTAACTCAAATGACTAGTAAATTTAGGACATTCAAATGCATAAACTTCAAATTGTAAAAAATAAGTTTAATAAAATTCCAATGTTTTGTGATGATGGGGTTGCTAGTTCTTACATGTTGTGGAACAAAACAAACAAGAAAGCATGCATTACACTATCTATTGTTGGTTTGTTACACGTCAAAAAGCTAGAAAACGGTCAGTACGTACCATGCAATTTCTGCCACGTAGCAAAGTAAGGAAATGCCAACGAATGAATATCATGGCTAATAACATTATTAACATTAACAGAAGAAGTAGCATAAGCTTTCTTCATGATCATTAGCTCCTTCTTCATATCATTAATATTTCCAAGTGGGAAATTAGGTTTTGGTCCCTCAAAACCATTTGCCTTGAGTTTCCTATACATGAGTTTAGGCATAATCCACCAACAATATAAAACTTTACATAACACAAACAAAATGGCCACCATGCTTAACATGCTAACAAATTGGATGAATTCCATGTTTGATTAGATGAATTTTCAAGTTTGATTAGTATAAATGGACAGCAAATAAAAATATGAGTGATGAGCGAATTAAAGAATGTATGCGTATTTATAGAAGGACAAGTTTGACGAGGCCCTCAAGGAATTGAAGTCAAAGGTTGACAATTGACCAATATGTTTGAGATGAATACCAATATATTAAATAACCAGTTTTACGTGTGTATGAGATAAACTAAAATTTATTGCATGGCATGTTTGTGTTCCACATTACTCTACTATCAATTATATTATTTGATTATTCAAAAGTACTAGAAGTTGGCCATCAGATAAATTCAATAATTTTGCGGCTGTACACATGCACGTATGCCGGCCAAGATTATTTTTTTATGGTCACATCTTTATTCACCTACAAAATTACAGTTTTTATATTGTAAATTTTTATTATTAATAACATGTACCATGTGATTTTAATTTATAGTAACGATACATAGAAAAAAAAAAGAAGTTACTCCCTCTATTCATCTTAATTTGTTCCTTATATTATTTTAAGATATTCAATAATATTTATTCATTTTATGAAATTAAGAGATAATTTTACACTTAATTTTTAATTTATTCTTATCATTAATTATAGTCATTCTGTTATATTTTTCAAGACATTGTATTTATTTTCAAGACATTGTATTTATTATATTCAAAGTAACTTAATAAATTTACCCCAATTATTTATTATTTTTTAATCCATATGTTACGTTAATTAAGGACAAAAAAAAAATAGACAAAGAGAGTATTTACTGACTTGTATATTTATACAGTAACATATTAAAATGCGTTGTGCAAAAATTATTTGCACATGCATGCATATCATATATTTTTATTAGCTAGCGTCCCCCCGACCGACTAAAATACAACAGTCGCGACCTACTTTGATTCAAAAGAAAGGCGAA
>JAOTQJ010000072.1:3214390-3237032 GCA_025642045.1 Solanum sejunctum
TCTAAATCGACGAACGAGATTTTGGTTGAAGCATTCTGGAATTCGTATTGAATGATTGAGGATTGAGGTTTTCTCCGGTTGTTGAGAAACTCTATTGCCTTCTATGGATGCTTCTCCACTGCCTTTTTTTTCCCCTCGAATTCATGACTCAAAGCTTAAATAACCCCAAAATAAGGGCAAAGTAACGGATAGATTCGACAAGAAGGAATGGGTTTCGAGCATCTTTTCAGGCACACGTGGAGAACGAAGGAATCATGGGGATGGTGCGTTTGTCAGCCTTGGCAGAGTTCATTGGTGCGATTTGAATCGTAACAGAGAAGATGGACGTGTCACGGTTGGTCGATTGAGTGAGGTGGTGGCTAGGGTTTGGGTTTAAGGTTAAGGGGATGGGGAGACAACCAGGTCGTCGGCGGCGGGATTTGGGGTTTGGGGTTTTGGTTTTTGCTGGTTTTTCTTGAAGGAAAAGATGGGGTAATGGAAGAAAAAGATGATAAAAATGAGAAATTGGGGGCGCGTGGGTATCACGCGCCCGCCTTTAATTTTTTATCTTTTGAAATTTGTTTTAAAATCGTTAAAAATAAAAACGAAACTCGATGTTTAATTTGACACCATGAAGAGTAAAAATTGAGTGTCAACAATAATTATATTAGTCATTCCAAGTCCATTTATGAATCCACAAAGTTGATTTTTCTAGTATCTAACAACTTATAAGGAGAAATACTTAAATAATTGATAAGCTAATAATGGATGAGCTCATACGTAAAACTAGATATGTATTTTATTTTTTGGGAAAACATTTAGAGACCTCACTATAGGTTTCATTTTCCCATACTCATGACCTTTTCCTTATTTTGACTTCTTTATAATAATTTCTTTGATATATTTATCATTAAACGAAAAAAATTATAATTTGACCAATTTACTCTTTATAATCTTTACTTTTTTTCTGAAAAAGTTATCACTAAATGATGGTGTGACCTTTATATTAATGAGTAAAATTACAAATACTTGAACCTTGCAAGTAACAACATTGAAATATTTTGAATACAATTAATAATATTCTTCATTTGTCAAGGAATATTTTGTCTACCTTGGATAATCTCAAAAATTATATATTTGAATTACATTCCAAAATTACATTGATATGCCTTTTGAAAACAACGTTGCTGACAATTTAGAGCAGCCTTTACTTCGGCCATATTGCCAGTATCCATACTAATGGTTTTCGGTACATCAAGTTATGTAATATATATTTTTAAAAAATAATATTAATTTTATCAAAAATAAAATATGGAATAAATCAACTTTAAGAGAATATTTTGGCTAAATAAACTTTAAACGAAATATTTAAGTGAACTCGTTTGATTAAAAATTGAATGTACTCAACTAAGGTGCACAAGGGGATTAAAGGAGTCATAAGACTTGGAGCATATTTTATATTGAGTTTTACGTTTTGACTTACAAGTCAAACGTCTTATTTTAACTTAAAACGAAGTTACGAATTCGACTTATTTTTGTTATTCTAACATAAAATTAAGTGTTTGTAAATATTTTTTTTAATTTTGTAATGACCTGACCCCATTGTTATGGATAGGTCAACAGTAAAAAAAAATTAGGCGAGAAAACTTTTGAATAGTAAATTAAAAATTTTGAGCTAGGTCAGATTTGGATGAATTTTGAGCCATATGAGGTCTAGGAAAATCCGTAAATGAATTGGGAAAAGTTATATAATTTTTTTTTACAACCCCACTTCTACCCTCAAATAGGGTGTACAAAAATCAAATCGATCGATAAATCAAACTGATAAAAATGATATTGGTAAGGCTGGCAACAGACCGAACCAAAAATCAACACACCAATTTTATCGAAACCAAAATTGGTACCAGTTCTGTCAAACCCATTAATTTTTTGTAATGGGCGTACCAATTTTCTAGAGGAGTTCCGACCCGGTTTTATAGTTACCGGGTTGGTACCGGATCGGACCGTATCAGAACCGATTCTTCACCAATTTTTTTTAATGTTAATTAAGTTATCAACTTATATTATACTCTCTCTGTTTTATATTAAGTTTATTGTTAGAGAATTTTTTATATTTCAAAATAAATGAATTGTTCACTTTTCCAGGGATATGTTGGAAATTTTTTTCAATTTTACCCTTCATTAATTAAGTTTTTAAGGTTGAGTTTTGTATGAGAAATAAATGATGCATTAAATGAGTATATGAAGTTTGAAAAGGATAAAAATGGAAAAACATGATTAAATTTTGTCTTTGTTTCTTTTTTTTAATATGTGTGAAATGACCCAATAATTCACTTAATATGAAATAGATGAAGTATATATTATATACATTTTTTTAATATTATTCAAATATTTCTTATATTTACAAACTTATTATTACTATGAAAAGCTATTAACTTTTTATAATATTATAACTATAAAAAGTTATAAAATAATTAAAAATTTCAACTTTCAACTATGAATTTAAAATTTAAAACTTAAAAATTGTAAGTTGTAATTTCTAATTAAACTTATATAATTTGTAAATTGTAATTTGTAATCCATACTGTTTGAAATTTAAATAATAGTATTTTTTTATTAAAAAATTATTAAATAATAAAAACTTTTAACTTTCAACTTTGAATTTGAAACTTAAAAGTTGTAAGTTGTACTTTCTTACGGTAAAAAGGGCAATTACCCCGATCAATTTTGAAGATCCCACCAGTTCTAAATGGGTTTAGAATAATTAATTAACTGTATTAACATAAGTAATCATCCCTTAATCATGGCATGACTTAATTGGTATAACTAATACTCATGCCAAATAAGGCAACATAAATAAAATAAAGATCGAGCACCTCATGCGGAAAAGGCAATATAAATAAACTAAATAAAGATCCACCATCTCATGGCAAAAAGTAAAGGCAAAATAATTAAATAAAGATTCAGCATTGAAAGTAAATATTTGGTATAATATGTTAGTTTTTTTAATAATTAGTACTGTTTTAATTAGTTGAAGGATTCACACATACAATTAAATATTTACTAGCATATTTAGTACAAGGATTCACACATATAAAAATGACCATTTTTTTGTGAATCATATCCCTATATATCAAAACCAGAGAACCTTTTATATATTTATACATTATCAATTATGCAGCATCTTTGCGTCTTGTTATTTATCTTTTCATGTGTAACTTTAATCTCTGGTAAGTTTGAATAAATTTGTTATTTAACGGCGACATTAATTTACGTATTGTTATTAATTATTTTATCAAATTACGTATTGATCCTCTTTTTCTATTTTTTCAAAAAAGATATGGAGGGAATTGGAGTGAACTATGGGTTTCTGGGAAATAATCTAGCACCAGCAGCCCAAGTGATGAACCTCTTAAAGTCCAGAAACATACAAAAGATCCGAATTTTCGATCCGAACCAGGATGTGTTAAAGGCACTAGAGGGTTCTGGCATTTCCGTAATTGTTGGTACTCGAAATGAAGACTTACAAGCACTTGCAAGCGATCCAACTTTTGCAAAAAATTGGGTACTTACTAACGTTGCTCCATATGCTTCACTTGTTAAATTTACCTACATATCAGTAGGTAATGAAGTAATACCAGGACCATTAGCAACTTTTGCACTACAAGCCATGCAAAATCTGGACTCAGCAGTTAAAGCCTCCAACTATATTATACCCGTTACGACAACAATCTCATTAAAAAGTTTAGCAACCTCGTATCCCCCTTCAAATGGCGCCTTCTCCGAGGAAGCGGTTCAATTCATACAACCAATTGCACAATTTTTAGCTACAAATCAGTACCCGCTACTAGCGAATGTCTATCCGTATTTTGCCTATACTGCTGAAATTCAATTAGAGTATGCTCTTTTCCAAAGCACGGCTCCGATTGTGATTGACGGTCCATACCAATACAACAACTTGTTTGACGCCATGGTGGACTCTTTGTATGCTGCATTGGAGAAAGTTGGACAACAAGCGTTACAAGTTGTGGTTTCGGAAACAGGATGGCCGAGTGCTGGCGATGTCTATGCAACTATAGGCAATGCTCAAACATATGCAAACAATTTGATTGCACATGTTTCATCGGGACAAGGAACACCTAGGAGGCCTGGAAATGTTTTGGAGACATACATTTTTGCTCTCTTCAATGAAAATCAAAAGTCTGCTGGTGTCGAGCAAAATTTTGGTTTATTTTATCCCGACATGACTGAAGTTTACCACGTCAACTTCACACCCAACAAGAATTGATTTGTATATAAGCATTGCACCAACATCCTCAGTTTTAGTTTCTTCCATTAGGGATTACACTAATTTCCCATACTACCAGTACCTTTCTTTTTATGCCTTCACTTATGTTTCGATGTACCGATTCAAAGTAAGATATAAAAGGCATATGTTTTCAGTACTTAAAAGTCAGATCAATTCAATTCTATATAAAATTTTACTGCATCAACACCTCTTGGCAGTAACACAATTATATTGGCTTGCTAGTTATTTCTCCATGTTCTAACAATCCACTTAATTGATTAAATTGAAAAGAGTCAGCCAATGTATAAGCTACATATATTGACTACCGTGAAGATCCTCAATTTTGATCCTATGAATACGAAGTAACCATATATTGGGTCAAAATCAGACTTTGGGTAAACACTTTCTATATGATAAAGAGAAGGGTATAAAATGTCTCTTAACTATTTAAATTGGTATAAGACACCTTCCATCCACTTTTTGGCTTTCAAATACCTGTGGCATCAACTTTTTGGCTCCAAAATGTTCCTATTTCTAACAACTCACGCTCACGAGGTAGATGAAGGACAACATTACACCAAAAACCACAGTTTAAGGGAATTTTAGGTCTTCTCTATTAAAATAATTTCAAATAACTAATATATGATCTCATATGATTGGTAGCTAATGTAATGAATTAATATTAATGATTTTACTTTAGGGGAGTTGTTATAAATAAAAGTAAATATGAGCCAACACGTTAATATCAAGAGTATTTTTGAGACAAAAGATTGAATTCAAGGGTTTTTAAGAGCCAAAAGGTAGATGAAGGATAGTTTTTGTACCAATTCAAATAGTTGAGGGATATTTTATGCTTTTTCCATAAGAGAAATACATACGCACTTATAAATAAAACCACTTCGATGTTTAAGGAAAACTAGGGGTCCATTGCTCAGTGGTAGAGCATTTGACTGCAGATCAAGAGGTCACCGGTTCGAACCCGGTTGGGCCCTTTTTTTTCCCTTTTTTAAGGTTCCTTCTAATGTAGAATGCCCTCCACATTCTCATAATTCGGGCTCCCTATCCCACAGCTTTAAGGGGTCATTTGGTTGGTACTTTGTTGTGCGGATACTATGATTTATGTGAGGATATTTTTTTTTCTTTTCTTTTGTTTTTAATGGTCACTCCTTTTATTTTAAAATAATTAATTGTTGAAGTTTTTTTTAGTATTTAAAATAATAAAAATTTTCAATAATCAAAATAGATGTTAAAATATTTTTTTGATTTTATTTACCCTTCATTAATTAAATTTCCACGGTAGAGTACTACAATGTTTTGGAGTATAAAAAGAGCAAAAACAAAAAAAATATAACTAAGTTATGTTTTTTTATAAAAATAAATAGGATATTCCAATAATTCAATTATTTTCCAATGAAGAAAGTACTAAACAATGTATGATTGTGCCTATGCGCACTTTGATTGGACTAATTAAAGACTACGGTAAAATACTCTTCGACTTATTCTATAATCTATTTCACCAATGATCCCTGTGCCAAACAACTTCTATGGTAGTAAGAATTAAGGAGTCAACGTGATTAATTAATAGGAAAAACCTTGCTGAGCACGTCATTAATCATCATTTTAATCTCAATCTCTTGGAAGTACTGCTCATGCAAATTTGATCCAACGAATAGATGTACCAAATATTTTTAAAGATTTAGTTTATGCGATACGTTTGTTTTAGTTCATTCTAAAATAGATGACACATTTTAAATTTAAAATGTTAATTTTACACTACTCATTTTATCAGTAACAATAAATTTCAAAAATTTTATGATTAAATAATTATTTAGAAATATTATGAATTTTATGTTACATTAATGAGGTAAATTGTGCTGACTAATGATGGACATTTTTCACGTGATTCTTTCCTTAAACTTGTACTAGTGGTCGGAGAAGTTATTGACAAACAAATTTTGATTGGTTGAATAGGTGCAAATTTTCTTCCAATCCGCCAATTTAATTCAATTGGAATAATAGCATATGTATCAGATATTCAATGGTAACATGGAGAAAAGTGAAAGATACCTAAAACCAATGTAAGGTGGGAACCTTGGTAATACGAAGTAGTTGGAGAAAAATGAATCGTGTCCTCTTAGCTTTTACTATTCTCTAACCAAAAAAAGAACATTAAGACCCCATTTGCACTAAATCAAGGAGACATCTAGTGTGAGTATGTTATTGAAAAGATCATATGTTTCTTTCCATCTAGGGTCTATGATAGATGTGACGTTATCGATTCGTGACATATTTTGAAATTACGTTTCTAAATCAAGTTTAAGTTAATCAAATGAAACATAAGGATTGGTGTGGTCGTTCAGCACCTCACTTCTTAAGCAAAAAGTTAGGGATTTGATCCCCACCTCTGGTGAATGAAAAAAAACTCTCTGGTCAATTCTTTAATGCACTGATCGTGGAATGAAGAATTAGTCCCACGACTGCTGGCTGTGAGAATACCATGAGAAATCACAAAAAGAAAAAGTTAATCAAAGGATTCTCAAAAAAAATTATGCCTCATGCGGAATAGTTGCCCTACAGAAGCAAATTTGAAACATGTATTCTGTTGTATTAATCAAGATAATACAATATTGATTAATCAATCAAGATATTCTACTGTATAAAAACAAAGCATGTTTACGTATTACTAAAGTTTGTATCTTGATTATTAAATTAAATTTGCACTTTTGTTCCTATTTTGTCAAACATTTGATTTTTGCCCCTTATTAAAATTAATAATTTTTTGACAGGAATAAGTTTTATATTTGTGTCTTCAAATGTTTCAAAAGTTATAGTCGAATATGTCTTCAGTTTCTAAATTAAACATAAGTCCAATTGCTATCAGACAATTAAACTTACACTTATTCACTAATTATGATGGTTCATCACGACTTCTTCCCTCCTCCCTTTTCTACTCTTTTAATTCGTAGGGGTCTAGACCCCCACAAATAAAAATCAATCCATTTAAAAGACAAAACATTATACAATTTTATGTCCTATTTTAGAAAAATGAGGCCCCTCAAATTTAAGACCCGAGCACCTGTTGGTTTTTTGTTACCCATACCCTGGGATGAGGGTAGGGAATAGCATCAAGTCATTCCAAGCAAATAAATGGAGTGGAAAATGCCAATAAGGCTAAAAGTGGGAAGTCATACTTTTCCATTATTTTCTTTGATATTCATAATGCAATCTGTCTTTATAGGTACAGTAAGATTCTTGTGATTGTTGTGAGTGGACAGTAAGAACTCAACAACATCAAAGTAAGTGGAAATTAAAGAGCCACATCCTCCATACTTATAACTATGAAATAACAAGCAACCCACCTTAGCTGTTTGATAGCTCCTCTTCCTGCTGCATTTATGAATTATCTTTATATTTTACAAATAATAATGAATTAACTTTTTTTTCCTTTTTTGTAAATGCAAAACATTTTCCGACCAATTTCTCTGAAAACTGAATTAAAATTTGAAGTTTATAAATTCTACATTTGATATAAATAATACAAAATCTAAGAAAAAGTTTAGCTACGGCCTCATGCCCGCAATATGTAACTGAAGTCATTTTTAATATTTCTTCTACTTCATTTTATATGACATTGTTTCTTTTTTAGTTCGTCCAAAAAAATGTTGCCTTACTAGAATTAGAAGTAGTTTAACTTTAAAATTCTCATTTTACCCTTTAATGAAATAATTTTCAATCACACAAATACTTATGAAGTCAAATACAAGTTTCAAAAATCTTTCTTTTGTTTTTAAATACCATATCAAGTCAAATATTGACACATAAAATAAAACAAAAAGAATATTTTTTTCTAGACAAGAAAGAGTTGTTCAAGTGATAAACACGAACTCCAACAATAAGATTGTAAAATTCGAATCACCAAACCGATAAAAGGGGGATGTGGCAGGGATATATTACTTCATTAAATGAATTTTTCCCTTGTGAAACGACAAAATGGATGGACTAAGAATAAGTATTTATTTGATGGAGCGAGATCATCCTACCTACCTCTTAATTTCTCATAATGAACAAAGAATTCCAGAAATTCAATTATCTCCTTTTGTTTGAAAACTTTTCTCTTAAGAATCCACTACATCAAAAGGAGACTATAACGCCCTCGTTTGTTTTCATTCAACGAAGGTGAATGCCTTAGATTTTAGAAGATTTAAGTACAAAAAATATTTATTTGATCTATATAAGTCTTAATCATTAAGATCTTGGATAGAGTTCAAAAATTATTAAAAGGTAGTTTTTACGTGAATAATTTTGATCACCACTGTAGTTAGATTACTAATCACTATTACTAAAAAGTAAACACGTCTATTATTATAATTACTATCATTATTATAAATTATCATTATCGCCGAAATCACTATCATCATTGTCAACCACCTTTGCCATTTATTGTCATACCTATCACATCCAACGTTATAATTATGTTTACTGTTATCACCACTTCCGTCATCGTATGCACCACCATTATCATACCATTGTTGCCACCTTCGCCGCCACCACTATTGCGGCCAATCCCATATTACCATCTTCATCATCAACTAGCATTGTCAACTACAACTAGCACATGATCAACCACCACATATTTCTCGGACCACCAACATCAATAATTACTAACGTCAACCAACTTCATCATTATAACTACTACCATTACTATCAACTGTCACCATTGCATCATCGACTACAAGATTAATCACATCCATCATCACATAAATCACCAACAAAATTACTAGCCATTAACACCAACCACCACCATCACCGACAAACATATTCATTTATTATTATCCAATAATAATTTTATTTTGGTAAATAAAATTTAAAAAAATTACTTGAATTATATATTTATCACATTTATAAGTTAATTATGCACATTCAAATGTTGAAAAATAAATAATCATAATTATTCATTGTTCAAATTTAGAGATAATATTTTAATTATTTAAATATGTATACTCAGATTTATACGTGTTAATTTTAATGAAAACAAATGGGGCCTCAGAGCCCATTCAGAGTAACCAATTATGAATAATTGATAAATTTTAATTTTTGGAAAGTAATTTTAACTTTGAAAATAGTCGCGCTATATTTTTAAACATAGGAGTTAGGCTGCGTACACCCGAACCCCCTTTACCCTGCAATGGACGGGAACCTTTAAGGCATTGGGGTAATGTTATTGATGTTGTTGTTGGAAAGTAATTTTAAATGAGTAGTTATATACTCAAATAAAATTGTTGAAACTATAAATAAGCGATTAGATAAAAAAAATTACTAGTGAACTTTTTATTTTGTTTAATATAAGTAAAATAGCCCTAAAATTTTGGCAAAAACATTTAAATTTATAATATGTTGCGATGAAAAGGAGAAACGATGAATACAACATGAAAAAGTTGTGTTAGGTCGTGTTTTATTTTTGGAAGCGTTTATTAAATTTATAGCTCCACCACTAAGGATTCATTTGATAAGGAATAAATTATTTTAAAATTATGTATTTTAAAATTAATTATTCGGGATTATTGTTTCTCATTGTAATATTCAGGATTATTAGTTATTCTGCCATTTTATCTCAATAAAAATATAATAAACACATTTTAAAATTTATCTCAAAATTAATTATTCATCATCCTCCTTTCAAATGAGCCCTAAAGAGTACTATTTTAGATGAAGATGGAAATCTACTAAAACCAAAAGAGCCTAACAACCTTTGATTCCACCAACACACCAAATGCATGAACAGTAACATTCAAAGAAAAGGGGTTGCACGAGGTTTGTGCAGTGTATTCCCCTTTTCCTCCAAATATCCTCTTATAAATATGAAACTTCATCAAACAAAAACATCAATATTTTTCTCTCTCTACGTGAATATCCGATTAATTCATAGTGCTGGTGGATTATTCCAAAGGGATCGCATTGATCCTGTGTCCCAAATTAATCAACTGGGCTCTATGGGATCATGCGATCTCTTCGGAATTCTCCATATTTCTAGCTCTAATCCAACAACTGGTCTAAAATTTAATATCAGTGAATTCAGAATAACTGGTCTTGAAAGTATTGAATTTTTAGAGTTCATCAAAAATCATGTCTTTGCATACCGTGCAAGTACTCCAAGGTGAGATTTATTTCATATTCCTTCTCTTGAGCACTCAGACTTGTACTATTATCATAATAATAATAATTATCATTATTACTATTTTGTGTTACTAATTAAAAGTATTCCTCCTAATTCTTTTTTCACATATAGCTAATAAGAATTCACATATATGAAAAGCTTTTCATACTGTTAAATTTGTTTTTCTAAGTTTTTTGTGCTGTGTGAAGAATAATTGTTAGTTTTGTAGCATCAACTAATTACTTGGTTCTTGTCATTATATTCTTGTCACCCTTGTTAATCGGTTTCAATATAAGAAATTTTTTAGATCATCTTTAATTGCTATAGTAACTTAATTTCAAAATAAGAAATCTCAAACTTTAAGGAGGCTTTTTGTAACCGCGAAGTTTTCCTGTTAATTACGGAACTTTAAATTATGTGAGATGATTTAATTTAGTCTCCTCAATCTGCAAAAGTTACTAAATTTGGAGGACTGAATTACTACTGTGCCCTCCATCCCAAAGTAGTTGTTTTATTTTGCTTTTGATCGACTAACTTCTTTACGCTAAATCAGATTATGTAAATTTCTATTTTAAAATTTAAATATTCAAAGACTACACAAAAAAATTACATATTGTAATTATTCTCATAATAATATAATAAAAAATTATATATTTAAATTTTTGATTAAAATTTTAATAGTTTAATACTTAAAAAGCAAAACGTAATAAACATTTTGAAATGATAGTAGTAGTAGATTTGCAAAGACAGCTCAATAAGGAGTAATTGAAACGTTAAGAAGGAATTCAAGATATGGAGTCAAATTGAAGATAAAATTTTGAAATAACAATGAAGTTTGATGTGTATATTTGAACTATTCTTTCAAAACTTTTTCCAGATTTCCATGGATTTATTATGGTAAGTGGGTTTTTTTTATTTTGTGGGGAGGTGGAAGAGGCGGTGGGCAATTAAAGGTGACAAACAAGTTCTAAAATTAAAAAGTGACTAAACAAGCTTTAATTATTTCTTAGGAGGTGACAAATAATATTAATTTAAAAAGTTTTCAAATTTTATTATTTACACAAAGATTCTATCTTCCTTACCCCGTATCTCGATCATCATCACCTCCCCCCTCAGCCACTGTCACCATCACCTCCTCCTCATCCGCCACAACAACCATCTTCTACTCCACTATTACTATTACCTCTTCCTCCTCCACATCACCTTTGTCAACTCCTTGTGCATCTCCTCTACTGCACTTTTACAAGAAAAATAAATCATTTTTGAAGTTGTTGCAATAGTTATTCTGAATTTGTTGCAATAATTTCAATGATTATTTGAGTTGATGTAACATTAATAAATATACTATAGTTACTGCAACAATCTCAATAATTGTTTAAGTTGTTTTAACAATTGTTACAATAACTTCAATATAAAGTAGTTATTGCAATAACTCAAACAACTATTGAAGTTGCTATAACAATTCAAACATTTGCTGAATTTGTTAACTGACATAATTGATGCAACAACAATCATTAGTTTGATCTTCTAAAAAAAAAATCATTGATCAACTTAAAAAATAAAAAAATCAGAGCAAAAAGATTAGTACAACAAAAGCAAAAACAAAAGAAGAACAAGAATGAGATTAAAAAAATAAACATAACCATGGCGATGGTAGAGAAGGAGGAGGAGGCTAGAAAAATCAAATCAATAAGGATGAAAAGTGTGAGGAAAAATATTAATTTTTTTATAAAGAATATTACCAAAATAATTTCATCTTCAATTTTAATAGTATAATAATTATTTTTTAAATAAATAAAATCTATATCCATATGCCTCATAGGATAACATTAACTCTTCCTTTTCTAATGATCTATCTTCAATCTTCATCATGTTTTTCTTAATATTTTTTTTCTCTTTAAGTACTTTTGGACAGCAACATCTTTTTATGTCTTTGGCTCAATATGGTTTCAAGGAGAGTTTTCTTTTGTAAAAAACATAATCACATGCAAAAATCAATTCTATTTGTTGATTTTATTTTAAAATAAATTTTAATACAAAATCAACTGACTTTAAGAAAATTGATCTTGTCCATAGTAAGGGGCCAAGATTGCGCAAATAGGCCGCAGACCCAGGCGTCCAGTGTTAAATATGATTTCTTCAATTTCGAAAGGGGAAGATTCTAGCCGCTATTTTAGTATCTTTCCGCTTATCTATCATTTATTTTGAGTTTTATCTTGCATTTTGAGATAAAAATTTTTATAATAATATTTTCTCGACTTGAGGATCAATAAATATTTGAAATCTTTTGTATTATGGATAAATTAATTTTGAAATAAAATTTAAGATTTGAGCTCAAAGGTCTCAAAGATTGGAATTGACTTTTGACAAGATTTTTTACTTGAACTTTTATATAGTAGTATGGATGTCAGCATACTCATATACTCACATAGAATATGATTTGAATAAATTAGGAGCTTTAGGAGGTGAGTCAAAAAGGAAAAATAATCATGTGAGACTTCGTGGTGCATTTGCTCGACATTCAACGTATGTTATGATTTACTCATATCGACTTGACTTTGATAATAATTATTAATTATATGAAATATACTATGGTTGATCGTATTGGTGGAACTGGAGATCTAGTTAGATGATTTGATACAGGAAAATTTAGATTGAGACTTAATTGATAGACTTTAATAACCCCTATAGCCATTTTAAGTTTTATGAGTGTTTTCCTTAATTTACCCTTTCTCAGAGTTTATGCATGACACTTTATGTACGTGACATTTGATAAAATTATCAAAATATTCTTAAAATGAAATCATGCGTATAACGTGTTTACCCAAGCTCTGATAGAAAATTCAAGCAGTCAGCACGAAAAATTCAGTGGGAAAATAATCTCGGTCGAATTTTAGAGCGATCGAGTGAAAAGATAATCTTTTATAATTAATTCTGAAACAGTATTGATGCGCGCTCAAGGCGCGACACTCCAGTGACGTGGACCTATACTCATATTTCTTTTAATTTTTTTGATGAGAATTGAAAAAATAGATCGAAAAGCGATTTACGAAAAATTACACATAAAACGAATTTGAAGAATGCGATTTATGTGTATTTCATAGCAAAATAGTTTTTTCAATACGTTCTGAGTTTTCAGTCAAAAATTACACTAGTGCACGCCCAGTTCGCGTCTTGGACTAGGCATTCCGAAGTTGAAATTTTTTTTTCTTTTTATTTGAGGGGTATTCCGGTCAATTCCCAACATCTCCTAAACTCAGAACACGATCAATTTAGGTCGTTTTGATGAGTAAATAGGGTCTTTAAACTCCATCCAAGTTCTTTTTCGTAACACTTGAAAGTTAGGGCTTGAAAGAGAAGAAAGAAGAACGTGAGATCGAAGAATTCAAGGAGAATTCTTGACGGTTGATTGAAAGAGCTTTATCCCAGGTATGTAAGGTTAAACTAAAATCATGAAATTATTATCTCATGCGCCCTCTGTGTTGACATCCAATTTTGACCGACCAATACCCTTTTTAGATTTTCATTTTATTAAAATAGATATTTTCAAAACTTTTTAAATAAATGCATCTATTTTCAATTTTATCCAAATAATTGTTATTGTTGTTGTTATCATCATCATTATTATTATTATTATTATTATTATTATTTTAGTGGTAATAATAGTAATAATATTTGTTTATTTTTTTATATTATTTTACTTAGTATTATTTTAGTGTCATATTTTTAAGTATAATGTTTACCATTTTATTTTTATCAATTTTTAATTTTTTTAAAAAAATAATACTTCAATATGTTCAAATATGTTTTTACAATTATTATATGTTACGTATTCTCTTTACGTCAAAATTATTATTTTTAAAATTAAATATTTGATTTATGCATGTATTATAATTTATCAAATGATAATCTATTCAATTTTATCTCAATTTTGTCCAATTCGTGGCTTTCTCTATCAAATTCATTTCGATTCTAGCCAACTTTTTCAAAATTTCTTTTAATTTTAGTAGAATTCTTACAATTTCTTTCAATTTTAGCCTATTGAGGCAAATGTGGCCTATTTTTAAATTCTCAAATTCAATTTTACCTTTATTTAAATTTGAATCCAACCGATTCTTAAATGATCTAATCTCATCCATTCACTCTATATTGATCAACGGCCATGATTTAATCTACTTTTGTTTTCCTTTTAACAAAATATCGTCAACCCTATCCTTTTCTTTTCTCACTCAAAGAGAGATAGCTACCATTCCCCTGTACAACCATAGCAGTCGCCCCTCTTCTCGCCAACATCTCCTCCACCGCGAACTGTTTATTACTTGATTTATTTATGTATTATTTAATTAATTTATTTATTTTTGGTAAGTTGTTGATTGAATCAAGGTAATTGATCTTATTTTATTTATGGTAAACTTAATTAGCTCAATCAACTTTTCCTGTCTTATCTCTTTTTGTATTGGTTCTACTATAAAAGGTTGATATTCCTTTCATTCAAAAAACAAGTATTCCATAGGAGAAACACACATTTTCACACGAAAAAAATACACAGAATAGAAATTTCATCCTCTTCTTCAAAACCCTCTTTTACGTTCTGTTTTTCAAAATAAAATAAAAAATTAGGTTCTTTATTTTTCAGTACATCATCTGTCAAGTTCAAGATCAAAATTTTCACTTTAATCGTTGTTGGAATATCCGGTGAGTTTTCATTCTCTTCTTTTTATTCATACATTGCTCGTTTATCTATTTATTATTTTTATTTTATTATTATAACTTGTAACAATATCGTGGAAAATTGGGGATCTAGTCAAAAAAAAAGGATAGGGGAACTACGTATTAACTGTTTCCTTTAACTTTTTTTACTTATGTGCTGAATTAATTCGTTGATAATGTTTTCACCTAGGCAATATTAATTTATGATTCAATATAAAAAAAATTAATTATTTGTTTAACAAAATTTCCTTTTCTTTGTTTTAAATAAGTGAACAAAAATGGTAGATATCATGCTTAGGATTTTATATTTGTTTAAAATATATATATTTGTGGATTTCATGCTTAGGATTTTATATTTGTTTAAAATATGTGTTTTTAGGTCTCATGCCTGTACGAATTTAATCTTATCTTTAAATATCATGCCTATAGATTGTAAACTTATTTGTATGTTCAAATAATTCTCACATTGTTAGAAATCATTTTTAATATTATGTGCTTTAAAAATTATGCTTTAGGTTTAAGAAAAATCTAATGGGATTAGAAATTATATTTTTAGGTTGTCTGACATTTTTTTATCATTAGAAACCATGTTCATAGCATTCTAATTTCTCTTCTCTTAAATTATGTTTAGGATTGTCTAAAATAATAATATTATGCTCATGAGATTGTTTTTATTAATATTGTGCTTTCTTAAAAGTTAAAATACATTTTCTAATCGTTCTTTTTATAAGTGTTTCACCTAGAAATCATACTTCTAGGACTTAATTTACTGACATATAAGTGTTTTATTAAATCCTTTAATGCATTTTTTAAAATTCAATCTCTAGTTAAAATATTTTCTTATCTAATTAATAATGATTTTAAATGTTGGTTTGTGGCACACACTTAGCATGACACATTATACTTTTCATGTGTTTTCAAGCATGCTAGATAGATATTTGTTTGGAGGTTATGTGAGACTTTATGTGCTACTTGCTAGTCCAATGTGTTTTGCTATGACGCTGAGTGTAATAGGAAGCCCCTAGATTTTTCTTTTAAGTTTACAACCACCTAAATAGAAGTACAATGTTTCTTGGACATTAGGAGGGAGAAGCCCCTAGATTCTTCTTTAGTCTACAACCACTTAAATAGAAGTATAATGTCTCTTGGACATTAGGAGGGACGTTAGACACTTTAGGAAGACGATTAGATTTTTTTCATTCTTTAGTGCACCTTTAAGTTAAAATAAATAAATCAACTTAGGAGGGGGTAGGGATATATAGGACCCTCGGAAATGATGACTTCAAACTTGAGCTTTAGTAGGACAAAACCTTGATTTTTGTCCTTAGGCTTAATAAAGTCATACGAGCTAAATGATATTTCTGTCTTCCAAAATAAAAGTCAAGTAAACTAATTCGAGTGAAATAAATCTCACTTAGTTTAGAGTTTCTCTTTCTTATTATGCTTCTTTAAATGTTTGGGGTAGTTAGATCTTTAATTGTTTATTTTCTATTTATACTTACTTTATCACTTAGATCTAATTAATATAAGGTTTTTAAAATAAGAGACCTTAATTGTTTAACCCCTACATAAGTAAGAAACACGGTCAGGATCCGCCTTTGCGGACCTCGAGGGGTTCCTAATACCTTCCTCTCGAGTTAACTTGAATTCTTATTCGTTCTCTGATAACTTGACCCTTTGCCTTAGACTTAGGTTAGAATGGTGTCCTAATGCACTTAATTCATTAGGTTGTGACACTTCAAATTTTCAAAATCTCGAAAGAGTCTTTAGTCACGACGTCGTCCAGGTTTCCATTTCTTCGCTAGAAAAATTAGGGCGCAACACCCTAGATGATCATAAAAGAGTTGAGAGTCCAATGAATCTACATACATGATTCTTAAAGATTTTCTTGAAAATTATATTACTTACATGAATTTTCATATGTTGATGATTATCATAAACTTGTTTCTTTGAACTGAATATTTTTCATGAGATATTGCATAAACCCTAGATGTTAACTTTTAAAAGCATGCATGAATGAAGATAGGGATCAAGTCTACAGCCTTGATTGAGAATGTCAATTGTGAATTGTGATGGAGAATGTGAAAATGGTGATAGATTGATATATAGTACTTGCTGGTCTATGAGTCTTCCCAACTGAATTCTAATGATTTGTGTATTCGATTACTCCCTAATGATTGTTCTCATTAAGCCTTAAGCTATTGATTGAGGTTGATTGATTAGATGATTAGAGCACTCTCTATGAGATCAATTGAAAGATACTGCCTTCACGAGGCAGATTGAGATGATTTGATTGAGATAATTTGATTGGATGGATTGTTTTATAAGCACTGAGTCATAGGAGGCGTATTGAGCACTGAAAGAGTGAGAGTTCATCTAACTTACACTTGTCAAACTACGTCACCATGCGTAGGAGTGGAATAAGTCCACTAGAGTCAAACAAGTTCTTATCTTGAGGGCTAAGTTCGTTAGAATCAGACAAGTTCTCACTCGAGAGCCAAGTTCGTTAAAGTCGGACAAGTTCTCATTCTATGAATTAAGTCCGTCAAAGTCGTACAGGTCCTCATCTTATTGTCCTGCAACAATAGGACTTGATCTGTTAATTATCTAGATCCATATTGGTTTTGATTTGTTCTCTACATGGAAAGTATGAAACAGCCGTGAAACATCAGGATGATTATTGTACAATCACTAGCTTATAAGTGAT
Organism: Solanum sejunctum; assembly: GCA_025642045.1. Taxonomy (NCBI): domain Eukaryota; kingdom Viridiplantae; phylum Streptophyta; class Magnoliopsida; order Solanales; family Solanaceae; genus Solanum; species Solanum sejunctum. The sequence goes on from JAOTQJ010000072.1 coordinate 3,232,229, forward strand.
TGTTGTTGGATAAGAGAAACTCCTAGAAAGCTCCCAAATTGAGTACTCTGAGTCGAGATGAGATGAGTTGAGATGAGTCCATCTGAGTTGAGTCTGATTTGACTGATAAGGTTGAAGGGTTAGAGGAGTCATTTGTCTACTCTTTATTCTTGCTTTAAATAGACATTTGACATCTTGATTGGTTTTTATATTGAGTTGATTGTTGTTTCTATATTATTCAGTTATTTTACATATCATACATTTCATGTACTGACACCACTCTAGCGCTGCATTATTTTATAATGTAGATACACGGGATAGAGATCATCAGTAGGCGTATTGTTGAAGATCTTTGGACATTTAGCAGATTGGTGAGCCTCTCCTACTTTGGAGAATTCATTCACTTTATTTTCATCTTGATGTAAAGTTAGAATTACTTTGCTTTAGTTTGGTTGAGGTAGTCATGGGTCTATCATTGGCACCACCAGATAGTGATAGAGGCATCATAGACTATAGTTGGAGGTTGATTGTTAAGATTTGTGAGCTAGTTCTTTCTACTAGCCTTTTAATGATACTATTATTTTAAGACTATATGATAGACGTGCCCATTTATATTCTTTTAACTTCTGCTGATTAGTAAAGATTGTTGATTGAATGAATGTGATGAGGCTAAGTGGTTCATTTGGGACTAGCAATAGTCTCTGAATGTCGATTATGTCTAGGGTACCCTCCTAGGGCGTAACAAACTTGGTATCAAAGCACGAGTTTAAGTGTCCTAGGGAGTCTATGAAGTCGTGTCTAGTAGAGTCTTGCTTATGGGTGTGTTGTGCACCACACTCTATGAGCAGGAGACTATAGGACATTAGGAATTGTTACACTTCTTTCTTATTCCAATTCGTGCGATAGAGTTAAACTCTATGAAAGTTTTCCTATAATTTGTGCTCTACGTGTTGCAGAGTTATGATCATGCCTTTAAGAAGAGTTGTTAGAGGAAGAGGACATCCTGTTAGATAGAACGCTAACCAACCTAAGCCCCAAGATCATGACGAACCCATAGGCCCAACTATCCCTGCTGAGTAGCCTCCACAAGCTTAAGTCTCAAATGCAGAACTTCGCCAGATTATCCAGACTTTAGCACAGGTTGTGATAACACCTCCTACTGGACAAGGAGTGGGTAGATAGGATGCCCCAACTACATCTGTGATTTCTTTAGGATGAACTCGCTTGAGTTCACAGGGTCTTCACCCAATGAAGACCCAGAAAACTACATTGATGAGCTTCTAAAGATGTTCCAAGTGATGCATGTGGCTGATGCTGATAGAGTTGAACTGGTTGCTTACCAACTCAATGGTGTGTCCAGACTATGATTCAACTAATAAAACAAGGGTGGAGGGGAGGAAGCCCCATTGCTAGATTGGGCAGTGTTCGAGGAAGCTTTCTTGGGCCACTTCTTTCCAAGAGAACGGAGGGAGGCCAAGGTAATGGGGTTCTTGAATCTGAAATAGGGCTCCATGACTGTGCAAGTGTATGGACTTAAATTCACTCAGTTATTTTGCTATGCTCCGGATATGGTTGCTTACATGAGGGGGAGAATGGGGTTGTATATTGATGGGTTGAACAAAGGACCAAGGAAAGATGGAAGGTTGATGACTTACGTACAACAAGCTAATAAGAAAAGGCAGCAGGACATGGAAGAGTACGAAAATAAGAAAGCAAAGGCATCTAACCACGAGGTTTTAAGAGAGAGAATGGGAATGAGAACCACCTTCAAATGGGACCTTTATCTACGAGTGCGCCCGCACCAAGGAATGGACAGGGGTCTCATAATTTTAGAGCTCAAGGATCTCAATCACAAGTGAGTGTGGCCTAGGGGTTCCCAAGGAAGGACACGTTGTGGCATGTGTAGTAGGTTTCGCTTGGGAAAATGTCGTGGATGGAGTACCGAAAGTTACAAGTGTGGCCAAATAGGTCACCTACAGAGGAATGTCTAAGGTCGTCCTACAAGGGCCAATCATTTGTGCCAACACTACCAGATGATGTCACTGGTATGTTTTGAGTCCCAACTATAGCTATGATTTGTTTGATTCAGGTGTTGTATCTTTCGTGACCCTCCCCTCATTAATGAGTTTATACTAATTGAGTGAATCGATGGTGATTGCTCTATTCCCCTCTACTATAGAGGTACCATAGTCGATCAGTTTGAGTTAAATATGAATGATTCAGATATTATTTTGTGCACAGACTGGTCTTAGGCTTGCTATGGCCTTGTTGATGGCAGGAGTTAGAGTATAAAGTTTCAGACGTATAATCATGCTTGTTCTAACGTGGATAGGTAGTAGATATAGGTTTTGCCAAAGGGAGAGATGATGAGTTCCTTCACGTCCCTATATTGTGAATTAAGTTCGCTAAAGTCAGATATGTTCCTATTTTGTGAACTGAGTCCGTTAAAGTCGAACAATTTTCATTTTTAGTACTAAGTCTATTAAAGTCAGTCAGGTTTCTATTTTTAGTTAGACATCTAATATTCTGATCTTAGCTAATCTATCTAAGAGTTTCCAATCCTATGGTGAATGAAATGTGACCTGAGTTTTGCACTATGCATAGTTATATGAACTTAAAATGAGTCTTGATAGACGGAAAAGATCATACTTCATCATGAAAGTTCGTGCTAATGATCTTTCGTTCAAAGCCCTTTCAATGATCCTACGTTCAGTCTTAATAGAAATATTGATGATATTAGAGGAGTGATGTTTGACGAGAGAGAATGAGTGTTCTTGATTCTGATAATGAGGTGACATCGTTTCCTTTTTAGGTTATAGACATGGAGGAGGAGTTAGAGAAATTATGATGAGTCTAATAGATAAGCGAAGGAATCCCAGGATAAGAGTGCATGCGATTGAGGGTGTAGATGTGCTATGGTAGGTTAAAGATCCTCTAGTGAAATTAACCTTAAAGAGGCCATGAAGCGATTAGAGTGATGAGAATGAGCTATATTCTCTAAGTAAGGTCACTATAGAGATATGAGATATACATTTCAAAGGGTCAGATTGGTGTAAGTGTAATCATCTTAGTACTAGCACCTTGAGAATTAGAGTTGGGCTTGAATGGAAGGGGAAGAGGTGGTTAGTCGAAGAGTTGAATATGAGCTATAAGCTTAAGTTGATGAGTAGAGTGTCATGAAAAGGAGCACAATTGAGATAAGGTGCTAAGTTTTGTACATTGAGTCTTATGTATCGATGGTCCCATTCACGATTAGAGTTGATGACTTTCTTTTCGAGTTTGAAAGATTGACTGTTGAGGTGTTTAAATGATTTGAATTGATTGAGTTTCGATGTTCCATTTATGGTTGATGGTGAAAATGTCTAAAAGAGTATCTCTACTCTTGATCTGAATCGATTTGTCTATTCTGAGTGACGTATGACTGTACAAATTGGTTGATTGAGTATTGAAAGAAGTCTTGATCGTTATTCGTACCTAATGGTGGGAATTTCGAAGGTAATTTCCTTATCCTTAACTAAATTAATTGTCTTTTCTTGACTCAATTGTCTATTCTTGAGTTCAAATAGAGTCGATTGATGATTGAGATAGAATCAAGAGTTTGATTGATTAATATGAATGAAGAGATGAGTTTTGAGCCTATTCGTGCCTTGACATCTATTTTTACTCATCATTCGAGGACGAATGATCCCAAGGGGGAGATGATGTGACACTTGATAAAATTATCAAAATGTCCCTAGAAGGAAATGATGCATATAACGCATCTTTCCAAGCTCTGATGGAAAATCCAAGATCAGATTTGCGTTTAGCACGAAAAATTAAGAGAAAAAATGGTCTCAATTAGATTTTAGAGCGATTGAATCAAAAGATAATTTTTTGTAATTAATTTCAAAATGGTGTCTGTGCGAGCCCAAGGCACGACGCGCTAGGGATGTGAACCTATACTTATATTTTTTAAAAAAAAATTGACGAGAATTGAAAAAATCGATCGAAAAGCAATTTATGAAAATTTACACTTAAAAAGCATTTGATGAATCGATTTATATGTATTATTTCATAGCAAAACAGTTTTTTCAACACCTTTGAGTTTTCAGTCAAAAATTACACTAGTGCGCGCCCAGTCCGCGTTGCGGACTAGGCATTTCAAAGTTGAAGTTTTTTCTTTTTATTTGAGGGGCATTTCGGTCAATTCTCAATCCCTAATAAACTCAAAACACGATCAATTTAGATCGTTTTGATGAGTAAACACGGTCTTAAATTTCATTATTCTAAGTCCTTTTTCACAACACTTGAAAGTTAGGACTTGAAAGAGAAGAAAGAAGAACATAAGATCGAAGAATTCATGACGGTTGATTGGAAAAGTTTTATTCTACGTAAGCATGAGATTGTTCTCTCATGTGCCCTTTAGATGGTCATAGAAGAGTTGAGAGTCTAATGAGTCTATATACATGATTCTTGAATGGATTCTTGAAGATTTTCTTGAAAATTATATTACTTACATGAATTTTCATATGTTAATGATCATTATAAACTTGTTTTCTTGAATTGAATATTTTTCATGAGATATTGTATAAACCTTAGATGTAAACTTTTAAAAGCATGCATGAATAAACATAGGGATTGAGTCTAAAGCCTTGATTAAGAATGTCGATTGTGAACTGTGATGGAGAATGTGAGAATGGTGTTAGATTGATAGTACTTGATGGTCTATGAGTCTTCCCAACTGAACTCTAATGATTTGTCTATTCAGTTTCTCCCTAATGATTGTTCTAAGCCTTGAGCTATTGATTGAGATGTTGATTAATGAGATGATTAGAGTATCTATGAG
>JAOTQJ010000072.1:3253347-3287679 GCA_025642045.1 Solanum sejunctum
AGACATTTTGCTTTATTCCATCATACTCCAAGGCCAAAAAATAGTCAATCTTTGGCTCCATCCGAGATTGATGGAAAAACTACACTAACATACAGATAAATAGAAAATCTCTTAGCTTTCATTAAAAAAAATCACCTAATTTGATCTCATTAAGTTGCTTCATCTCGCAACAAATGCCCATATTTTTGTTCCACATTCTGTCTTGAAAGAAAAACAAACCAGAAATTTGCAACACTTCCACATTCAGTAAACCTTTGCATAAGATGAAGGACTACAACTTGAGAAGGATAATTTTATACATAAAAACTTACACATACTGTACGAGGGAGCTGTCTCTGGAGCTGTTGCTGTTTTTGTAGAAGCAGGTGTGTATTCAATTGATACAATTAAAATTCGACTTCAAGCAGTTCATGGTGGGGGACAATCATTTTGCAAGGTCTTTATTCAGGATTGGCTGGAAAAATTGTTGGAGTCTTACCAGCATCAACAATATTTATTGGTGTATATGAACCTGCAAAGAGAAAATTGTTGGATAGTTTATGCTGGGTATGGTTCTTTTCTACTGCAAGACTTGCCATTTGATGCTATCCAGTTCTTTTTATATAAACAGATGCGGATATATGGATTTTCATGGGAATTTTACGACAATTTCATGGACAAACTAATGAGAATCTTTAAATAAGGTTTTCTTAAACTCCTTCCCTACAACCAAGGAACAAAACATGTATGATAGTTAATTACTCTGGCACAATAAAGTGTAATTTACAAACCTACGGACCACAACATAAACATTAGACTATGGTAACACGTGCAACGCACGTGAAATAAATCTAGTTAAATAAAAAGGCTAGTAGGAAGGAACTAGCCCATTATGTTTCAACATCAATACTTCTACTCTAGTCTATGAAGCTTCTATCACTATCATATGGTGCCAATGATAGACCCATGACTACCTTAAAATAAAGCTATCACAAAGTCTAACTCTAATAGCAAGATGAAAATAAATGCAATGACCCTCCGAAGTAAAAGAGGCTCACCAACTTAGTTGAAATACTTAGATCCTCAATAGTGCGCCTATTGATGATCTCTGGTACCTGCCTCTGCATCATAAAATGATTCAGTCCAAAAGGGACATCAGAACGTGTAATGTACTGGTATGTAAAATAGCTTAATGAAATAGAAACAGGTATAATAATATAGAAACAACATCAACTCAAAATAATACTCAATCAAAATGTAAAATGTCTATCTAAAGAAAGAATAAAGAGTAGACAAGTGACTCATCAACCAATCAAACCTCATAAATCAACTCAACTCAACTCAATGGAACTTAAGTCAACTCAGAGTACTCAAGGTTGGAACTTTTGGGAGTTTCTCTTATCCTATAATAATCACTTATGAGCCAGTGATTGTACAATAGTCTCACTGATATTGCCCTAGTAGTTTGGTACTTGCCCAGTAGGGAACGCTTAGAATCCACAATGGATCCGGACGATTAACATATTAAGTCCTATTGTTTCACGACAATCAGGTGAGGACCTATCCGACTCTAACGGAATTTAATCCTTAGGATGAGAACTTATCTGACTCTAACGGAGCTTAGCCCTCAAGGTGAGAATTTCTCCGACTTTAACGGAACTTAGCCCTCAAGATAGGAATTAGTTCGACTCTAAGGGAACTTATCCCACTCCTGTGCTTGGCAACGTAGTAAATGAGTGCAAGTTGGACTTTCTCTTACTCTTACTCATTTTGGTGCTCGATACTCCTTCCAGGACTCAATGCTCATAAGACTCTTCATATCAACTCAATTACCTCAAATTAGCCTCGTAGAGACTCTCATTATTCATTAACTCAAACTCTAAGTCCTCCATTATTTTCAAGGACTTTAACCCATCTTAGTTAACTCAATTCTCATTTAAGAACTCAAAGACTCAGAAGATCATCGTTTAGAAGAAGTCGTTTAGATAGAACTCAAGAACTCAATTATGAAGACTCAAAGGATCATCAAGCTCAATTAACTCAACCTTGTACTCACATCAAGACTTCACACAACATACTCAAACTAAAGTTCTAGACTCCACCCCTAGGTTCATTACGCATGGTTTCACAATTTAACATATATGGTTTATACAATATCTCATGAAAAGAATTCAATTCAGGAAACAAGTTTATGATGATCATCAACATATGAAAATACATATAATAGATAAAATTTTCAAGAAAATAATCAAGAAAGTATTTCAAGAAAATATGTGTAGGGATTCATGAACCCTTAACTCCTCTATTACCAACTATGGGGCACATGGGAGAATAATCTCATGCTTTAGTTTAGCCTTACATACCTGATATGAAGCTTTTGACAATGATCCTCAATAAATCTCCTTGAACTCCTCAATTTACACTACTCTTCTCTCCTCCTTGGCCCTAGTCTTTTTCAAGGACTTAGAAAGAACTTAGAATGGGGTTTAAAACCCTTTTTATGCTTAAAATGACCCATTTTGATCATGTTTTAAGTCTAGGAGGGGTATGGAAAGGTTTGGAATGCCCCTCACGAAACTAAAAAAAAGTCCATCTCGGGGCATTGGGTCCGCAGACAATGTCAAATTTTGTGTTTTTTTCATAAAAAATTCTCCAAACGAGGTTTCTAGTCCAGTAGAAAATTTTTAGAACAAAACTAAGCATTGGTTCATGGCAGGTGCATATCGCACACTTATCATGCATCTTTATTGGTATTCATTTTCGTATAGAAAAATTATCTATTGATCCGATTTCTCTAAAAATTAACTGAGACCACTTTTTCACTCTTTTTTTCATATTGATCGTATATTTGACCTCGGATTTTGCATCGAAGCATAAGAAGACGCATTATCTATATATCTCTTCTCTAGGGTACTTTGAAAATTTTATTAGGCGTTGCATCGTCTCCCCCTTGGGATCATTCCTCTTAGAATGATGAGTAAAGGTGGATATCAAGGCTTGAATATACTCAAGAGTCATATCAATACTTGCTCAACAACTCAAACTCTCGACTCCTCATCATCCTCAACAAACTCTACTCAGACTCAGGAATCGACACATCAACTCATCAAGAATAAGAATATCAATTAAGTTAAGGGTGAGAACATTACCTTCATCAGGCATAAATAGAACACTGAAACTCAATCAATTCGAATCATTTAACTATCTCGACAATCAGTCTTTTGAACTCAAGAAGGAAGCCATCAACTCTAATCGAGAATGGGACCATCGCGATGTACAAAACTTTGTAGAAACTCTCAAGCTTAACTTCCTACCTCAATTCTGCTCTTTTTCATGGCACTCTACTCTATCAACATAAGCTCATAGATTTTATTCAAATCTGTACTTAACCACATCCTCTTATTCCGTTCAAACCTAATTCTAAGCCTCAAGGTGTCATCTTTAAGATGATCATATTCATACAATCTAATCCTCAATATTCAGCTCTATGCTTTCTCAGGGGGTTTCATTAAAAGATCATTAGTCCTTTCCACTACTTCACTACTCTTGCTCCAAACACCTACCACAATATCTTTAATAAGTTATCTCTATTACTCGCACAATAACAATCACACATTCAAGCCTATTGCACTAACCATTTCAACTGTATCTAAGTATTTCGAAGCTTACTTACTACTTCTACCTCCACCACTGAATGAGCTCTCACTCAAAGACACGCCAACATATTCTTATCTGGAGACACTCTAATTTACTCTTACCTATATATTGAACATAACAAAGTCTCATCTCTCCCCTTCCCTATCTCTACCCCTATATGACATAAATACAACACCACTATCCCCATAAGGATACATTCACTCCTCCTCTACCCACACTCTCAGTCTACTACGATTAACATAATTATTTAAACCTGAAGGAACTTATAATCTCCCCCTTTGGCAAAACTTACATCTATTACCTCTACATGCAAGAATGAGCATGATTATACATCTAAAACTTTATACTCTAACTCCTACCATTCACAATGGCTTAACAAGCCTAAAGCCAGTCCGTGCATAAGATGACATCGGAATCATTCACATTTAACCCAAACAGATCAAATATGATACCTCTATGGTGGATGGAAAGGGTACAATCACCACCGACTCACTTAAATTAAGATACATCATTAATGAGGGGAGGATCACAAAAGATACGACACCTAAATCAAAAAAATCATAGCTATAATAGGGACTCAAACATACCAGTAACATCATCTCGGTGTTGGCGTAGATAATTGTGCTTTGTAGGACTACATTGGACATTCCCTCTATAGGTGACCCATTTGTCCACTCTTGTAACATTTGGTACTCCCTCGGTGACATTCTCCTAAGTGAAACTTGCCACGCATACCACTACGTCTCTTGCCTTGGGAAATTTGGGTCCGCACTTACTTGTTATTGAGATCCCTGAGCTCTAACATTATGAGACCCATATTCATTCTTGGGTACGGGCACACTAGGAGATGAAGGCCCCATTTGAAGATGGCTTCTATTCCCATTGTTTTTCTTACCGACTCGTGGCTAAATGTCTTTGCTTTCTTACTTCTAAACTCCTCTCTATCATGCTACCTCTACTTATCAACTTGTTGCACATAAGTCATCACCTCTCAATGTCCATGTCAATAACTAGCATAAATCCTCTCCCATCTTTCGTTGGCCCTATGTTCAGCCGATCAACATATATCCCCATTCTCCCTCTCACGTCAACAACTATATCCGGAGCATAGCGAAAGGGTTAGGCAAACTTAGGTCCATACTCTTGCACAGTCATGGAGCCATGTTTCAGATTAAAGAACTCTCTTACCTTGGCCTCCCTTGTTCTCTTGGAAAGCACCTCAGGAAAGCTTCCTCAAACACTGCCCAAGCCAGCAATGGGGCTTTCTCTCCTCTAGCTTTCTTCCATTAGTCAAACCATAGTTTATACACACCCTTGAGCTGGTAAGCAGCCAGTTAGACTCTATTAGCATTAGCCGCATGCATCACTTGGAACACCTTAACACCTTCAAAAGCTTATCAATGTAGTTCTCTGGGTCTTCATTAGGTGTATACCCTATGAACTCAGGTGGGTGTATCCTCAAGAACTCACTAAACCTAGATGTAGTTAGAACATCCTGTAAACCCACTCTTTGTCTAGTAGAAGGTATTGTAACAACTTGGGATAAAGTCTGGATAGCCTGGCAAAGCTCAACATTCGAAACTTCAGCTTATGGGGACTGCTCAGCAGGGATAGCTGCGTCTTTGGGTTTGTCATGATCTTGGGGCTCAAGTTTGTTAGCATTCTGTGTATCAAGACTCCTTCTTCCTCTGACAACTCTTCTTGGAGGCTTGATCATAACTCTACAACTCATAGAGATGAATTAGAAGAGATGTTTTCATAGTGTTTAACTTTATCACACGAATTGGAATAAGAAACAAGTGTAACACTTCCTAATATCCTATAGCCTCTTGCTTATGAAGTGTGATTGACAACACACCTATAAACAATACTCTACTTGACACGACTTCATAGATTCCCTAGGATACTTGAACTCTGTCCTTTGATACTAAGTTTTTCATGCCCTAGGAGGGTACCTCAGATGTGGTCGGCGCTCAGAGATTATTACTAGTCCCCAAGCAAACCACTTAGCCTCATCATATTATTCAGTCAAAATAACTCAGAAAATTTTGCAGAAGACTAAAGAAGATAAATGGGAACATCTAATGTGTCAAAAGTTATTTTATTAAATAAAAGTTACTAGGAAGGAACTAGATCATTAAGTATCAACATCAATACTCTAACTCTAGTCTATGAAGCCTCTATCTTTGTCATATGATGCTAATGACAGAACATGACTATCTCAAAATAAAATAAAGCTAACTCAAAGTCTAATTCTAATGGCAAGATGAAAATAAATGCAATGACCCTATGAAGTAAAGGATCCTCACCAACTCAGCTGAAATGCTCAGATCCTCAATGGTGCCCCTGTTGACGATCTCTAGTAGCTGCCTCTACATCATAGAATAATGCAGTCCAAAAAGGGATATCAGTATGTGCAATGTACTAGTATGTAAAATAGTTGAATAAAATAAAAATAGGTAGAATGTATAGAAACAACATGAACTCAAAATAATACTCAATTAGAATGTCAAATATCTATCTAAAGTGAGAATAAAGAGTGGACAAGTGACCCATCAACCAATCATACCTTATCAATCAACTCAACTCAACTCAGTGTACTCAAGGTGGGAACTTTTGGGAGTTGCTCTTATCTGACAACAATCACTTATGAGACAGAGATTGTACAACAGTCCCGCTGATGTTGCCACAATTGTTCTATACTTATTAGGTAAGGAATGCCTAGAATCCACAGGGGATCCGGACATTAACATATTAAGTCCTATTGTTTTAGGGCTAGACTCATCATGAACTTCATTTACTGAACAAACACTTTGACATAAATTACTTCATAAACCTTAGATATTAATTAATATAAAATTGCATGAATGAACTTAGGAGATGAGTCTAGATCCTTGACATGATTACAAATTTTTTTACCTGAACAATTAGGTGCTTCTAACAAACCTATCAAAACTATGTATTCCATGAGGGCATGTGTAACGACCTGGCCCAACACTACGAGGTATTATCCGCTTTGGACATCGTGGTGACGGTGCCACGCGTACCCGCATGGATTTATCCTCTTGGATTACCCCGAAAGGCGCCTCACAAGTTAGATCCAAGCCTCTACTAATATATCCCAGGAACTCCTCTTTTTTTGATGTGGGATTCGCCTAAGTGAGCTACAGGCGTTACGTATAGCGGTCCCTGCACTCACCTCCCGTAGGAACTCAGTATCCTCGCTGAGGTTTGCCCTGCCACCGTACTAGCAGAGAGTCGGCTCTGATACCAACTGTAATGACCTGGCCCAACACTGCGAGGTATTGTCTGGTCTAATCAACTCTGTTTCACTAATATCGAACCATTCGATTGGCGATCGAGACTTCCTCCCATACAATGCTTCGTACGGTACCGACTCTCTATTAGTACGGCGGTGGGGCAAACCTCAGCGAGGACGCTGAGTCCCTACAGGGGTTGAGTGCGTGGCACCGTCGCCTCGGCTCACTTAGGCGAATCCCACATCGGCAGAAGAGGGGGAGTTCCTGGGCTATATTAGTAGAGGCTTGGATCTAACTTGTGAGGCGCCTTTTAGGGTAACCCAAGAGGACAAATCCGTGCAGGTATGTGTGGCACCGTCGCCACGATGTCCAAAGCGAACAATACCTCGCAGTGTTGGGCTGGGTCGTTACATAGGTAAAGGGACTAGATCCCATGTGTTATTTTCATGTAGGGCCTCAAACTCTTGTGTCATAGCTGAAGCACGATACATAGCTGCCTCCTCATAAGAACCAGGTTCAATGTCAAGGCAGATGTTTCTCACAAAATGCTAACTGTCTGGAATCAAGGCATTTGGAGACTATATGGTTATATAGGGAGAAAGAGTTGTGAAGAGGGGATGAAAAAATCCTTTGAGTTTATGATGGTATATGGAAATATTTCAGATGAGCTAACTTATAGACATAGTCATTTAGGTAGGTAGGGACTTTGTGTGTTCTATGAGATCTTCTGAATTCTAATGTGGTGGTTTGATGTGGGGGTGCAAGATCTGATGGTCCACTGTCAATTGGACTGTCAGATGAAGATGTGGCATATTGATTTGGTGTTGGTGTAAGAGATGAGGTAATTAGTGGTTCATTATGATTAGGTAATAAATCAGAATGTATGGCATTATCAACCTCATGAATAGTTTGTAATGTGTCTTATATGTGTAGAGGTGGGATGTCATTAATATCAATAAAAAGTATAGTATCAGGTATAAATAAAAGCTTATATAGTAGGAAAGGTGAAAGAAAAAATATATTCATGGAAAGCTACATCTCTAGAAACAAGTATTTTCTTTGTGACTAGGCTTAGTACCCATAACCTTTGTCCTAAAGGGATAACCAATGAAAATATGAGGAATGGTTTTAGGATCAAACTTAGTTCTTTGAAATTTGAGAATAGTGGAATAACATAAATAATCAAAGCTTCTGATATGGGAATACTTAGGTTTTTGCTTATGTAACAGTTGAAAAGGAGATTTGTTTGACATAAGGGGACTTGAAAATCTGTTTATGATATAAGTTGCTGTGAGAAGACATTATCCCCAATATTGTAATGGTAATTTGAATTGAAAAATGAGAGCTCTGACTATTTCAGTAAGGTATTTATGTTTCCTTTCTATGACACCATTCTATTGTGAGGTGTATAGACAAGAAATCTTATGCAAAATTCCTTTGGATTGAAAAAAAGGTTATTGTTTCAGATTTTGTGAACTCTAAACCATTATTTGACCTGATTTGTTTTATAGAAGTATTAAACTGATTCTATACCATGGCTACAAAGGCTTTTATAATTTGTAAGGTATTGCTTTTGCAGCTGAGAAGGTGAGTCCCGATGGCTATGCTGAGAAGGTGAGTACTTGCATTTGTTATGAGTGTCCACATGATAGGGTCCCCATAGATCAATATGGACCAAGTCAAAAATTGCATTAGTGTTAGTTGTTTTAGTAGGAAAAGGAACTTTGTTTTGTCTGGCCATTGGGCATATGAAACAGAAGAAAGATTGAATGAGAAGTTGACAGGAATTAGCATTCCTTTCATCTTTACAAAAGGTACATGGTCCAGCCTATAGTGCCACAACAAATCTACATTGTTACTATAAGATGTACCATTACATCAAAAAAATAAAACATTGTCTTTATTGATGGAAAACATGTTTCTTACAATAGAAAATTTACATAAAAGAGAAAGAAAATAACAAGAGCAGTGTATTTTATCAACTACATTACATCTTGGAGAAAAAACTAAATTGGAAGGACAACTTTCTGATTCAGAAATAGAGATGTCTTTGCTTTTCCTGAGATAATCTGAGCATAGAAAGTAGAGTCCATCATGCACATTAGCAATCTCCAGAGGCCTTTTCAATGAAGGGGCCTGTAGCAGACAAGCAATGTTAGAAAATAAAATAACACCCTTAAGGTGTGAGCTTAAGGAACTGATAGATATTAGATTGTATTTGAAAGAAAGTATTAGTAAGACTTTATATAGAGTAATCTCGCGGGATAATACCACATTTCCTACTTCAGTCACCTTCACATTATAACCATTAGGCAATCTCACAAGCAAAGAATAGTGTAATAGTAGAATGTTAGTGAGATATTTTCTATTTAAAGGTCATATTATGAGATACTCCTGAGTCTAAGATCCATAATTAAGTCTTTTCCTTAAAACATCTATAAGATAGTTTATCAAAGTTGATAGAGGATGTACAAACAATGGTACCTGCAACGTTAACAGCTTCACTAGTTTGAGTATCATTGTGTGCGCTGGAGTTTTTGAAGTGTGCATGTCCAGCAGTTGATCATACTATTCCTTAGTTAGATTTGTTGTTTTCTGGTTGTCATGTAGTGCATCCTTATTCTCCATGGTGCTAATATCAGATGGCATACCATGTGCATTTGCAGCAATTCCTTTTCCTTTGTTGAATCTGTTATTATAGCCACTGTTTATGTTCCTTTGAGAGTGTGCATTTGAATTGAACTCCTGACTCCTATGGTTATGTGAATTGTTTTGAGAGGGATATCCATGTAGCTTGTAGACTTATCTTTTGTGTGTCCAGGTTTCTTACAATACTCACAGAAAGATCTGGACCTGCCAGTGTTAACATTGAGATTTTTTGAGTAATTTGTTCTGAAGCTCCTTGTTGTTTCCTGAAGTAACTTGTTCTTCACGGAAAGTGATCTCAAGACACTCCTCCTCCATGAACGATAACCAGTGCCATCAAAAGGAACAGGTACCAAAGTGAAGCTAGGACTATCAGAGGGATGAATGTATAGAGGATTACCTGGATCGATTATTGTTTCAACAGTAGAGGTTATTGTTGTTGTTGAAGAATCTATGGCTATTGTAGACTAATTCAATATCTAGATTGAAATTATGCAACTAATGATGATGAAGATTCAGAAGACTTCTTCAATCAGAAGTTTAATCTAAAAATTCAGACTCTTAGCAGATGGAGAGGATTTGAATCAATCGAAGGAGATCAATTGAAGAATAAGAAGATGATGAAGTATTATTTATATAGTGAAACAATCAGACGATAGGATCGATAAGTGGCTTTGATATCATATCAAAATTAGAAATCGACCTCCATTGATGAACACTTAAATTCTCTCTTCTAGAGCGAATAGTAAGTCTGAAGTAGAATATTATTTCATTGGAATGAAAAACTTGCTCATTCATTGGGTAAGTAGAGAATATATACAAATCAATAATGTGACAACCAAACTAACAAACTCTAACTGATTCTGTAACTAACTTTAACTACTTCTAACTACTCTTACTGACTCGGCAATATAGTGTACAGATATGCTAACTCAACAATTTGTAAAGATTTTATTGATTATGTTATTGTTGGCGTTATTTATTTAATTAGAAAGTACTTGTTTCATTTTAGAAAAGCATTTCGTATTGTTGAATTAGTTTATTAAAATGGTGTCCAGAATGACTTAAATATTAATTGTAGACTATTTCAAACAGGGAAAAGGCATAAATTTTCCTCTCTCCCTCCCCCTCTCAAGTTGTCTCGAAAAATTATTTACACACTTTAACTATTTAAGTGACCTATTACATATCTATACTACATAAAAGTGAAATTTTTTAACTCTTTCTATCTCAAAATCTTAAATGTGTTTCAACCAACCTCTGTTAGCGCATTGTGCCTATAATATAATCGATTTTTTCACTTTTTTTTATTGAAATTATCCTTTTTTAAGTCTAATAAATAAAACCACCATCTGACCCAAATTCCTCAATCAAAAAACTTTAGAACCCTAATTCTCAACCAAAATCTAGAGATTCAAGCCTAAACTGAAGGACAATTAAAGGTAAATTCTTATTCCTTTCTCTTTTTCATAATCATCTCTTTTCCATTTTGATTTTTTTCTCTCATTTTTCATCAAAAATTATTGTTCTTTTTAGATTTTGAGTTGATTGAAGAAGTACTGTGTGGTGGTTGATAATATTATTGTTTTTTCATCAATCTCGGATGGAGCCAAAGATTGACTATTTTTTGGCTTTGGAGTATGATGGAATAAAGCAAATGGCTCTTTAAACTGTCTGCGCTTCTTTCATTTGTGAAGTAGCAATTAGTCAATGCAACTTTCGACGCTCCTCATGGGTCATTTGGAAACAGACGCTTTATATTTTTAAACATAAGGGTTAGGTTGCGTACATCCGACCCCTCCTCACCCTGCAATGAGCGGGAGCCTTTTGAGGCACTGGGGTATGTTGATGATGATGATGATGAATGGGGAAAGTGATGAAGAGATTGATTGAGCTGGTAATGGTGGATTTATAGAATCACACTGTGTTGTTGGAGAAATAGGGAAGAAGCATAATAGTGGAGTGGAAAAATTTTGGCATGCTTATTTCCATGGTTGAAAACTCTCTAAAAAGAAAGTCTATTTTGAAAGAGGGTAAACACGATAGAAACAAATCCAAATGGGTTTTATATATTCTTTTTTCCCTTTGGGAAAGTCTATTAAATTGAAAAAATCTTTAGAAATTTTTTCTATTTCTGGTCAAAGTTGGAGATTACGTTTGTTTGTTTGTAGGAGATATTGAACGGATTTGGGTGAAATGAAATGGACATTGGATATGGTTGAAATGAAACGGATATGGATGAAATGAAATGGATATAGGTAAAAACAAAATGGGTTCATTTAATACTTGGCATTATAATAGGCGAGTGCATCTCACACTCTACATACTATTTGGGCTCGGGATAGGAAGGGTTAAAAAGTTTCACTTTTACGTAGTATAAGTATGTAATAGGTCACTTAAATAGTTAAAGTGTGTAAATGACTTTTCAGATAAATTCAAGGGAAGAATTTATGTCTTTACACTTTAAAATATTATATAATAATATCTATTTAATTTTCAATTCTATATCTTCCTAAATAATTATTATATTATTGTTGTGATTTTTTCACTGTTCCCCAACCGTACGCGGATCACTAAATAAAGATTATATGTTTAATAAAAGATTAATTCAATAATATATATTTTCATAGTAAAAAAAAAGAATTACTTTAAGCTTGAAAATTTAAACTAATAAATGGAAAAAAGGTATTTTTTTAATCATTTATAATAAGAAATCTCTTCCAACTATGACTGTGATTTAAATCCAAAAATCAATTAGGAAAAGAAATTAGTATTTGAAGATATTTTTGGGAGAAAAAACTCTCTAGATTGAATATTGCTGAATGAGGTAAGAACAACTGCCACCGCTTCAACCGCCTAGCGCTTGGATTAGATATGCCAATTTTACACAAGGGATAAATATCTCATATCTTATATTCATTTCCTTTAAATTTATCTGTTTTATTTTTAATGTAAAATAATAATTTATCTATTTTAATTTATCATATTTTAAGTTTAACATAAAATTTAAGAAATTAAATTAGACGTTTAATAATATATAATCTTAAATTAAAAATATATGTGTCCCTGCAACCAAGAGATTGATTCTACATTAACACTCCTATTAGATCAACTATCTAAAATTTATAAAATTGTTAATCTCATAATCTAGAATAGGGGTGTCAAACGGGCAGTTAAATTGAAATTGAGAATGTTAGAGCAAGTTGAATTAGAAGGAGAAGCTAAATATACTGGATTAGAAAAATATTTATCAATTATAGCAATAAAAAATTATTTTCACTAAACAGTTATAATATATTTATATTGAATGCATGTTGCACTTTTAATACAAGTGTAGGTTTATCATAGTATTATGATATATTGCTATAAATAGTAATAAATAAAAAAGTATCGCTAAAATCAGTAATTATTTATTAAAACGGATCTACTTAAGTAATTTTTCCAACAAGAAATCAGATTGAGTTATGACCCGCCCAAACTTACTGTGATCTCAAACGAGTTGGGCTAAAATTTTGATTGGATCATGATCTGCTCAATCTCAATAATTATAATATATTATTATTTATTTTTTATAATCACAATTTAAATTGCAATTCAAAAAATATAAAAATAAAAAGTTACAAATTGATAAAAGATAGAAAATATAAAATTTATGAAAAACATACATTACCTCAATATAAGTAAAAAGTCTTAGAATGAATTGAAATTAAAAATTAAATTAGGATCAATTAAAGATTTTTTTGATATGGATTCAAATTTGAATAGATTGAAATTGAACCATTTTGAGCCAAATTCATAAAATTTTTGGAAGTAATTTGTTGTCTTCCGGCACGAAAGCCCTCATTTTACAAGATAACTTCCCTAAACCAAAACAGACACGTAATCATAGATTAGAGGGTTGAGGAGTGTGCCAGTCGTCCCCATAATGACATGCTACCTCCCTTGGTTTCACCTACACCAAACGAATTTATTCTGGTTAACAATTTCATGCTCGCTTTACAAATTTCTATATATACCTTACCAACTCTGTTCCATTCTTCATCACCATTTCAATCTTCCTCCACTGTTCATTTATTTTTTTTTTGTTGAATAATATTGATTCTGTTATTCGCTATGGAGTGTTCGACGCTCACTGGATCATTGAAACATGTGGCTCAAAAGTTTCCTTCTCATCGTGCGATTTCCGTTGCCGGAAAGTTTGATATCACTCATGCACGCCTTCAGGAATTAGTCGAACGTGCAGCTTCTAGGCTTGTAGCGGCCGGGGTTAACCCCGGGGATGTCGTTGCTCTCACCTTCCCCAATACAATCGAGGTGCGATTTCCTTTTACCTTTCTTTTTCATCTAACGTCCAGAAATAAAATGGATACATTAAGCTGGGCCATTGCTGAAATATAATGGAATCTGAAAGAGAAAAGGGGTTTGCTGTGACGTTAATTGCAAAAATTAAATGGGGGGTTTTTACGTTAGTTTTGTGATATAATCAGGATTTGAATTTTCAAACTAGTTGAAGATTTCCATAATGAAAGTACTAATTTGTCTTTTGGATTTTAATTTTTACAGTTCGTGATCATGTTTCTAGCTGTAATTCGAGTTAGAGCCACGGCAGCACCACTGAATTCAGCGTACATGGCTGAAGAATTCGAGTTTTATCTATCCGATTCAGAATCGAAACTCTTATTTACTGCAAAAGAAGGAATTGAAGCGGCTCAAGCCGCCGCCTCCAAGCTCAAAATCCCACATATTACTGTAACTCTGTCGCAAGCCGACTCTGATATTGCTTTCTCCCCGGCTCCTCCCGAATCAAACCTTGAATCGACGTCTGAAATCGTTAACGATCCATCGGATATTGGACTTTTCCTTCATACGTCAGGCACAACAAGCCGGCCAAAGGGTGTTCCTCTGTCTCAGCATAATTTGGTATCTTCAGTAAACAATATCAAATCGGTGTACAAACTCAGTGACTCCGATTCGACAGTCATCGTGTTGCCGTTATTTCACGTTCACGGATTAATGGCTGGGTTACTGAGTTCACTTGGGGCCGGAGCATCCGTGACGCTTCCATCTGCCGGGAGATTTTCCGGTTCAACTTTTTGGTCAGATATGAAAAATTCCAACGCAACATGGTACACAGCTGTACCTACAATTCACCAGATTCTGTTGGATCGTCACCTCAGCAAACCCGAACCCAATTACCCGAAGCTCCGGTTCATTCGGAGCTGCAGTGCAGCACTGGCTCCATCAGTGATGGCCCGGTTAGAAGAAGCATTCGGGGCTCCTGTTTTGGAGGCGTATGCAATGACGGAGGCAACCCATTTGATGGCTTCGAACCCATTACCCGAGGATGGCCCCCATATTCCTGGGTCGGTAGGGAAACCTGTGGGTCAAGAGATGGCCATATTGAATGAGAATGGTGTTGTACAAGGGCCTAATGCTAAGGGAGAAGTTTGTATTAGAGGTCCAAATGTAACAAAAGGATACAAGAACAATCCAGAGGCTAATAAATCAGCTTTCCAGTTTGGTTGGTTCCATACTGGAGATGTTGGGTATTTAGACTCCGAGGGATACTTGCATTTGGTTGGCAGAATCAAGGAGTTGATCAACCGTGGAGGTAACTAACTTATCCTTATTCCTCATGAAATGCATGATAACAATCACATGAAAGTAAGTCTATGGAAACAAAAAAGTAGGTCATGGAAACAACTTTTTCTTGGATTTAAGCTAACATATACCAATGAAATATGGAGTCCATCTGGGTTAGCTGATTAAAACTAGTTGATAAGCGTCTAAACGCTGAAAAATACTACTATTAGGTGTTGAAACCGATTTATAAATAAGCAGTTATATGAATAGAAATGGGATAAAGATTATAACTAAAAGTAGTGCTTTAGAAAGAGTATTATTGAGATCAGGACAAAATTATCAAAGTTTGGTCGAGTAAAAAGTGCAGATGACTTGTAAAACCATATATTATAGGCGTGCATGATCAAGTAATGTCTTACTGGCTTATTTTGGTTTATTAAACACTTTTTGGTGTTTTACCAAACACGCGCAGCTAAAGCAAAAAACTTTCAAACTCGACAAATTTATACATGGTGTACAAATCTCCTTGAAATTCTGTTACTTTTGCTAATTGGTGGTAGTTGATGGCGGAGACACGATTTGCTTGGATATTATGATGTAACTTCACTAGAATTTCTTTGATCGTAAGGCTGGCCCAGGCCACAACTAGGTTTCATGATTTTGGCTGCTAGTATTTTTTTCTTTTCTTATAAAGAAAGCCTTACCTAGATTATTCCCTTGGCTTTGGTCTTACAAATGCCTTAACAAACAAGACTCAAGGCATCCTATGATGTGACAACCCAAAAGACATGTCTATGAAATGGTGAAAAGCATAAGCTCTGTCAATGTAACTATTCTTAAATCTTTTGAGTGATTTTGTTTCTAGCTTATCACTGCCTAATTTCCAATTTAATAATCGTTGAGGTTCGATAGGAGGGGCTTTTTTAATAGTACTGTTGGTGACATCCAAATCTTTGTATTCTGAATGCTTAACCTCTCATCATCAATAGTCGAAAATAGTACTAAATCCTGAGCTGAAGAATGTGAGAGTTGGAAGTAACTTCGTCTAATTAAGCATTAATGCACTCATCAGTCGTTAGTCGTTATTGATACTCATTTTCCAATCTTATGATTTCAGGGGAGAAAATATCACCTATTGAAGTGGATTCAGTCCTAGTTTCTCATCCAGAAATTGCTCAGGCTGTTGCTTTTGGAGTTCCTGACGACAAGTATGGAGAAGAGGTAAGATTAGAAAAACTCCAATTTTGTGGAATTGGCCTACTTAATTCCATTAATGAGAAGTGGAGATCAACATCTGTTTGTTTCAGTCCCATTTGATTACACGTAAAGAATGATTTGGACATGTATGTATTCATCTGTTTAGATGTCAATTGTATCTCATTCCATGTTTCTATTTTTGTGGCGCTGTTCAGAGAGCTTGTCAATAAATTAAATTGGATTTTGGCAACCACCTATATCTATCCCTACCCCTTCCAAATGCTTCTATGGAAAACCAGTTACTATTTCGAAGATAACTTAGATGGTTCACACTCTCTACTGCTTTATAGTGCTGTTTATGGACTGTTGCCAGACTTGTTTAGTGTTATTCTCGTTCTCTGGCTGACTAAATCAAATATTTTCATGTTTGACAGATAAACTGTGCAGTTATTCCAAGAGAAGGATCAAACATTGATGAAGCAGAGGTGCTGAGATTTTGCAAGAAGAATCTGGCAGCCTTTAAGATCCCAAAGAAGGTTTTCATGACTGATTCACTTCCAAAGACTGCATCAGGGAAAATTCAACGACGACTTGTTGCAGAGCACTTCCTTGCACAGATCTCAACTGCTAAAGTCCCCAAGTTTGGAGCCTAAAAATATTGTTGGTTATATATGGTTCCTTCTCCAAAAATAAAATGTGCTTTTTGTTCGTACTACTTTGGTCAAGAAATTAGGACACAGTGCCTCTAGATTTTCAGTAATGCCGGAAGTGTATTCTCTTCTGGTCTTGTATTTTTCTTCTTAGTATTGCAAAGCTTGAAAATTACCATAGCAGTTAGTCTGCAGAGTTTGTACAAGTAACATTTCATATTCACTAATACGTTGAGATAATTGTTACACAAAATATTGGTACTTACAGAAGAATTCAAGGACTTAGATTTCATTGATAGTATGTATGTGAAGCAACACCAACCATAACTACACGGGATTCAGCACACGATGTCACAAGCAAAACAAAAACCCAAACACTAAACAGCATTTAAAAGAATGAACAGCGGAATGACTGCATAAACAGCACTCAGAAATTCTCCACAAGGTGAACTAATTAAGCTTCTTGGCCTTCTTCCTCCTCATCTTCGTAGTCATAACCTTCATCCTCAGCTGATGCATCTTGATACTGCTGGTACTCAGAAACTAGATCATTCATGTTGCTTTCAGCCTCTGTGAACTCCATCTCATCCATACCTTCTCCAGTGTACCAGTGCAAGAAAGCCTTTCTTCGAAACATTGCTGTAAACTGCTCGCTGACCCTGCGGAACATCTCCTGAATTGAGGTGGAATTGCCAATAAAAGTTGAGGCCATCTTCAGTCCAGTTGGAGGAATGTCACAGACGGTAGACTTCACATTGTTAGGAATCCACTCCACAAAATAGGAAGAGTTCTTGTTCTGCACATTAATCATTTGCTCATCAACTTCCTTGGTGCTCATTTTTCCCCGGAACATTGCTGAGGCAGTCAGATAACGACCATGACGAGGATCAGCAGCACACATCATGTTCTTTGCATCCCACATCTGTTGAGTAAGCTCGGGAACAGTCAGGGCCCTGTATTGCTGTGACCCACGAGAAGTGAGTGGAGCAAATCCAACCATGAAGAAATGCAATCGAGGAAATGGGATGAGGTTGACAGCAAGCTTGCGGAGATCAGAATTGAGCTGACCAGGGAACCGGAGGCAGCAAGTCACACCACTCATGGTGGCAGAAATCAAATGATTAAGGTCTCCAACTGAGGGAAACATCATGAGTCAGTACATTAATCTATAGACTAAGTAGAACAAACATCATAAGTCACTACACTAATCTACAGACTAAGTACATCATAAGTCAGTACAATAATACAATCATATAAAAGGTCAAATCCAACAAAATCCCAAGACCAGGATAGAAAGAATGTGCAAGCAAGAATCACCAAAGACAAAAGGCGAGCAATAAGATGCAGTATTCATACTACTATAAGTCTAAAATCATATACAATGAAATATCGTTTCATTTATATCAAGAAATCTTCCACTCTATGCTGAGCAGATGAATGAGTTCAGCAGTTAAATGGACATAGTTACAATCACAAGCTTCTTTTTTCCTTTAATTGGTATGAAACCATTTTTATTCAGAAGTGCCACATCACCTAACTACAGTTCCAGATAAACAACATTCAGTAAGCCAGATAGTTCTCCAATAAACTTTAGTTTTGTTTACCAGACACTTATCAAGCCATAAACCCATTATCAGACCCCTAACCACTTCATTTTACTCCAAGTCTCCAACTATGGGGAACTAAGTTAATAATCCCATCCACCCCCAGATTTTCCTCCAAATGACCTATAAAATTTAAGAAAATTTCACAAAAGAAGGAAGCAATGCGCTCCAATCGCAAGCAGATATCAACTGAATAACCATTCCATATCTTTTTTGATAAGATTTACTGAATAGCTGCTCTCCAATCTAACATACTGATGAATGAGAAGCTCAGGAACAAATACGATATACCAGACATAAAATAAATAAAGAAACGAGACAATCATGCCCTCATTCCATGCTGTCACTTTAAATGAACCAGTAGATCATACAATAACTAAAGGTAAAGCTAAAGTTGCATGTGAAAAATTATTGCTGATTATTTTTAACTCAACTTACAGCTTGGGGTAGTAAGCTTGAGAGTTCGGAAGCAAATGTCATAAAGAGCTTCATTGTCCAAGACCATGCACTCATCTGCATTTTCGACAAGCTGATGAACAGAGAGAGTAGCATTATAGGGCTCAACAACAGTGTCAGAAACTTTCGGGGAAGGGAACACAGAGAAAGTAAGCATCATTCTGTCTGGGTACTCTTCCCTGATCTTAGATATGAGGAGAGTTCCCATTCCTGATCCAGTTCCACCTCCCAAAGAGTGACAAACCTGGAAACCTGAAATTAAAAACAGAGTCCACATTCATAGGCTTTACAAAACAGACAATTCACTTGGATTCAATGCCATTTACTGCAACATAATCAACAAAATTGTGGCAAGCTCAAACTTCTTTGCTCTGCTAATTAGAAGCCTAACAAAAATTTGTTCAAACAGGGAGTGAATACAAAATTTTGGACACACATGCAAACACAATGCGTAGCTATATAGATGAACGGATCTCGTAGAAAAATTATATTAAAACTTTGAACACTTACATACGCAGCCCAATTACTGTCCAAGTAAACCACATATTACAAAACTCAAGAAGGAAATTGAAGCACATTGCACGAAAAGCAACAGCCAAATTACCTTGTAGACAATCACTGTTCTCAGCCTCTTTCCTTACAACATCGAGAACCGAATCGATAAGTTCCGCTCCCTCAGTATAATGTCCTTTGGCCCAGTTGTTACCAGCACCAGACTGGCCAAAAACGAAGTTATCCGGCCGGAATATCTGGCCATAAGGACCTGATCTAACGCTGTCCATAGTTCCTGGCTCCAAGTCCATGAGGACGGCGCGTGGAACGAACCTCCCACAACTTGCCTCGTTGTAGTAGACATTCACGCGCTCCAGTTGAAGGTCATTGTCTCCTTTGTACCTTCCGGTGGAATCAATCCCGTGCTCGGCGCACACAACCTCCCAGAACTTAGCTCCGATCTGGTTCCCACATTGGCCTCCCTGAATGTGCAAAATCTCACGCATTTTTGCTTCTTTTTTCGCGAGAAATTGAATGAATAGGTAAGAGAATTTGGGTTTAGGGAAATGGCGGAATGAGGAAACGGGGTTTATATAGTGGATGGATGGTGAGAAAACGGAGTTTGCTCGCCGTTACAACTTAACGGCGACCTTTATTTTCGAGGGAACTTTTAAAAGTTGATAAATTTTGGGAGAACAGTTGGGATGTTATAATCACGGGAGTTTGATATGTGTGATATACACGCGCTTTAGTTGTTGCGTGCACGTGAAGCGTGGTAAAGGAGGCATGTGATTACAGGAGAAATCATGTGAAAACAGCTGGAAGAATTTTGAGATTAAACTCTTTTTATGCTTAAATAAATAATTGTTGAAAAAAGATACACGACCCAACCAATGGAATGAATTAAGGTCACTAATTAGCCGCTGAATCAGGTTATTTAAATATCATTATATGAACTTTTTAAAGTTTTAAGTTTGAGTATTTTAACTTTACCTTATATTTTTTTCATTAGAATTTTTATTATTTGCATTCTTATTTCATCAAATTTATCATATATCTTATTTTTTTTGAGATTTTAGTTATAAAATTATATTGAATATATTATAACTAATTAATTTATATTATAATAATTTAATATATTTGATTATATCATAAAGTTAAAAAGAATGTTTGATATTTTTTACCCATAATTTCAATATTTGATTTTAATCGTAATATCTCTTTTGTGGTTCTATTTGCTTATCCTTACATGAGTTTCTCATTTTTACTTATTTTTTCGAATGTGAAATATCAACCAAAAAAGAAAAGTAAGAATAGAATAAAAGAGGAAAAAGAAAGAAAACAAAGTTAAAGATTATTTTTTTTCGTAAAAAGTATCGATGCATCTAATGTAGACTTACAAGAATATGAGAAAAAAATAAATATTTTATCTGTCTCATTTTAATTGAATTTGTGAGGTAATATATATATACATATTAAGAAAATATTTAAAGATAAAATTTAAATCATACTTTTCACTATTGTTCTTTGTAAAGTCATAAATATGTAGTGTAATTATCTCCTAGAAATATAAAATTTTAATAAATTAAAGAACAAATATGAAAAAAGTTTCAAACATTTATTTTGAACTTTGAACAATTCAACTATTTTAAATATTAAAATAGACTCAAAAATTTAATTAATTGGAAATGAAGAAAGTATAATCATTAAGACAATAAATTTAAACTAATCATCAAATTAAAGAGGACAAAAAATTTTCATACGCGAAAATGATCAAATGTATATTGAAGCTTTATTTAAAAAGGTCAAATATACCTATAAGTGTAATTTTATTTTGTTGAAAAATTAAAAGATAATTTCAAATTATTTTCCACTTCCATCAACTGAAAGTGAGACTAGTTTTTTGCTTAATAAAAAATATATCAACTTTGAATCAGAAAGATGAGGAGTATATCAATTATATTTTTCTTATTAGTATTATTGTTATTGTTGGGTGGGTAGTATATATCATAACTTTTATTTATTTTATTGTCAAGTTTTTTATAAATCTTATATTTATGTGTGAACTAAATTTATTTCAAATTTAATATTATTAATAAATTTATCTTGTAATTAAATTTTTAAACTTTATATTCTAATTATCACTTCAGCTTTTGTATTCTTTATGAATTTTTTTATTTATAAAAGGAAGAAAAAAGGGAATAAAAGATTACATATGTATTGCCGTAGTGGCATTTGGCCATTTTGCTGCAATTATAAAAGAAATTAGAAAACAAGTATTTAAGAAAATTATTTTTTAATACAAATGTATATTTATGGAAGCTATAAATATTAGCATATTTATTTTGGGAAAAAATTATAGGGAAATGTTATGATTCATTTTTCAATGTTTAACTAGAAATCATTCAATAATTAACCACTAATCTTTTTTAATGTTTTGAAATAGTATGAGAGAAAAATATATTTAATTTAATTTTATAGACAAAAGTAAAAATGTCCAAAAAAATTACTTTACAATCTGAACATGTTCTTTTGTCATTGTGATCAAATTTTGGGGCCAAATAGTATTCTCATATATATATATATATATATATGTTTGAACTGTTTACTTATTATTCTTTATTATATATGGCATTCATAAAAGTATTTTTGGAGCAGGTCAACATGTTAAAAAATTGGTTGAGTCTTAAAATTTTATCGGTGCCACATAACATGAGATAAAAAAGTAACACGTATCTGAAAATAACGTAAAAATATGATAAATCTCAATAATTAATTTTAAAAGACATATAAAAGAATGATTATTAAAATTTTATCAATGTCACATAAAATGGACCGAGAAAGCAACATGTATCTGAAGATAACATGAAAATACTGTAAATCTTAATAATTAATAGTTTAAAATATTTAAAAGACATATTAAAAGTTCAATAGATTTTACTGTTAATGCATCATAAATTGAGATAGAGACAGTGACATATATTATTTAAATTACATCAAATAATAACTATTAATATTTTTAAATATTAGATATATAAAAAAATTAATTAATTCTTAAAATTTTTTAGAAACATATAAATTAAAATAAAGAAATAATACATATTATTTAAACTTATTTAAAAAATATAACAAGTGAAAGAATTATCAACTTAAAATATCTAAAATAATTTGAAATTATTTCCGTGCAAAAAAGGCAACTCCCATTTCAATAGAAACAGTGATAAGCCATCTCCCAAACTCAAAAGGGAAAAGGAAAATTCAATTACCCTTTTCCTATTCAAATACAAACTAGGTGTAGGGTTTAATTGTTATTATATAATAATAAGTCGATAGATTAAGGAGGTTAAGGTCGTCGTGTCTGCTTTAGCTACTTCAAGCTAGCAGTTAAAATAGACATGTGACTATTAAGCTGCTTAGATTGATGGTTCAAACCTGATATCTTAAATCTAATATTTCGAAAATGATCTCAACAACACTAATATTTTTATATCGTTTCTGCTAATTATTATTTAATTATTTTTTCTTCTACTTCAACTATGAAATTATCATAATGTGTCTACTTAATTTTGTGGTGGCCATCAAAGTGTTTACTTAAATTTACTATGTCATTTCTATTAATTATTATTTAATTATTTCTTCATCTATTTCAACTATGAAATTATAATAACATGTCTACTTAATTTTTCGGTAACTATTAAAGTGTCTGCTTAAATTTACTATGTCATTTCTATTAATTATTATTTAAATATTTTTTCATCTACTTTAATTATGAAATTATATATTACCCATAATAAATTATTTTTCTATGCTTGACTACAATGTTTTACGATAACTATTAACGTGTCTACCTAATTTTACTGTATCACTTCTACAAATTATTATTTAATTATTTCTTCATCTACTTTAACTATGAAATTACAATAATGTGTCTACTTAATTTTATGATTGCTATTAAAGTGTCTACTCAATTTTATTATGTCATTTCTTTTAACTATTATTTAAATAACAGTGACTATTAATGTCTCTGCTTAATTTTACTATGTCATTTTTATTAATTATTATTTAATTATTTCTTCGTCTACTTCAAATATGAAATTATAATATTACCCGTAATAAAAAAAAATTCCTTGGGCGAAGAGGGGATTTGCTAAATATTATAAATTCAAATAATTTAAAAATTTAAAATATATTAAAATTATTGACTCTTCAAATTTTATCTAGATCACAAAAATTAAGAGATAAAAATAATATATATTGGGCTCTTGCAATGCCCGGTCTTGACCACTAGTACTTATTATATAAGAATACATTAAAATCACTTCCTTTGCTTAGTTCTCATATTAATACTTTCAAAATGGAAAACACAACTTTGTTTGGATGGTTATTATATATTGTTTCATAATGTATAATATTGCGTTATACTGTATTGTTTTAATGACTATAATGTTTGGATAGATTATATTATTCTTTGTCGTTACATAATTCATACATTTGTAATTTGAATGATAAACATACAAGAAATTGAAGGGTATGTGGTAGATTCCATAAAAAGATAAAATAAATGATAAAGTAGAATTATTAAATAAATAAATAAATAAAATTAAAAATGAAGAGAAGATGTTAAAGTAGCGACGCAACTACACCAAATCGGTCGTTACATAAAATGAGTCTTTTGATCATTACCTAACAATGAAATTAAATAATACGATATAGTGGAATTTAAGTAACAATCAAAATAAATATTGTATTTAAACTAACAATACAATACAATACAATACAACGAGTAATAACCATCCAAACAAGGGTTAAGAATACCCCAATGTTACCTCCTCTAATATTCATACAAAAATTGATATAAAATATATCAAGTACACTTCTCCCTTTTCTTCTTTACCTCCTTTAACCATTCAATTTAATATTCATACTCATGAACAACATTGGTTTTATGAGTAAAAAGTATTGTAGATCAAATTAAATTACAAGATCAAACAAATATTTGGAGATAAAATTCTAAAATCCATAAGTGGGTCAGAAATAGCCCTATGCTCGAGCTATGGGAGAGTTTGCTAACACATTTAATGGTTTTTCTTTTTATATACTTACACATAATCTAAGCTAGATTATTTGAATATAAATTAAACCCATGACTTTTAGTTCTAGTGTGAGATGAACGTAATATTGTTTTGGATAAAGCAAAACATAATAAGCAAGACGAAAATAGGTTGTGGTGGGATGATGAAGAGGTTTTAAGTTTGAATTTTTAAGGGGAAAAAAATGTCAAGAGCACCGCATCAAAAAAAGAATTCTGCAATATATAAAATTAAATTTAATCGGACTATAATACCTAAAATCGAGAAAAAATAATTGACAGGCAAGTAAAGCTGTGTTCATTGCAAGAGAAAAATACCTCCTAATTAATTTTTTTAAAAATTGTAAAAAATTTTATCAAGGACAAAGTAAAATAAAGCGGAGGTATATTATAGAGTTTGTTTTGGTAGGAATATGTTCTCTTCTTTTTTTTTTTTTGGTTTTTGATTTTCCACCCAGTATTCGGAGTTATGGAGCCCCAATTAAATTTGGATCGCGCATTGCAAGGTCCATTTGGGGGTGACACTCCTAACAGGATTTTCTATTTTGGGGGATGACACTCCTAACAGGATTTTCTATTTTTGGGGCTGACACTCCTAACAAGATTTTCTATTTTCAGGGCTCGAACTCGAGACCTCTGATTAAGAGTGAAACACTCTCACTAGTACATCACAATCCATGTTGGTATATGTTCTCCTCTTCACGTGTTACCAAAGTAATTTAGCTTAAAATTGTGTTATATATAATATATATGGGCCAGACTGTAAGGTGAAGAGTGGGGGCAAATGCCATTTATTGTAGAGGAGAAAAAGTGTGACATTCCAAACGTGGCTTTCACTCAAACAAGTGCAAAATGAAAATCTAATGTACTTTTCGGAGAAAGATATTTGTTACTTGTGGTGGTGCGATGGAGTGATCAAGTGAGACTACATGCATTAACCATTACACTTCTCCATCAAGCAAGCTTTCCAACCTTTTTCACTTTTTTTTTATCTCATGTCTAAGATCATTTGTAATTCTACTCTATTTATTTTCTATTCTCTATTAGAATCGAACATTTGATCGGTTTGATTTACATAATAGTTTTTCAATTTTTGATTTACTGAAAATATTAATGCAAACTAAACTAAAATAAATTTGATTTTGGTTTGATTTTTACAATTTTTATTTGTTTTATTTCAATTCAATTTTTAATTTATGAGATTAGCTGAACAAATTCAACTTCGTCTAAAATTTTAACCAACATATTTCCGAAATTAATTCTAATATAAGCATCACTGTTAAATTTAAATATTCAATACCTTGAAGAATGAGTTCCATAAAATTCACTCAGTTCTTTTTCAACTCCTCTCATCCTACTATGATTAGAACTTGTCTTGAGTCCTTGACTCATTTATTTGTGTTCACCAGGCTAAGCTTAAAAATGGGCATTCACCCTTTTATGAATGGTTTTGATATTTTGTCTCTCACAAAAAATATTTTACAAAAGTATCTTATATTCACTTAATGAGAATTTCTTGGATAAAATTGCCTCCATATCTAACAAATAAAGAAAGTTTATATTTTGATAATTATATTGAACTAAAAAAAGTTATATCTTTTTCTTTTTTTCCCTTATTTCTCATTTTTTTTCCTAACATTTTTTTTCTTTTCCTCGTTTTTCCTTTTTTGTTATGTATATTGTTTCTTTTCCTTATTCTTTCTTTTTTCTTTTGTGTTTTTTCCTGTCTTGCTATTTTTTTCCCTATCTTTATTTTTTTTTCTTTCATTATTTTTAATTATAGAACTATAAATAATATTTGTTTTATATATTTTGTATTTCTTTTAAATAAAATAATTTTTAAAAATTAAGTGTCAACATTCAAGATAAACATTTTTTTTTCATATTTATGATTTTGAACACATTTATCTTGAAATTTTACTAGATAACTCTTACTTTAGATGTAATACTTAGCATAATAACTTTTAAATAACAAGTTAAATTCCATGGGCAAGAGTTGTTTTTTTTGTGTGTTTTGATTTATGAGATACTCTATAGTTCTAGTTTTAAAGGCAAGATTTAGAGTAAGAACTTTATAAGTTCTTCCCTATGAGCAAGACTTGACACTACTACATAGTCTATAACTCTTTCAGCTTAGTCCAAGGACTTTCAAACAACAAGTTAAGTCCCAAGGATAAAGTTTGACACTATGACATTATGTCTTGATTTATTAGATGTTCTATAACTCTTGCCTTAAAGACAAGACTTAGGCCAAGAACTTCACAACTTAAGACCATGGGCAAGACTTGACTATATTTGTGTCTTGATTTATTATATATATAACTCTTGTCTCTTAGTTAAAGGACTTCAAAACAACAAGCTAAGCGTCATGAGTAAGACTTGACAGTCATTTTGTATTTTGACTTATGAGATATACTCTATAATTATCACCCTAGAGGTAAGACTTGGTAGTCCAAGGACTTCTAAACAAGTAGTCAAGCTTCATGGACAAGATTTGACACTACCACATTATGTATTGAGTTATGAGAGATGCTCTATATATAATTCTCGCCTTGGAGGCAAAACATAGACAAAGAATTTTACAAGTTACATCCTATGGACAAGACTTGACACTATTGAATTGTGTCTCGATGTATCATACGTTCTAGAATTTTTGCCTCTTAGCTCAAGGACTTAAAATAATAAGTTAAGCCCCATAGGCAAGATTTGATAACATCACATGGTGTTTTAATTTATGAGATATTCTATGAATATTTCTCTAGAGGTTGAGGCAGATCAATATATATGGGTCAGGGTGCCACAACACCCAGTGACCTCGATAAAAACTTTGTATTTACATGTATATATTTATAACAAATCGTTATATATTTAACTTGCCACCCATTGAACATAATGGTGGATGATATCAAAATCATACTTGACTAATCTATATATGAAGATTATTCTCCTCTTTGATTAATTTGGGTGAAAACATAACTATACCATTTTATACTAAATTACAAGCTCCTATCAACTTTTTGTTATTTACACAAAAATACCAAACTTTATTTACAAATTAGGCAAAAGGTGTTAATGCTGATGAAAGTTGATTTGATGATTATTGGGAAAGGAAAAAGTTTAATAAATAAAGTAAAATTGTTAAAAGATAAAGTCAAACGTGTTTATTATTACAAACACACACAAAAAAAAACTTTCCCTACAGTAGTAAAATTTTGATGATAAAAAAATGTAGATCCTTTCCAATTTTTTTTTTTTATATATTTGAAAAAGTTCTTTTCCTTTTACCTTTTGTATTTTGTACAATTTATTTGTACCTTTTTGTAAATAATTATTGCATATTGGCAATATGAATGTTCTATCATGTTTCATATAAAAAATTATTTTTAAGTGTGATAAATATGATAGTATAAAAATGGTGTAAACCATGCGTGTTTTGCTACATTTAGAATAGTAAAAATTTATAGTATAATTTTTGGTATTAATTAGTGTCAATTCGTAACCATTGATTCAAGAAAAACTTACAAAAATGACTATATTTTATGGGTTATAATATTTCTCTAGCTATATTTATTATAATTACCAAATATAGCTACAAGGTATATGGAAAACAAAAAACAAAAATACATGTAATTAATTTAGTATTTAAATATAAGTATATACTATGTATGTGTTATTAAGGAAAGGACATAACAATTTCTTTTCAAAATAGTAACAACAAATTACATTAATTAAATTATCCATTTTGAATTGTTAATCTTTCCTTTATTATTATCGAATACAAAAAACAGCTAAAAGTTGATCTTTCAAAAGGTTTTTCCAACTTATCATCTTTATGGTATTTTTTCTCTCTTTTCAATAATCACCATTTTTGTCTTGAATATAAATTGATACACGTGCTATCAAGTTTGACTCTTATTTTATCGATTAATTGATATTCTATTGACGTAAATGTTTATTTTTTTTTAATTATCAAATAGAAAATGTCAACCATAGCAATTTTAATCGGTCATTCAGGAAAATGGAATAAAGACAATTGCTACACTGAATACAGAGTAGATGGCATTGTGCTGATGGAATATGTCTCAAATAATGATTTGATCAATATAATTTCGAATCAATTAAGTGTTGATTTGGTTACAAAATTCTTAAAAATCAGATACACCATTGACAGTAGCAATACGTCTATGAAAATACACAATTACATAGGTGTTCAGGTGTATATTTAGTTAAAGAAGACGAACATGGGATTTGAGACATATCCCTTGTGCGTAACCGTTGTTGATAAGGATGTAGGCTATTTTGTTAATTGCAAAATTGCAATTCATGAAGAGGTGATGCAACTTGAATGCAATCGTGAAAACAATGATACAAACGATACAGTTCAAAAAGAAGATATCCCAAAATTAGCAGTGTACATGGACCGGGTTGGTTCGGATTTTTTAAATATCAAATCAAACTATTTATTTTGGGTTTTTTAATATATAGACTAAACCAAACTAATAAAATTTGAGTTTTTCAACCTCGGATTTTTTTGAATTTCTCTAATTTTTTGAATTTTTTATTTTTTTTTTGAATGGTTTGGTAACCAACTTTTTCTTACAAAATTATGTGTAGAAAGATAATTTTCCTTTCCTAGCCATAAAAGAAGTTGATTAATATGAATAATGAAGTTGCTTTTACATGCTAGCTTGCTTTTCAATTTCTTAGAAATTACTAATTGGTAAAATAATGTTCAAAAAAAGTATTAATTATCCAGTATATATAACCCCAAAATAAATAACAAAACTAAAAGTTGGGATACCAAAAAGATCAAATTCTTCAATGATATCACTATGAACAAGTTGACTAATCAATTTTCAATGGTGAATCTGTATATTCTGGAAAAAAAAGAGACAAATTGAGTACTAAATAAAATTAAAAAATAAAATCATACTTAATCAAGAATTGAATTTATAAAATTATCTTCTTCAATTTGCTCAATTTTTCAGACTTCCTCCAATATGTCTTTAATTTGCATTCTTTAGTAGGTGATCGAATCTATTGTTGAGTGCAAATAAGAGCTTCTACAATTTTTAGAGACAGAAAAGTTTGATAAGTATCAAGAGTTCGACCACCTATACTAATTCAGATGCAGCAGAAGAAATAGAAATAGAAAGAACATCCCTTGCAATTCTCGAAATAATCGGATATCTACTAGACGAAGCTATCCACCAACTCAAGATATTGAAATCCTTAATCTTCACCACATCATCTGTCAAGTAGGACTCAAGTTCAGATTTTTTTTCACAATTTTCATTATGTTCCATATATCTCTTCCACTGAGCTTGCAACAAAATCACTAGATTCACCCATAATGCAATTGTCATCTTCAATATTGCTATTAGAATATTCAGAGCAAGACTCGTTGTAGTGATTATACAAGAGACTCAAAGTAGCATACACATCTTGAGATTTAAGTTTTCCCAACAACGAACCATACGCAATAAAAAGAATATAATTCACATACTTTATTTTGTATTTGGGATCCAATAAAATAGCAACAATTAGTAACATATTCATACTCTCAAATTTTTTTCAATATTTATCCAGCTTGGATTTCATCCTCTTTGCCATATCAACTAAAATTGAATCATCACATTTAGTATACTTAATAATATCATTTCGAAGATTAAAAAAATCATGAAAGAAAGAGTTGAAAATAGCATATGAACTGCTTAAAAATTTCAAAGTTGTTTGATAGAAAATATGAAGAAACTTCACAAAAGTTTTCACATCCTTCCAATCATCTACTAATGGATTTTTACTCATTGTATCGATTTTTCGATAATACTTTTGATAATTTTGATCATCCAAATACATTCATGTAACATCTTTTTCAAATTTCAAAACTTCATCTAACATTGTATACGTCGAGTTCCATTTAGTTTTAATATCAAGACTCACAAAATTACGAGCATCTATCTTAACTTTCTCAACAAATGACTTGAAAGAAGTAAACCTTGAAGGAGAAGATCTCACGTATTTCACTGCACTTCTTATACGAGAAATAAGCATAATTTGCTCATCTAACCCCTCTTTCACAATCAAGTTCAAAATATAAGCATTGCATCTAACATGTAGAAACTCATTTTCAAGTATTATCCCTTTCCATTCTTCAATACGCACCTTCAAATTTTTAATGGCAGCATCATTTGCAGTTGTATTATCCAAAGTTATCATGAACAAGTTATCAATGCCCAACCTAATAAGCATTCCTAAATCTCCTTAGTAATAGTCTCGCTCTCGTGATCTGTTCTTTGAAAAAAGTTCAAAATTTTCTTTTGTAGATTCCATTGATCATCAATCCAATGTGCAGTGACAACCATATAAGTAAAATATTGGAATGATGTCCATGTATCATTAGTAAGACATACACGTTGGTTTCTAATAAGTTCTTTAAGCTTTTCTTTCTCTTTTTGATAAATCCTTAAACAATCTCTAGCAACAGTGACACGAGAAAGTACTTCAAAATTTAGCAAGGCTTTTGCCATTAGTTTCTTAAATCTTTATCCTTCAACAACTCTAAATGGTTGCTCATCAATTATCACAAATTCAACAATTGCTCTTCTAATATCTTCCACATTATATATCACCCTTGCCAGAGAACCTAAGCCATCTTCTAGCAAGTCTCTTTTGATAGGTTTTAAAGTGATTTGTCGTTTACCAACAAATCTAAATGGAGAATTGACATTTCATATTTAAATGATTCCATAATGTAGTAGTTCCATTGATATTTTCAGCAGTATAAGTTTTAGTACAATAATTGCATTTGGCTCTATATTGACCTTCTTTGGCAATAAATTTAGAAAAATGATTCCAAATCTCAGACGTTTCGCTACTAATATTTCCAAATTTAGAAAGTATCAGAGGAGTTATCCTTTTTTGCTTTTTAGGAGGAGTACGTCGATGTGGAGTGACTTTATCACCTTGTTGAAATGTCGCTGGCATAGTCGGAGAAATGTTGGTAATTACCTGCGTATCTGGTGCAGAAGATGTAGTTTTCATCTAAAAGAAAGTTACTACATATGATGAAAAATTATAATGAGCTTTCAAATAACAAAGAAAGAAGCTTATTCTAACTTAAACATAACAAAATAGGGAGGGAGTGCCTTCAAACTGTATCGATTAAGAAACACAAAGTTGAACAAGAAAACCAAAATCAGCATGCACTATAGACTCTCATTTCTTAACAGTAAAACCACAGTACGACTCATCACGGTACAACAAAAATAGAAACACTCCAACAAAATATAGTCATCCAGCACCACTAGTCAACAATATTAATGAGTACAAAACCCAAAATGTTCAAATAGAAATCCCAAAATGAATAATCAAACAGACCAAAATGAAACACACAACTCTTCAATAAAAATCGAATGAAATGACTGAGGATATTACCTCTTTATGAGTAGCGAACTGGTGACGATGAGCTTTAGGATTAGCTTCGACAGCATTCAAAGATCATTGCTTTCTCGATTTCGAAGCCAATAATTTATTGCTTCAAAGTTGTATGAACTTTCTGTGAATTGACTTTAAATATCAAATAAGATTTTTTGTATTCTTGAGAGTAAACGACCCTTTTGAAGAATCAATCGAAATTTCGTGAGATTCGTTTGAAATCCCCAAAGATGAAGCCAAGAAGACGAAGAAGATCTGAAGAAAAAGGCGTAAGAGGAGAGGGGTAAAGCCGTAAAGGGGAGGAGGGACTTTTCATATATGTATGTCATGGGCTTTTCATAAGCTCAAATCTAAATATAAAAAAGAATGAAAAAGTTAAAAGAAAAATATATATTATATTATAATAAATATTTTTTACGTATAAAATAAATTTTAAAATTATATACATATAATGTCGGATTAATTTGGTCTCGGATTGATTTTTTTTAGTTAACACCAAATCAAATCATTTATAGTCAGGTTTTTTTATGACACCAAACCAAATCAAACTAACCCACTAATTATTTTTTTTTTGAGTTGACTCGATTTGTCGATTTGGTGCGGTTTGCGGTTTGATTCTGTTCACCCCTACCAAAAATCTCACATTTTCTTCAAAAAAAATAAATAAATAAAAAATCAGAAGATGAATCAAACAAAATCACCAAAAAAATGAGTTTGATGAGAATACAATCACAGGAATAAATGTATATAAAAATAAAATTTTTTAGATGAAAGATATGGATTTAGAAGGTATACACCCGAAAAAGAAAAAAAATTAACTTGAAAACTAATGCATGCGCTATGAGCATTGAAAATAGTAGCGTGTATGGGAAATAACGGGAAATAGGTATTATTACTATATATAGGTATAAAAAGAAGATAAATAGACTGTAGAGTATATTTGCTATTAATACTACAATCTTTGCTATCTAATGGATATTATATTCATATATAATAAATAAAATAAAGTGTAATTATATTGCCTAAATATTTACCATAGTTTGCTATATGATATAGTTTTTCCTTGATTCAACTATGGTGACTTTATGTTGGTGTTTATACTGATAGTACTATCGTAAAATACACAGGTTTAATTGTGTCAATGACGGTATATTTTTTTTAAAATAAATATTTTGTATTTATAAAAAAATATTTTTTAAGTGAGATAAATATAATGGTATAAAAATGACTAAATCATGCATGTTTTGCTGCATCTAGAATAGTAAAAATTTATGGTATAATTTTTGATATTAATTAATGTCAATTCATAAGCATTGATTCAACTATGGTGACTTTAAGTTGGTGTGTATACTAGTAGCATTAACATATGATTTCAGTTAGGTATTTTTGATGATTTTGTAATTGTGTGACACATTAGATTGTTGATGTCATACAAGCTCCCATGGAAGCAAAAGATCAATCTCCCATTATTTTCAACAATAATCACAACAGACCAATTCCTACAAGAAAACGAAATCCAACAAATTACTGAAAAAATCAAGAAAATGGATGACTCAAAACACCCAATTAGATTGTTGATGCCAAACAATCTCCCATGAAAGCAAAAGACCAATCTCTCATTATTTTCAACAGTAATCAAATAACTTGTTCTTCATCTCTAACAAAAATTAGATTGTTGATGCAAAACAATCTCCCATAGAAGCTAAAGATCAATCTTTGATTATTTTCAACAATCAAACAACTTCTTCTTCATCTCTAACAAAAAAATAGATTGTTGATGCCAAACAATCTCCCATGGAAGCAAAAGATTAATCTCCCATTATTTTCAACAATAATCAAACAACTTCTTCTTCATCTCTTAACAAAAGATCAAACAAATCATTTGTTTCAATTAAAAAAAAAGAACTCGTGAAAAATTACCTGGAATGCAGACGAATTCCAAAAAAAAAATTTAAAAGATAATTTGCTTTTCGCTACATTTAAGAGTTTTTGGTTGAAAAATATAAAGGGATAACCTCCAAATTGGACCCTTAACTTGACACCAATTTATAAGTTGGAACTTAAATTTTTATAATGCACAAATAGGACCCTCAACTTGGCAATTCCTGAACAAGTAGGCACAGACCAATCGCTGACGTGGCGCGTGAGATGCAATCGCGATGACGTGTTTTTTCAGCCAATACTGAGATGATACGTGTGTCCACATAAGCATAAAGTATACACGTCATATTCCATATTTTACACGTGGCATTTCTAAAAAAATAAAAAAATAAATAATTTTT
>JAOTQJ010000072.1:3287779-3299299 GCA_025642045.1 Solanum sejunctum
GGAATTGCCAAGTTGAGGGTCCTATTTGTGCACTCTGAAAGTTTAAGTTCCAACTTACAAAATGGTGCCAAGTTTAGAGTCTAATTTGAGGGTTATCCCAAATATAAAAAGTAAAGTTACGGGGTGGGGAGACGCGCCAAGTGACTGCTGATAGGAGTGATAAATCAAATTAAATAAATGATTTGGTAAAGAACCAATGAAAATAAACATTATTTAAAAAGGCAAGTACAATATGCAACATTATTTTAGATTAAAGTACTGACTTAATAAATGGTATAGTTTGATAAATTTAAATGTTATTTTGATAAATAAAAAAAGTCTTGTATAAAATTATCTAATCTTGTAATTTTTCCTTAATTTGCTATCTTCCTTGACCTGTTATGTTTTGTTTCCTTATTAGAATTATTATTTATCCTCGTACGAAAATATTTTGATATTAATTATCAAATATATACAAATTGGGTCAATCCTAATAGTTTCGATATAGTTGGGGTAAATCTTATGGGCTGACAACTCCTCATAATTTGGGGGTTTAATATGAAATGGACCCATCCGACAATTTTAAGTGGTCTTGGCTTGCCCCGAATCCGAGAACTCATGAATCTCTGGGCTGTCCAAAATCGGATCGTAATGTCGAA
The DNA here is from genome assembly GCA_025642045.1 of Solanum sejunctum. NCBI lineage: Eukaryota > Viridiplantae > Streptophyta > Magnoliopsida > Solanales > Solanaceae > Solanum > Solanum sejunctum. Next base: position 3,288,418 of record JAOTQJ010000072.1, read on the forward strand.
TTTGGGTATCCAAACCTGACAAAAACCCTCGTCTTCAACCTTGAGCTGCTCTTATTTACTTCAGCATTAAACTTTAATTCACAAAGCAGAGGAATAATAGTGTTATAGAAATGGTGAGCAAAAGGCAGAAATTAGCTCAAAAACGATACAAGGAAGCTCATCCAGAACTATTCCCCAAGCCAGAACCAACTCCGCCCAAAGACCCGAACAAGAAAAAGAAGAAGAGCAGCTTCAAGAAGAAAAAAGGAGAATCCAAAGATCCTAACAAGAATCGTTCCTTTAGTAAGCACCCTTTTAGAGTCGCTGGAATGAAGCCTGGTGAAAGCTGTTTTATATGTAAAGAAAAAAACCATATTGCTAAGGATTGCCCTAAGAAAGCGGAATGGGAAAAGAATAAGGTATGATTTTAAACTTTTGCTTAATTGTATATTTGTATTGCAACTTAGCATATTTCTGGTTCATATGCTGGAGCTTATGATAGTTAGATATCTGATAAGAGTCTATTTATGTGATGCCATTGACCCTTGACCAGTAGGATTTATTGGAATGGTGCCTGAAATGCGAACAACAACTTCATAGGGATGCTCTTTAGACCTTAATTGCTAAACGGACAATGAAAATTGAACTGAATCTGCTGTTTAGTTTTGTCGCCTTATTTTTATATTTCATTGAATTGAATAATAATGCTTGATATTTTGGTTTCCCATGGTGTAGTCAGTCCAAAGTTTGGCTGCTAAAAATATAAGATTTACGCCAAATGTATGGAAACCTATTATGAACTTAAGGTTCCATAACTACAATCAAATTGCATTTACTTACTTTACTTAGGAAGAAAGAATACATATTTGATATCATTCTTCCCAATTAACTTCTAAATAACCCTTTACAACTTATCATTGTTACCAAACACCACCTTGGTCGTCAGTCAAGCGTCTACCACTCTTAATACCACCAATTTTTATTCCCAATTGTAAAGATATGACGCCTGGGCTTAACTCAACCCCAAAAGTTAGCTTGTAGGATGAGGATTGTCTAGGTTCATATAAGGAGACCAATTGCCCATCCCTTTTCCAACATGGGACTTCTTAACACTGATTAAACATAGGAAAATGAATTAGCAAATGATTTTTGTAGGTAAAATGTTTCCTTTTCTGGTAAAAACACTTGTAGTCATACCAAACTTGGACTTTCAACAGAATCTATTTAGTCTTGACTTGTAGTTTCATGGCCCAATATTATAAAAGATGATCTTTTGCTACACTAGAAGAATGTTATTGCCTAGTACTGATTTATGCTGCTTTTGTTTGATATGTGTCCATGAAGATATGTTTGCTTTGTCGTCGACGTGGTCACAGCCTGAAGAATTGCCCCGACAAGAATGATAAAGTGGTGGATAAGAAGTTATGTTACAACTGTGGGGAAACAAGTCATTCTTTGGCTAACTGCCCCTATCCGCCACAAGATGGTATTTTGCCTTTGACCTTATCTAATAGTATCTCTTTAACTCCCCTTCTTTGGGGTGCATACATTTCTTCAGGTTTCGAGCTTTTTTTTGTCGTTCTCATTGCAACTCCAATACTGGTTCACTGTCATTCATTTACTCTGTGTACCAACTTAGTAATGCTCAGTATGGAAGTCTGAATAATCAAGGTTAAACTACTAAATAAGTTGCTGAACCAACTGATGGGGTCACAGTATTGAACTGTTATATTGTTGTCTTGACCAATTGAACTCCATTAATCCGTACTTGCAAAATAGGAGTCAACCTAAATTGTGTTGATGCCAAGTTAAGAAATTAGTTTCAGAATTTCTTTGGCGGAGACAAAAAACATGCAACCGACAAAAAGAAAGTGCTACAAGAATTAGCATATGCAAAATTGTCGCTATAGTTGCCTTTGCTTTCCAAGAGTCCATCAAAGCTAATCTAACAAAAATATCTCTTCTATTAGAAAGATTTTTCTTGTTTTGTTTCTTTAAATTTTAGTAAAATCATTTATGCAGGTGGAACAAAGTTTGCCAGTTGCTTTATTTGTAAAGAACAAGGTCACTTGAGTAAGAATTGCCCTAAAAATACTCATGGCATATACCCAAAGGTACATATATTTGTTTGGCTTGAAACTTCATTTTCAATTACTTCACGACTACCATCTGATGCTGGTTCGATACCTTCATGTTTACTCGATCAAAATGAGCTCATTTCTAAGAAGGAAATGAAAAACATTATTTTCACAGGAGGTTAGAAGTTTAAATTTTTGATGACTTATTTTGCAGGGTGGTTGTTGCAAAATTTGTGGTGGTGTTACACATTTGGCTAGAGACTGTCCTAATAAAACTGGCAAAGCTTCTGATGCGGGCATCAGTACATTTAAAATTTGTAAGTACTTGAATATTATTCCATCAATCTGCTCTTCAACACTTCTAGTACTGCCTTGTGTCTTTACTTTTGCGAAATATATATCAAGGATTTCTACTGCTTGCAACCTTTTGTATGCTATTTTCATCTCATACTATCGTTTTACATGTTTAACTTTCTAACGTCTTAACCTATATGCTATTATTGTACATGTTCACACTCTGTACTTTCCTTGTCATTCAGTTTGGTTTATGTCCTACATGCCTAATCATTTTTCCCTCAACAGTTGTAGATTTAACAAGCTGCATATGAACTTGACAAACTGATCATCTACTTTTTTTCTTTACATGGCCTAGTCTTGTTTATTCTCGACCGTATAAAGACAGTCGACAACTTTGTCAGAAATTCCTTGCTTTCGCTGCAAAGCCAATTTCTTTTGGTGCAGAAGAGAATTAATCAAGCTACAGTTGTCTGTTTATCATATTTGTTATATGTAATTAAAGGCCTCATACAATATAAAGTCTGTACCTTCTCATGTCCTCTTTCATATACTCCACGGGTTCCATGTTTTCCATGAATTTTGTGGTTCATGTCGCAAGGGGACAGTGCATTTTGTTGACGTGTGTGGGGATTGTTTAGAAGAGAAATGTCATATCGTAAGTGTCTGCCATGTGAATAGCTTCGGTGAATGTTTGTGTGCTCCTTAATTTATTCCCTGATAGATTGTTTTTCACTATATGCTGTTGGCTTGGTGGTAGCAGATGCTGCTTGCTTGTGTTGGTTTGGTTTCAACTGTTCCATCTTTTTTTGTGACCTTTCCCTGGTTTCTGACAGCTCAATTTGAAGACCGGCCAAGGGGACAAGTTACCAAACTCAGCAGTGGGGATGACCTTGAGGATGACTTCAACTTCATTACAGAGGAAGTTAATGAAGACGGCGATGCTAAATTAAAGAAGAAAAAAGAACCTAAAGTTGTTAATTTTGTAGGATGAGTGATCCTGGAAAGTGCAATCTGTTTTCTTGGAACTGCTCTATATTTGTTGTCCAACAACTGCAATTCACTTTCGGTTTTCATTTTGCAATATTCTTCTCTCCTCTAGTTGGTGAAATGTTAGGCAACAAAAAATTGATTTAGAATGTTGCAATTCAAATGAATTTTCAACCAACCATATCACAAGTTTATTATATAGTGGATTTTATCCATTATTTGTACTAAAATTATGGAGTTCTACCACATATTGAAGGTGAGATAAAGTAATTTCCCAAAATATGTCAACCCATCAAATGATTACTAAGCCTCAAAATACTCGCAACCCCTTATCTAACATATGTCTCTTATATTTTTATAAATAAATAAATCAGCTTGTGTTTTTTTCCTCTCTTACGAATTCAAGGATCTCTACCATTTTCTCCTTCTATCCCTTTTTTTTCTATCAATTTTACAGACAGAGATCCTTATCTATTTCATTCCATGGTATACTCGTTTGTCATTTCAATCATCATTTTGTCATTCAACTATCTGGTTATTGTTGTTTGGTTTTAATTGCAGGCGAATGCTGTGACTGGAACGGCAGTGCAGGATGAATGCAAGCTAAAATTCTTAGAATTAAAAGCAAAGAGAAACTATAGGTTCATTATCTTCAAGATTGATGGTCAGGAAGTAGTGGTGGAGAAACTTGGCAGCCCTGAAGAAAGCTACGATGATTTCGCCAGCTCTCTACCTCCTGATGAATGTCGTTATGCTGTCTTTGATTTCGACTTCATAACTAATGAAAATTGCCAGAAAAGCAAGATTTTCTTTATTGCTTGGTACGCATGTAGCTATTTGAGAAAAAGGCTGAATAAATACATACATATACCCCTTTTACTTGGCCTTAATTGGTATCAATTGCCCGTGTCCACAAATAGACACTTAAATTATTCAAAAGTTGAACAAGTAGATACAAAAGTCTCATGTGGTGTCCTACGTGGCAATTCATGTCCTAAATGACATCCTATATTTATTATGCCCATGAAACACATGTGTTTATTTGTTCAACTTTATACTAGTTTGAGTTCCTATTTGTGCACACCCAAAATTACAGGGCATAGCGTTATCAGCTGTAGGGCATAGCGTTATCAGCTAAGCCATTTTAAAAGGACACATTATTATGTATTTAAAAGCAAGAAGGGATAAAGTTCACTCTGAGAAAGAGGGGGTATATAGGGCAAGATGCAAGGACGTAACGATTGTGTGAAAGGCATTGCACCTTATTGCATTCATTTTCTTGCTCGTTAGCTTTAAACCACACTATAAAGAACTGATAGTAGTCCAATAAACTCAGCTACTTCAATTCATGCCAATTTCGTTCCTTAACAATTCATCAAATCAGAAAAACTTTTTTTTTTTCAGGTCAATAAAGTCATGAAATTCTTTGTTTTTGAGTTTTTTTGTTGGTTTCCAAAGCAAGCACTGAGCAAGTCACTAGTCAATTCAATTGTTTTAGGGTTCTTATGATCTCTTCAAAATTCTCACATCTAATTTTCTACTCCTTCCGTTTCATTTTATGTGACACACTTTGATTTGATACAATTTTTAAGGAAGACTTTTAAAACTTGCAATGTATAATAATTCTTAGATATTTGTGTAATTGAGAATCAATATCAAAAGTAAAAAAGTAAGTTAAAATTGTTTCCGGTCATATTAAGGTAGAACGAACTAAAAAGGAAAATGTATCACGGTACAGAGAGAGTATGTAGCTTTGCAGCAATGACTAGCTGTGGCCTCATTCTAATAATTCAATGTGATGTCTTTTAGGTCACCTGAATCATCAAGGGTGAGGATGAAGATGGTGTATGCAAGCTCAAAAGACAGATTCAAGAGAGAACTGGATGGAATTCAAGTTGAATTGCAAGCAACAGAACCTAGTGAAATGAGCTTTGATCTTATAAAATCGCGAGCCTTCTAAGTCAGCCTTATGTCACGGACTTAGAACTGAATGGCGGGTCATGACACAGCTCTATGCACTTTGCATATTTCCAGTTTCTTTGCTGTGTTCATATCATCCACTGATCTTTGTATTTCTGATGCAACACTATGTATGTGCCTTACTACTCAATATGCTGCAATCACTTAACAGCACTCTGTTATGTATCAAATGGTGATTTTTCTCCTAAATAAAACTTCTCATTGTCCTCTCTTCTTGTTTCACTTTTAAGTTATGTCACTGAGCTGCAAATGAATATAGTTTATCTCAACACCAAGATTCATCATTCGTGCTTCATTCTAATGTTAGATGATTAATTAATACAACAAACTCTATCGAAAAAAATATACCTTACTACGTGTGAGCAATGAATCATCATTGTTGTTTGCTTTCATTCTTCCAGTATTGCTGTTCCCATGAGTCAACTTGTTTTATTGAATTTTCTTTTCTATCTAGAATAGAGTGAAGACCTGCAGGACCAAAGGGAGGTGGCATGTTGCAAGGTATCGCGTCCGAGGGGCCTTCAACCATAGATTTCAACATGAATTTCTTTGTCACTCCTTCAGCTGGACATGCCATTGCCTCTGAACAAAGCTCAACTGCCTTTTGAGGTACAGTGGGCTTGTATTTCAACAGCTTTGAGTACTCACTCAAGAGATGGAACATGTAGTCGTACACATAATCCATTGTCAGTTGTTCTTGAATGAAATAGCTTGCTGCCCTGCCAATCGCCTGTGCCTATTTTGTTCACAAAGGAACGTCAAAACACGAAAAATGTTAACAGCATATATGCTGTGTGAGAATTGGGGGTAGAAGTAAATGTATGCCACATTAAAATCATCAGATGCATCAACTATTTCTAGTGACTAGTTTATTGGACAATGCCAATTATATTCGTGAACACCTGATTTTATACAGTTGAAGTTTCAGCCTTTCAGGTGAATTGGCAGCCAAACGTGAAAAGAATTGCGGTCAGATTATAGATTACCTCTTGTTCATGTGTATTGCCCCAGTCAACAGCATGCTTGATTGATCGGCATTTGTCATCATCTTTAACAGGCCAGTAATGTTGCAGTGGCATCAAACCTCTGGTGTAGAAATCGTAGTAGTGGGGTTGTACAAGTAATGTAAGAGAATCGCAGGCCAGAATATATTTTTCACTCACGGACCATGCAGATCCTTCTACATAGATCTTGTATCTGACATAATTGCAGAAGGAATAAAAGAGAAAAATAGAACATTTAGAAAGATATAATTAACAAACACGGACACGTTAATGAAAAAATAAAGCCATAGAGGTACAAAAATCAACTTTATTTTCGTACCTGTGGATGCACTGACTAGCTAAGTCTGATTGCTTGTAATCTTGCTTCTGTTCTTGAATCCAGTCCTACAAATATGACAGCAGTAGTTAAACAAAGTCGAGAGTGCTCGTCTCACTTTTTCAAATTTGACATACAGTAGAAGCTATTGTGTGCCTTCATGTGTAATACTCCTACTCCTAGCATATAGGGTCATGATGGATTTGTATTTTCTGACAAGCAACGACGAACATGATTGCATATATCAAAGAACAAGATACCTGAGCATATACGCGTGCATTCCAATCCTGCTCTTCTGTAACATTGCACTTGAGCAGATCCTTCCTGGTTTCAGCAACAGCTGGATTGCCTTTCCAGTATGCGTATGGTTCCCTGTCGGTCCATTTTATCTTCTCGTTACCTTTCTTTAAGTCCTTTGACAAAATCTTCCAAGGCTTTATATTAATCTCTGGCCTAAACAATGTTTTCGGAACAAAAAGAGAGAAGGTTCACTAAAACTTCTAAAATTATCAAATTAATATGCATGCAAGAAAATTAAGGTTTGTACCATCCCCAGAATGACCAGTCCGGAAAAACAATATCCAAACTCGTATCATTCCCACAGTATCGGAACAGCGGTGGAGGAGTAGGAGCCTTAGGGTGTCGATAGAATTCAGTCTTAATAACTGGCCAGTCAACACAGTCGAACATGAGGTCCAAATCAGGCACTTTACCAGGGTACCTCCGTAACATTTGTAAAATGCCCCATAATGTAAATGTGTCTCTGCTTTGAAATGCCTTTCGATAGGTTTCAACATATGCTCTTCCATTTACTATCACCAACCGAAAATCTGCTGTCCTTTTGGCTCGCATCACCATTTCTTTAGTGATTCCTGTTTCTCTCCAAGGCCACAGGTCATCATAGATCCAACGGAAGTAATCTGGACACATAGGCGGAGGAGTTGATGAAGAGGCTTGATTTTGATCCGTGAACTTTGACGGGTAGTAAGATGCAGGACAAGTAGTTGTGAGGTTCCCAAGTGTACAATTTAGTTCGATTTTCAGTTTCTTTTGGGGTTGTTTTGAGACTGCTGGAGTTGTATCAGCGCGATTGTGGCTTAATATCGTCTTTTGTGGAGAATAACCTGTGATGGACTGTCAATTTGGAAGAATAAACCATTAGCCAGATTCAATAAGATGATGAATTGGTTCAGGTTTTAGACAAGAACAAGATGTGAATAATGAACGGTTATTGGTATAGTGTCACCACAAACAATTAAAAAGTGGAACAAAATCTTTTAGACTAGCTAGGATGTTCATTTCATTCTTTTACCCTGGGCTGTGTCTCCATCGTAAAGCCACTAGAACAACCGGTTGGGGCTCTAAATTTTTTAGGGGTGATAATTAAGAAATAGAATAGCGTTAATTATAATATAAATTTCGACATTACCAATCCAATTGCGGCAAATTTCTAGTACAGTCAATTATTATTTGTGATATACCTCAAAATTATAAATCTGAGAAGTCTCATGACCAGCAATAACAATACATCCAATGTATTTCTACTACAAGTGGGGCTTGGAAATGATGACGTATGCACAATCTTATCAAGAGTTTATTTTTGATAAAACCTTGGCTCAATTAAAAGATAATAAAAACATGTATAAAAAGAAAAATATACTCGTGAAACAGATATTTTAAGAACATAATGGAGAAGAAAACAGTACCAACTACACAAAATATAACAATCAAAACAAAAGAATCAACATATAATAATAAAATTAAAGAACAAATTAAAATAGCATGTGAGTGAGTATCGATAACAATAGTAATGACAAAGATCAAACAATACCCTACTAAAAACCAAAATTAGTTACAAACTACATCGCTCATCTGTAGCTATCTTGCTCGTACCTTATCGTTAAATAGAATGAACAATGAATTTTGTTATGTAACTACAAAATTTATTTATCATTAAATTCTACTTTTTTATAGCACTCAATCACGTACTTAAGTTTTACTCTAATCCTTCAACTTCATATCTTCCTATCGTAATGTCAAGTCATCTTCCTTGTTAAGTTACAAGTGAGATATGCCCTCAATTAGCTTTAACTCCGCGTCAAGTCAAGTAATTAAGTGTAACTGAAACAGTAACGTAAATAGATAAAATAATAAATTATTCCTTAATTTTATAAAAAAGTTAAATATTAATCCTTAAAATAATATAATGGCAAATAAGAAAAAGGACTAAAAAAGTGGAGGACGAACACGTGGATTTGTAGAACATTGGCAGCAGGACCGATGAACTCCTAATCGAAGCATAAAATAATGCCACGTAAAATTACACTTAGGACACTTGGCGTGATTTTTCACACGAAAATTGTTTTATGGTCTCTTGTCTCGTATGATGTTTTAACAGCGTACTTTCCGACAAAAATAAAACGCTAAACGACAGCGTAAAAGGTTGGTAAAACTACAAACCCGCCGCAAATTCGCCCAACAGTTTTCTTTTGCACATTCATAATGTACGGCCGCTTATTGTTGCTCAGAAGAACTTTTCAGTAATTTAAAATAAATTATTTATTTTTAAAATTTTAAAAAAATTAAGTACTAAAATTATGTTGAAACATAAATATAAAGGAAATATTTTAGCTTTTTCAAATTTCAAAAAATCAATTTTAAATCAAGTTATAAAAAGATATAGTAGTTGTATCGGAATTCGGTCGAACAAAATGTATAGCCAAACAAACAAAATTTTAAATATAAAAGTTCAAAAGTAGCTCATCCTCTTGCTCGAGGGTGGATCCAAAATTTTCACCGTAAAAGTTTGACAATAAACATAAAATATCTAAAATTTAAACAAAAAATCTTAAAAGTGAATTTTACTTTCCTTAAATTATTAGTATGTCCATTTTGTCATAGAATTTCAAAATCTATCTATATACATATAAAATAGATATAAATTAAGAAGTATATACATGAGCACGAAAAATCAGAAATTATAATACCGTGAAAAAAACATACAAACACTCATTATTTCACCACTAAGATTTATTATAAAAAATATTTTAATTATAAAATATGACAAAACTTTATATATTTCAGTCCGAATAGTAAGCTGTATCAGAGAAAATGAATGAAAAAAAATCACATTCTATAACCCTTAATTTCCCTGGAATTCGCGCTTTATCATTATCATTAACATAAATAGAGTTTTATGTAATTAAGAAAAAGCACACTAATTAAAAATTAAGAAAAGACAAACTTACATTAATGTCGAAGGGAGAGTTGAGGAAGCGCGTGGAAAGGATAGCTCCGATGAAAAGGATAACGGAGACGAAGAGTGTTAGTGAAGATCTCGCCGTCTTCGACGCCATTAATGATTTTTTAAGCCAATCAGCTTAGCTGAATAATATCACTTGTCACTCATGCACCGCCAAATACAAATCAATTATACCAAAATATACTAGTCCATTTTTTCTTCCATATTAAATGTCAAAATATACACCAAACTTTGACTTTTTTTATTTTTAGAAAGAGATTGACAAGACCTTATTTCAATTTTGTAAAATTACAGACCCCATTGGTCAAGAAATTAAAAGAGGCTGAAGATATTTTGACTTTTCTAACCTTGACTAGTCCATCGGTAACATTATCTAAAATGAAAATATGTATAAATACAGAATATTGAATATGAATGGTGTGGAGATGAGGAGGTGAATCTTTATTTATAGGAAGAAAGAGAATAATGTGAAGTTTTGGCAGTAATTAATGGAGTATGCTGCAAAATCAGGTGATCTTTTTTAAAGGAATAAATAAAGCAGAGTTGTTCAACAGGGTTTTCGGTAAAAGTTTTAGATATTTAGACAATTAGCATTGTGCCAAGGTTGCCTGGGTTGGGTGGGTGACAGACAGGATTGTCACTAACAAAATTTAAAATTTTTAAAAATAATCATACCAATTAATTAATTAAAGAGGGTTTAATATTTATATAAAATTTATTTTAATTATATATAAATAATATATAATTTTTTTATTGAATGAATTTTGACGAACCCCTTAATAAAGGGGTAGCTTCACTCTGGGGATGGGGTCACCAAGTATATATTTTTTTGTCTAATAATAATTATTTATTGCTAAATCAATATTTATATTATCAAATTATTCTTATTAAATATAAGTATTAAAATATTAAAAAAATAAATATGATTTTAATAATAAAAATAAATTATTTATTAATTTTATAAAATTAAACATCATAA
>JAOTQJ010000072.1:3300961-3341297 GCA_025642045.1 Solanum sejunctum
TAACTCAAAATATTTATCTAAAGTTTGCTTATAAAAAAATAACACATAAACTTAAAAATAATAATTATTTTATATCTTCAAATTTTATTATATAATCTTATCTAGTAGTTTTAGGGATATTTTCGAGCTAAAAAAATGTCGGTGTGTATTTTTAGATAAAAAACTAGTGGAGAAAATTTGAGAGCGATATGTCACGACCATCTACTTGACTTCAAATAAGAAATTCTGATCTTCTCGTTCTTTATCTTTCAAAACTTGATTAAAATGCTGATATTGCATACATATATAACGAAATAAAAATAATACTCATTTTTTCGACTTTGCAGTTGTGCAATATCTGTACAAAGTGAGTTCATGCAAGAAGCCCAAATCTTTGATATATTTTTATACCAACTATATTCATTTAGATGATTTTTTTAATTTTATTATAGAGATCATTAAAAATATTAATTTATTAACATTAATAACCAAAATTTCAAAGACACACTTAAACTTTTATTTGATCCTATTACCCCCTAAACTTATTTTTTCGTAATTTAATGCTCCTTTTTTGCCTATGTGGCATGTGGGGTTCGCGCATGTACTACGCACAAATATAATTTAGCTGGTTAGGTGTATTAAGTAGACAAATAAGAACTATTTAATTACGAAAAAAATAATTCCAGGGAGAGGGGGTAATAAGACAAAGTTAAAGTTTAAGTGTGTCTTTGAGATTTTGGTTATAGTTTTTTTTGGGGGGGGGGGGGGGGGGGGGGGGTACTTGTGCATTTTCCCAAAAAACAAAGTAGTTTTTTATTTTATTTGAAAGTAATTTAGATAATTTATCCCATAAAATTACTAAAACACCCTTAAACTTTATCGTGCGTACAACATATTTTTCCGAGCTCTGATGGAAAATTTGAGACGGAATTTGCGATTAGTACGAAAAATTGAGTAAAAAAATAGTCTCGACTCGACTTTATTGTGAAAAAAATGAGATTTATATTTTTCAAAGTGAGCCCAAAACAGTGAGATTTCTGCGCCCCTTCCACGAAGCGGAGAGGACGCGGAACCACACTTGTATTTTTTTTTAAAAATTTATGAAAAACTGAGAAAATGTGAAAAAGTACAAAATTGCACTAGTGTACTTTGCGTACTAGTGTATGAGAAGCTGTTTTTTTCTTTTAATTCGGAAAGGATAATTTCGTCCTTCTTGATATATTTTTATATTCCCAGGTCGATTTTAAAACGTAAATTTGTACAGGGTTTAGACCCATTATTTTTTAAAGATTTTTACGCTAAGTCTAAGAGAGAAGAAGGAGAAACAAGTGAGGGTTTCTAGAGAAGATTCAATCCTTGAAGAAAATCTCCATTCTCAAGTATGTAAAGACTACCCAAAAGCATGGAATTGTTCTTCCATGTGTCCAAGATAGAGTTAGGATGTATAATTGACATTTAAAAGTCTTAAATTGTGATTCTTGAAAGTTTCTTGATTTTTAGCATGAAATTCTTGAATATTATCTTTATTCTTGATTTTATGATTTGAACTATATTTTACATCATAAATTGATGATCATCACGTACAAAGTTTACTGTGTAATCTTCATTACTATGTGATCATGATTCAACCCTTGCAAATTCTCTTTGTGAACACTTGAGTAATGAACTTAGAGGGGGATGTCTAGAGCCTTGATTGTCTGAATGTGGTGTTTGACTGAGTTTGAGTCCGGAGGTGATGAGTGTTGATGACTGTGGTAGCTGAAATTATATTAGTAGAGTCGGATGAATATATTCCCTTGAATTTGAAAAGATAGTCTTGCCCGTAGAGGTTGAGTGATGGGAATCCTTGATGAATTGGTAGACTTATGAGCATGTCGAGTCTTGGGAGGAGTATTGAGCACCAAAAATGAGTAAGAGTGAGTCTCACTCGCACTCGTTACCTACGCGGTCAGCGTAGCAGAGGATTGGACCGTGAGAACAGATATTTTCTTAGCCCCAAAAGAGGACTTACTATGACTGTAAACCCCTGATGTACGCCCTTTTACCTCGCTAAGGTACTGGGCGGATGCTGCAACGACATCGCTTCTTTATACCTTCACCGGCTCATAGGTGATGGGTGTAGGTCCAAGAAACTCCCAGATAGGTTTTATGATGATAGAACTTCAATGTGATGTGATGGTTTGATGTTTGATGGCTAGTGAGGTGATAGAGTCTTGTCCCCTTACTCTGAGGCGAGGCTGAGTGGTTGATGAGAGATTTTTATAATATTTCTTTTTCTTTAGCCCGTTTTACATACAGTACATTCCACATACTAACACTTCTCTGGCGCTGCATCATTTTATGATGCAGATACGGTAGACCGAGCACTTCAGCAGCCCAATTGTTGAGGTTAAGAGCTTTGATTCCAGTCCGTGGTGAGTCCTCCCCAGCATTTGGAGGATGGTTATTTATTTATCTTTATGTTAGTATTTCTTTTGATTGTGATATTCATGGCCTGTCATGGTGCCTTCTTAGATGTTAGTTATAAAGGCTTCGTAGACATAGACGATTGATGGGTGGTATCGGGATTGTTTTATTCTTGTTCCCTTTCTTTGAGACATTTACTCTTATTATCTTATGACAGTCGGTTATTTTATTGAATCTTCCGCATATGAATGGATGGGACGATGGCAACGAGACTAGGTGGTCTCCTTGGGGACTAGCAATAGTTTTCGAGTGCCAATCACGTTTAGAATAACCCTCATGGGACGTGACAAATACTCTTTTCTTACAGCTTTTGAATGTCTTTATGAAGTGGAAACCAAAAAAGTTAGTAGACAAATTCATGAGCTGAAAATTCTATTCAAGTGTTTAACCAAGTTCCTAATTATTGGGCAATGAATAGTACCACATTTAAAGTCAAACAAGTGACATAATATTAAACGAAGATACGTTGTTTTAAATATTTAGATTCACTTTGAAAATTAGTTTCAGCCCACCCTAATATAGGGCGGAAATAGGAACTAAAAATCAATTCCAAATTATGGATAAATAAACAAGTTGAGCTAATATAAAACTTGTTAATCACCAATTAGACAGATAGTAGTCAGACTTGAGAGGCGAAATCAAAGTTTATATCATATTGGTTCAAAAATTAGCCATTCAATTCATAAGTCAAATTAGTCGTTGCAGAATGAACCTTCGCAAATATATGTTTAATAAAAACAAATATCTTCATTGTTTGTTCTTCCAGTATTGTTTTTCCCATGATTCAACTTGTTTTATTGAATTATCTTTTGTGACAAGAATAGAGTGAACATCTGCAGGAGTAAAGGGAGGTGGCATGCTGCAAGGTATCGCGTTGGAGGGTCCTTTAACCATAGATTCTGACATGAACTTCTTTATCACTCCTTCAGCTGGGCATGCCATCACCTCTGAACACAGCTCAATTGCTTTTTCAGGTACACGCGGCTTGTATGTCAACAGCTTCGCGTACTCGCTCAAAAGATGGAACATGTAGTCGTATACATAGTCCATTTTCACTTCTTCCTCAAGGAAATCGTTTGCTGCCTTACCAATCGCCTGAGCCTAATGTGTTAATCACCAAATATGACGAGCATATATGAGAGGATTGGCTTTAGAAGCTAATGTATGTCATCTGTAGATTACCTCTTGTTGATGAGTATTGCCCCAGTCAACAGCATGCTTGATGGATCTGCACTTGTCTTTACTATTTACGGGCCAGTAGTGTTTCAGAGGCATCAAACCTCTGCTATAGAAATCGTAGTAGTATGGTTTTATAAGCAATGTAACAGAATCACAGGCCAGAATGTATTTTTCACTCACGGACCATGACTGTCCTTCTACATAAATCTTGTATCTGACAAAGAAATTAGGATTAACACTTAGGATCAGATGATATATGTAATTAACTAACAAGTAGGACGTTGTTAATCATATACCTGTGGTTGCACTGATCAGCTAAATTTGATTTCTTGAATCCTTGCTTCTGTTCTTTAATCCAGTCCTACATATGTTAAATTTATTTTACATTCCCTGACGATGAACTTACATGATTTGATTACCTGTTTATATATACGAGCATTCCAGTCCTGCTTTTCGGAAACATTGCACTTGAGCAAATCCATCCTAGTTTCAGCAACATGAGGATTGCCCTTCCAGTATGCATATGGTTCCTTATTCCTCCATTTTATCTTCTCATTCGCTTTCTTTAACACCTTTGACAAAGTCTCCCAAGGTTTTATATTAATCTCTACCCTAAACATTGTTAAAAGATCAGGTTCAGCTATAATCATACTAATATTGCAAGCAAAAAGTAATAATTAGTGCAAACTTTACCATCCCCAGAATGACCAATCTGGAAAAACAATATCCAAACTCGCGTCATTTCCACAGTATCGGAACAGAGGTGGAGGAGAAGGGGCATTAGGGCGTCGGTAGACTTCAGACTGAATAATTGTCCGGTCACCACAGTTGAACATCAGGTCCAAATCAGGTACTTTACCAGGGTACCTTCTTAGCAATTGTAAAATGCCCCATAAGGTAAATGTGTCTCTGCTTTGAAATGACTCTCGATATGTTTCAACATATGCTCTTCCATCCACAATCACCAACCGAAAATCTGCATTACTTCTCCCTCTCATGACCATTTCTTCTGTGATTCCTGTTTCTCTCCATGGCCATAGATCATCGTAGATCCAGCGAAAGTACTCTGGACACGTAGATGATGATGAAGAGGATTGATTTTGATCGAGGAACTTTAAAGGGTAATAAGAACCAGGACAAGTGTTTGTGAGGTTCCCCTCTGTACAATTTAGTTGGACTTGTAGTTTCTTTTGGGGCTGTACTGAGACTGCTGAGGTTGTATCAGTGAGAATGGCTGTCAATACAACAAGAACAAGACGATAAAGATCGGGTAGCTGAAGTTGTTTCATATTAGCATATTTGTTACTATAGCAGTTTCCAAAATGTAGCATATTAAGTTATTAGTCCAACTTTTTGTTCCTGTTCTGAACATAGAATTTAACAAGGACGTAAGTATTGACCTCAAATATAAAATGATCATCCATTTGTTCTGCTTATCACTTGAATAACTCTCTCTTTGTCTCGTTGGTTCCGCGAGATCATAAGCCTTGAAGATCGTCAACAAGGGCAGTCCAAGTTAAATTGGAATTAGAGGTGGTATAGGCAGAGAATGTACTTAACTAGGCCAATTTGGTGATCTAGACAATACCAACTGTTTCACCATGACATTTTAATGTTAAACTCGAATATTAAAGTGTATTATTTTGGTTGATATAAAGTGACAAGAATGTGTTCAATCATTATTGGTGTAGCTTATGTAATCACCAAGTCATATTCTATCTAATTATGTCTTGTAGCTTATATAACCTCTAAGGAATAATTCCTCCATTCATTTACCTACATAATTATCCACTTTATTCCTATTCAAGATAAGGAAGAATTCCTCGTCTATAAATATTGGTGTTTCTTCCTTTGTGAAGGAATGCAAGAAAGATGAAATATGTCAAGTGTGAAAAAATATTATAGTGCATGATAGTGAAAGAAAGAGTTGAGCTAAAAAAAATATTCTAGGTCTTTAACTATATTTACTATATAAAAGAGAGTACTCATATTTTGAAGGAAGGTGTTTTTATGTGGAGCTTTGGACTCTTCAATTAATCCAGAGTTGTTTGAGTTATATGACGTTGTTTCGCTATATTCTGAAGGGACAAGTCAAGAGTATTATTGATAGATTGATGTAGATTATGTTGTAATAAACTTGAATCTCCTTAAAGAAAGCGAGATATATGCACACCTTAGCCTGAATGAATTATTTATTCATTTTTCTTATTTTATTTTTCAATTGTAATTTATTGTATTTTTAGTAATGGATGAGCTGATACAGTCTATTCATGAGGAGGTTCCATGATGTATGCTATTTGGGGATGACATAGTACTGGTTGATGAAACTCGGGTTAAAGTTAATGATAGATTGGAGGTTTGGAGACATATTTTGAAATTCAAAGCGTTTAAACTAAGCAGCACCAAAACATAATATTTGGAGTGCAAATTTAGTGGTGCAAGGGTTGAAACAGACATGGAAGTGAGACTTGCCGCTCAACCTATTTCGAAGAAAGATAACTTTAAGTATCTTGGGTCCATCATTCAGAGTAGTAGCGATATCAACAATGATGTTACACATCATATTGGGGTAACATGGACGAAGTGGAGGCTTGCCTCTAGAGTATTGTGTGATAAAAAGCTACCACCTAAACTTAAAGATAAATTTTACAAAATGATGGTTAGATCGTCTTGGCTTTATAGGGTGAAGTGCTGACCAATAAAAAACTCACATGTTCAGAAGATGTTGGTCGCGGAGATGAGAATGTTGAGATAGATGAATAAGATTAGAAATGATATCATTCGGGGGAAGTTAGATGCGGCCTCTGTGATAGACAAAATGAGAGAAGCGAGACTAGGATGACTTGGGCATGTGAAAAAAAAAGTACTGACACTTCTGTTAAGAGGTGCGAAGGATTGAATTTAGGGATTATGCGGAGGGGTAGAGGTAGACCAAAAAAGTATTAGGGGAATGTGAATAGACATGATATGCATAACTTCAGCTCACCGAGGACATGACCTTAGATAGAAAGGAGTGGAGGTCGCATATTAAAGTAAAAGACTAATAGGCTAGTATGGGTAAGATGATGTCTGGCCTCGTGATATACTAGGTTACTGGAATTAATTGTGTATTTATATCTAGTGTTGCTATTGTCTGTCTTATATGTATTACTTTTATTGTATTTGTATATTATCTTTTGCTTTCTACTTTATATTTAGTATCTTTTGCTTTTGAGGCTTGATACTTTTGAGACGAGGGTCTTGCGAAAATAACCTCTCTATTTCAATGAGGTAATGCTAAGGTTTACATTCATTTTTCCCTCCCCAGACCCTACTTGTGGGATTTCACTGGGTATATTATTGTTGTAATTTATTATATTTGTGGTATATTACAACACCAACCCAGTTACTACAAATTCTTAGTAAAAATATCAGCTATTCTTGACATCAACTAGTTTGATTAAGCTAAGGTTGAAGACGGATTCAAAATTTTAATTTGATGGGTTCAATTTTTGTATTTTTACTACTGAACTCATTTCACATTAAATATTATGGGTTCATAATGTGATATTTATTAAAATTTTGATGATCTTAGACATACATATCTAAACGGCGTATTAAAGTTATGAGTTCGATTGAACCTGTAGCCCATGAGATACATCCGCCTGTGGCTAAGGTCCAACTTATTCATCAGTGTGATCCTATGTATTCTTTATGTTCTTTCATTTTTATTTTTTTTAGTTTGTTTTAAAAATAATAATTTCTTTCCAAAGTTGAAACTAATGTAATTAAAATATTTTATTAAAAAATAAATATTTATGGACAGACAAAAGTATTTAACATATTGATTAAAACCATAAGGGTATGTTTGGTTGCACGGATGAGAAGGTTATTTCAATATAAAATTTAAGATTAAATTTGTCTACTATTGATCTTCTTGTTTTAGATAAAATTTATATACAAACTGATGGAATTATTTATGTGTAATATATAGAAGATGAAATTTTTCTATGAGGTAGTGGTAAGGTTTTCGTACATTTTTTTGTTTTTCATCAAGTGTCTGGTGCCAACATTAGAGCCTGATTATATCTGAATTCGTGTCGTGTAGGGCTCTATTTGGAGGGAAGCATTCCCTATCAAGGATTTTTCCATTTTCAAAGTTCAAACCCAAGGCCTCTGGTTAAGAGAAGAGCAACCCCATCTACTCTACTATATCCTTTGACGGTGAATATGTGTTATTTGTACATAGAAGATGAAATTATCTTCTTCTTCTTTTTTTTGGTTGTAACCCTTGAAAAAACTCATTTTGTACTAAATGGTTCCACAGTTTCAGAAACTTTAGTGTCCGTCATAAAAATATTACAATGTGTCTAAAATTCATATATTATTTTTTTATCACTTTTTAAATCTTGTCTAGTCATGACTCGAAATAAATTGATTCATAAGAAATTTTTATTATTTAATATATTATGTATAATTATAAAAATAAATATTTTTTTTAGATATAAATAATTATAAAATTATAAATAAAATATTTAGATCAAAATGGGATGCCAAAAGAATTGACTGTTGAGCCGTATGAGGTAAGAAATTCTCAAGTACGGTTGATTCTAAGGGAAGGAATTGAACTACCTATTCTGGCCGGGGAGAACAGGAGAATAAAAAAATCAGATTTTCTAGCAAAGGCGTGGTTCCTTAAGCCCCACACTAGCGCTTCCATGCAATAATTCAACCAAAGGTGATCCTATGAAGGAAAGGGATGTAGTGCAGTTTGGTAGTGCCTTAGTTTTGGGTACAAAATGTAACGGGTTCACCAATGCCCAAATTTTCTGTCTCTGCCAGCTCCTGATCGACGTAAAAGAGATCCTATTCCCTAAGTTAACACTTCCTTGCTTCCCATAGGGAAAGGCTCACTAAGTTGCTTAAATAATTTTTTTAGATATAAACAATTATAAAATTATAAATAAAATATTTAAAATTTTATAAAAATTGGATGGATTGAATTTTGACTCGCATTTAGCTTATTTTAACTTAAAGTAACTTTTGAATAAATCAATAGCTTGTCCATTAATTAACCTAGTTCATCTTAATCCATCCAAATATTAGTTATCCCCCAATTACCACAAGAATTTTTTCATTATCTCATACATCACATTCTAAAAAAAACTATCATATTTTAATTTTCGAGAGTTAATATGATTAATTCTTAATACAAAATTAGATTAAATCAACTATATATTTTGAAAAATTGAAAGATCAAAATCTATTAGAAAAATACCACTATAAGTTACAACCTTTTGTCATATCAAATTGATGGGTAGAATTGGCAAGCTTTGTCAAAAAGAAGCTATTCCATTAATTCAAAAAATTATTACCCGCGAATCCCACTTGCTTCAAATTAAATTATTTTTTTAATACGAACAAGTTTTATTCAAATAAATTAAAAAAATTTGTGCAACACCAAATTAGATCGCACGATATTAAAATTACATTTTAGCTAGGCCTAAAGTATTGTATCGATAAACGATCAATTAATCAAGACATCAAAGGAGACATAACAAAATCAAGGAAAATGAACTTACATCAATGTTGAATGAAGATTGGGGGAAGCGCGTGGAGAGGATAACTCCGATGAAGATGAAAAGGGAGACGACGATTATTACTGAACATCGCACACTAGAAGGACTCGTCTTGATCGCCATTAATGGACAAAAATTGTTTTTTATTTATCAAGCACAAACATATGAGTTTTTGCTGCAGCTGTTCATCCAAATGTAGAAAAATATAAACAGCTTTTAATTTTTTTTTCCTATGCTAATTGCGGTCAATACATACCTCTTAGATTTTGGAATTTTTGTTTCTCTTCTATATGTCTGGATTATTGTAATCTGTAAAATGTATGTTTATATACTAGTAATAAATTGTTCGTCCTATGCACAGGCCTAAATAAAATAAAGGCATAATTCATAAATATATCTCTTAATTTAATCTTAACTGATATTTTTGTCCTTTAATTTTAGACATTCATACTAAACATTTTAGCTTGTATAAAGTTGAATAAGTGGACATACATGTCCTAAGTAGCATAATAAACATAAGACGTCCTGTAGGATGCAAATTGTCGCATGGAACACCAAATAAAATACATGTGTCTATTTATCCGATTCTATTCTAATTCAAATATTTTCTTATATACACTTAAAATTAGAAGACATAAATATAAGATAAAGCTAAATTAAAAAATACGATTTCAAATTATGTCTAAAATGTAATAAGCTAAATGTCTAGATAATTTTAAACTTAATGTCTTTTGAAAAATAACCACTCAAAATTAGTGTGGTGTCTTTTCCTTTTTTAACTCAAATTTCTTTTACACATGTAGTTGACTTTTATCAAATATATATGAGAGTTTACTTTTACCATGAAACTCATGTGAGACTTCCGTGTTCCTTTACTGACCCCACACAAAACTCTCTTTTCCTTTTTCTTTTCCTCTTTTTTTGATTGAATGAAACCTTTTCACCTATGACTCAGCCAATTAACGTCTCCATGTATAGTTGTGTTGCCACTCCATGTTACCTTTTGACCATCTTCTCAATATTGCTGCCCCCACTTTGCTCCTTTTGCTATCACAATGCTCTTCTAGCAGGAATCATAGCAAGGAAAAGTTTGGTCCCTTCTTCCCCTTTTGCTTTCTTTTTTAGTTTACTGGATTTCTTCAATTTTTTCTAACTTCCTCAATCTCTGCTTTTGTTGGCAGCAAAATCGTTTAGGTTTCCATCTTGAGACTGAAATTTAGGGTTTATTTATCTTTATCTATAATAATTCATATTTTTCGCATGGTTTAATCACAGGAACAACTCACGTGTGTCCTTTCTCTCTTAACGTTGCTATTGCAAGCTTTTGCAAATGAAAAGCTTTCTTCCTACTGACTCTAGTGTGCGCCTGTTCTTCTAATTGCTTTCCTGTGAATGCAGGTGTAACTCTACTAATCGCTCTGCTTGTCAACCTTTAGGAACTAACGACAATCAAAACTATTCCCTCTTTTTATGACTTGCTGGAGCTATCAAGGGAAACATACACGTGAGTTTCTACTCTTAGAAATCTACATTATTCTTAGACCATGTTATTTAAATATTTGATTTTTTGATCCTACATATCTTAGAAAAAACATATGGAAGCCGGCATCCCCTCCATATTTTTGATTCTAGAGGCAAAAAATTAATTTACTAACTAGTGTCTACTCGAACACGGCTTACAACTTTGAATTAAATGTCAAGGTTGCATAGTTGTACTTTATTTAGTTGGAATATAGTGGTCACATAATTTGGATTTACAGGATTTCCCAAGCCAAATATGCTCAAAAAAGGTACCACATATTTAATGTTGTACTCTATAGATGTGTCTATTTTAAGGAAATAATTGAACATTACCATTGCATAGTGTGATTTATTGAGTTGGAAATATAATGATTACACAATTTTAATGCATAGGATCTTGAAAGTCGAATATGATCGAGGTGTAGAAATCAAGAAAGCTAGAATACTTAAAGTATAAGAGGTGAGTTCCGGAATATCTAATGATCACACAATTTGAACTTATGGGATCTTGAAAGTTGAATATACCTGAGTTACCAAACCAATTGCTGGCCTCCGTGTGGATCATCAGCGAATGAAAATGCGTGGTTTATGAGCCATTTGATCTTTTGCTAAGAAATATTAATATGATTATGTTACAGGCTGCGATCTTGAATTGGTTGGCTTTAATCAGATTTGCATTTCATTGCAGTACTTAATTGATGTAGCTGCAACCAACTCCATTCCCTTTTTATAACTAATAAGAGTGTAACACTCGATAAAATTATCGAAATACCCCTAGAATAGAGATGTGCGCATAACATGTCTTTCTATGATCTATTTGGAAATTCGAGACCAAATTTGCGATCAGCACGAAAAATTGAGTGGGGAAATGATCTTGGTTGATTTATAGAGTAACTAGATCGAAAAATTATTTTTCGATCCGAAATGAATTCCAGTGTTGATGCGTGACAGAGGCGCGTCGCGCCTCTGTCGAGGATGCACACTTATTTTTCTTAAAAAAAATTCGAAGGAGATTGAAAAACTCATTTGAAAAATTTCTGAAAAAAATACACTGAGGCACGACGGGTCTGAGTCGCAGACCCACTTTCCCATAGTGTAAATTTTTTGGAAAAATTATGAGGGGCATTCCGGACAATTTCCAACCTCTCCTAAACTCAAAACACGATCAAAATAGGCTGTTTTGATGCGTAAAAGGGTCTAAAACCCCATTCCTAAGTCATTTTAAGTTATTGAAAGAGACTAGGACTTGAAAGAAGAGAAGGAGAGCATAAGATTGAAGAATTCAAGGAGGATTCTTGAGAGATTGATTGTTCAAGCTTTATCCCAAATATGTAAGGCTAAACTAAAAGCATGAGACTTGACCTATGAAGAAATTTTGGTCCAAATCCTTGATCGTCATATTCGCAAGTTGAGAACCAAAGAGATAGCCTCAGTGAAAGTTCTGTGGAGAAATCAATTCGTTGAAGAAGACACATGAGCTAAGGAAGAAATGAAAGCAAAATATCGACACCTATTCATGCCAAATGATGAGAATGTTGAAGGTATTATCCTTACCCTTAACTAAATTTATTGTCATTTCTTGAGTTGATTGTCTATTCTTGAGTCCGAATAGAGTTGATTGATGATTGAGAAAGAGTCGAGAGTTGATTGATAAATGTGAATGTTGAGATGAGTTAGTGTCTGTTCGTGCCTTGATATCCACCTTTACTCATCATTCGAGGACAAATGATCCTAAGAGGGAGATCATATAACACCCGGTAAAATTACTGAAATACTCCTATGACTGAAACCCCCGGGATCTAACATTCTGGGACCTCTAATCATTTCTGACTCTAGGCACAGGTGCACTAGCAAATGATGGTGCTGAAAATCGGTTACCATTGCCTTTCTTCCCAACTTCATGGCTGGATGTTTTAGCTTTCTTGCTTCTAAACTCCTCTCTACCATGCTGCCTCTCCTCATCAGCTTGCTGTACAAAGGTCATCAGTCTCCCAATGTCCATATCACTCACAAGCATTGTTCAAAATCGAAACAGGTAGAATAATATAGAAACAACAATCAACTTAGAATAATAACAATCAACATATCAAGTGTCCATCTAAAGCAAGAATAAAGAGTAGACAAATGATCCATCTAACCCATCAAACCTCATCTAATCAAATCAGACTCATTTCAGAGGGACTCATCTCAATTTAATGATTGTACAACAATCACGCTAATATTACCACAACCGTTCTGTACTTGCCAGGTAGGGAAAAAATTAAATCAACTATGGACCACCAGCAAATCAAACTAGTCCTATATTGTTTGAGAGACTCTATCAAGAGGGAACCAGGATGAGATGTAATGGCATGACAAAGAGGTATGCATTCACTTTAGGTATTGCGTGACATAAGTTGTTGTAAGCTTTTTTGAAAAATAAAAAAACATAATTATTGTTAAGCTCTTATATTACAAAGGCACTTTGTTAAAGCACTGTTTGTGCAATATACCATATTAATGGATGTGGTCTTGGATGTATTGAGATTTAGGATTTGGTCTGCGTGATTGATCAAACATTCAACACTGTTGGTAAGCTCAATTATTGGCCAATTTTGCTTAACTAAGAATATTGGCATCCCATTAGATCTCTATTTTGATTCACAAACAAGTTTTATCAATCTATCCCAATTTATAGCTCGAAATTATGCAGGTAATGACATTCTATTTTAAATTGCTAACATCGAACCTATGATTATTTTGATGTTATTTTTGTTTGAGGCATTAAAATGTCATTCTCCTGCAACTGTTGCAGGGGAGAGTAAGAGGAGAGAGCTGAGTATCTTTGTTAAATATTTTATAGTGCTAGCCCCTTGTCTACATAAGCTACCGAGGCGTTTCACCTTCTCTGTCGTAGATAAAACTAGGACACAGTTGAAAAATCATAATGGAACCTATGTCTAGCCAGTACATATTGCATGAATGGTTCTTGATACAAGACTCAAAGGAGTTGTTTGTTTCCAGAGTTTCCAAAGGAACAACAGATAATGATACTTGGACAACAAGAGATGCAAGAAATCCCGAGTTATATGTCTTAAGGGGTCAGGTATGAGCATATCAAGTATCTAGCTTTTTAAATGTAAAATGGAAGCCCTCTCCGCACCCCACTTCCAGACTAAGAAGGGATAAAAAAGGGTAGCCCAGTGCATCCCACGTTAACACAGTCCAGTGAAAGGCACCCCAAGGGTTGTGATATAGACAACCTACTCTAATGCAAGCATTAGCTGTTGCTGTCACAGTTCAAACCCCTGACCTATAGATCACATCGAAACAAAGGGATATAATTAAAAGAGGAAAAGAAAGAGAATTTTTCAATTGTATTGAGTACCATATTTGGTTAATCTGGTGTCTAGCATCTAATTCCAGTATATTTGTTACATTATGACTTGCAGGTAACTCAGTATCGCCAAAGATACTTAGATCTATTGATGAATCCAGAGGTTCAAACTTTATTCAGAACACGTGCCACAATCATTTCTTACGTCAGGATTTTCCTCAATGTTCTTGAGTTTCTGGAGGTTTAATCCTACATGTTGCCCTTCAAATGCTCACTCATTCTTCCGACTAATGTGTTCTTTAGGTTTGTTGAAGGAACTGACGGGAAGCTATAAAATAAGGTATCATTCTAATGGCTTGGATAATGAACCCATAGAAATGGATTTCACTCCTCCATTCAGGTATGTTGAATATGTGACTAATGACATAAAATGCTTCTCAATCTCTCATATATGTCTCTCGGTCAAGTTGGGTGAAAGATGAATTTTTCAAAGCTTGGGGGAAAATATTATCATCTCCATAATTTCAAAAGTGTCTTCAAAATTAGAATTATTACCAATAACTTATCGCTTCATGGATATTTTATAATTTTTTTTAATTCTTTTTAATCAATCATGCTCATAATACAAAGAATAGAGTTGTGAATTGTGCCTATGTACGTGCCTTGCACGGGCACCACATATCCATAAATGACTCTGTGTGGATCTCAAAAATCTTCTTATTCAGTTTGTAATTTTTTTTGGACAATATGATGACCAAATTATATTCATATTTTCAATAAAATAAAAACCAATGAAAAAGTGATTTATTTATTTATTCTTTTTGAAAAATTAACATGTCATATTTTTATGATCCATTTTTAGATAGAATACCTTTAATCCATGGTATAAATATATTTGACTCATTTTTAACCTTTAGCGGATGAATTAAATATTTTATCCCATCAATTAGAAGTTATACTCTGAAATTGAATAGAATACCAATTATATCTCTCACTTGTAATTAAATGATTGTAAAAAGTTTAATATATTACCCAGTTTATAGTTTGTCTAAACGACTTACCAAGAGCAATTAAGGAATATTTACATTGATAAATTGAATTATATGCAAACTAATCAGAATGTACGAATTACTTTCTTAAGTATCATATATAGGACCCACTTATAATCAAGAAAATAAAATAAAACCACTAAATCATATTACTAGTATTTTAATAAAGAGTAAACTCATAATTCATTTTTTGTTATCGAGTTTGCAATGAAGTATCTGAACAAAATTTACTGAGTTCGTCCGAACCCATAGTACCTCCGCTTATGCTTGTGGCATACAAAATTTGTCTCGTAACATTACAATCATTGGTACAGATTCATTTTAACACTAACCTAGTCTCTACGTTTTCTCTTTTTGCTCCTTCCAGTACTGTTTCTCCATTGTTAGGACCTCTTCTATTGAACTTTGTTTTCCTTTTTGATATGAATCAAGAGCCAATTCACTAAAAGGTAAAGGCATTTTGCATGGACTTTCATCAGTTGGCCCATTCACCATAGATTCCATCATTAATTTCTTCTCAATACCTTCAGCTGGACATGCCATTATCTCTGAGCACAGTTCATTTGCATTTTTAGGCACACTAGGCTTGTATTTAAGCAACTTGGCATATTCATTTAATAGATGAAACATGTAATCATACACATATTCCATCTTCAAATCTTCTTGAATAAAATTGCTTGCATGTTTACCAATCTTTTGTACCTGAGAAAAGTACGGTCAAACGTAACAATATTTCATTTATAAAAGTCGTATTTTTCTTAGAATCAGGTTTTCATGTTATGTTATTCTTTATGTTCTCTATAACAACATTTTGCTACAGAAGCAAATGACATTATTAAAGAGAGATTTGACTATATTAGCAATACCACTTACTTATTATAAGGGAATAGATTGTTACTCCCTTAGTTCCAATTTATACGACTCACTTTCCGTTTTAGTCCATCCTAACAAGAATGATGCATTTCTATACTTATTAATAATTTAGTTTTTAAATGCTCATTTCGCTCTTTAATGAAACGATTTATAGCCACACAAACATCCGCGACTTATTTTAGGCCACAAGTTTCTGAAGTTTATTTTTTAAAATTTCGTGCCAAGTTAAACTACATATAATTGGGACAGAGAGAATACCTTCTCCATGTATTTATTTCCCCAATCAACTGCAAATTTGATAGATCCACACTTGTCATTTTCATTTATGGGCCAATAGTGGACTAGTGGCAATAAACTTCTTGAGAAGAAATCATAGTAATGAAGTGTTACTAGCAAAGAAAGTGAGTCACAGGCAAGAATATACTTCTCACTAACAGACCAAGCAGATCCTTCAATGTATATTTTGTATCTGCATACATTAGTAAGAATCTAGTTTAGGTCAAACAGATAAAAAAAAATTGACATAAAGTGATCAATTATCTTAAGTTCATCAATAACATACCCAGTGAAACCCCACAAGTAGGGTTTGGGGAGGGTAGAATGTATACAGACCTTACCACTACCTCACAAGATAGAGAGGCTATTTCCTAGAAATTCTTGTCTCGAAAACCCAATCATCTTAAGTTCATGCAGTTGGATTATAGATAGAACAGAATAGAGGAGAAACCTTCAAGTGGCATATTGATATTAAATTTACTACTAATATAAATAGATGCCAATGAAACTTGGTTCTGGATATACCTATGGTGACATTGATTTCCTAAGTCAGAATTCTTGAATCCTTCCTTTATCTCTTTTTTCCAGTCCTGTAAACAGCACGAAATGTGTCCGTTAAGTTTAAAATACTTGCGAGACTAGAGTTCATTCTTAGTTCTTGAACTTAAAGTGGTATAATATTATGATTAGTCTCTTTGGCACTGGATTTTAAACTACTAATGACAAATTTCTTCAACAAAACTAAGTGAGACTTCTCATTTTTCTTCCCACACAAAACAATCTTTCACAATCCCGGACCTCACATGCTAGTTACATAGGGATTATAATGTCCAAAGAAGTCATTCATGGAAAATACATTCCAGCAACCAAACGCCCTGCCTATACCCACACCCCAACTCCGTATTAGTATGATACTGTCTGCTTTGGGCCAAATCCTCACGGATATATTTTTGGGCACCTCCCAAAAGACCTCATATTAATTATTTGGGTTTAGGTTCATTTTCCTCTCTTCCAACAATGTGGGAGGAGTTCGCATCCCAACACATTTTCCCACTTGACAAGTTGCTACTATGAACAACAAAGTAAAGGATTCATCCAGAAGTCGACTAAGGTTCTGTCTAGAAAGATTTCTTCCTTCTGTCCTACTGAAAGGACATCTAGGTTCGAAGTTACCCCAACCTGACTTGATGATGCACTTATAGAGGTTTCAGGTAAATGACTATATCGACGAAGGGAAAGTGGAATTTCACCTGGACATAAATGCGAGCATTCCATTCCTGATTTTCGGTCACATTGCATTTAACGAGTTCCATTCTCTTCTCAGCAACTTCCGGATTGCCTTTCCAGTAAGCATATGGCTCCCTATCCATCCATCTCTGCATCTTATTCCCCTTGTCAAGATCGTTCAACAAGTCTTGCCATGGCTTAATATTGATTTCAGCCCTACCAAATGAATCAAACTAGCAACTTATGCATGCATTATGAAAACATCTCTTAAATCAATATTTTGAACCTATGTTGCTCGAAGTTTTCAAAAATACTGTCTAGTGAACATAAGTGCATAAGCATTTTTGAAAGTCCGAGCAACATAGTTTTGAACAACCCAATTATGAGCACCATAGTTCTGAACAACCCAATTATGAGCAAAATTTGAATCCTTACCATCCCCAAAAAGACCAATCAGGAAAAACAATATCCAAGGTAGCACTATCCCCACAATATCGAAACAAAGGCGGTGGGGCAATAGCGTTTTCCCCAGCATAATCACTTGATCTAATGACAGGCCAATCGACACAATCAAACATCATATCAAGATCAGGAATTTTTCCAGGATACCTTCTTAACAACTGAAGAATTCCCCATAGTGTAAAAACATCTCTAGTTTGAAACCCCTTTTCATATGTTTCTACATAAGCTCTTCCATTCAAGATTACAAGTCTGAAATTGGCTGTCCTGTTAGCCCTCTCCACCATTTCTTCAGTTATTCCTGTTTTCCTCCATGGTTTTAAATCTTCATGTATCCAATGGAAGTAATGTGGACATTTTGGAGAAGACAGCGAAAGGTTGTCGTTAACGATTTTGTAATCTGGTGGGTAGTAATTTACTGGACATGTTTTTGTGTTGTTACCAGATGTGCAATTAAGTGGAAATTCCTCTCTCCTTCTTTGCAATACCTACAACATATACAACAAATATTCAAAAATTAAAGTTACAAGTTAGTACAATTTTATTGTTGATTGGAGTTCCTATCAACTCATTAAGGGACAATTAAGTATTGAAATTTGGGAATTTGTAATTATGAAATTAGGTATTGAGTTTAGTTCACACCTCAAAACCTAGCTCAAAAGAAGGAGATACTCCACCCATCTCATTAACCAACAATGTGATACTTTTGTCATTCTTTTTAACACTCCACCACACGCTCAGTGTTTAGCATCTGGTGCGTGGGAAATTTGAAATTTTTGGGTTGGGTGAGATGGGTCTTGTTCTGATACCATGTAAAATTAGGTTTTGAGCCTAACTCACACCCCAAAAGTTATCTCAAAGGAAGAAGTATTGTCCAAGTCTTATAAAGAGTTCACTCATCTCGTTAATCACCAACGTGAGATTTTTGTCATTATTTCTCTACAACCCATAAGAACTACATCTACAACAACAACATACCCCTATACCTTGTGGAGGCGGAGAGATTATTTTCAAAAGACATACGTTGTACCTTGTGGAGGATCTTCAAGCAACAAATTTATTGTTGATTGGAGTTCTACCAACTCATTAAGGGACAATTAAGTGGTGAAATTTGGGAATTCATAATATCTCAATAACATGAGACCTTATAGAGCTAGAGAGAATATTTTAGAAGGTCTGTCAGCTTAGACATGAACAATTACTGATACAAATTAAAAGGAGCTTACGTTTGAGGTTGTGTCGAGGAGGGTTGTCCACAAGTATGATCCAAGTACGAGGAGGAAGATGACAACAAGAATAGTGTATTTAGCAAAGGGCTTGTTAATGTAAAATGGAAGCCAAATTGACTCTATAGATCTTCTCTGATTACCAATCCTTTGATAGCCAATTTCCATGAGTTTCCTTCAACTTCCCTGATATTAAATCAAAATTTCAGATCAAAATGATTGTCATCTCTTCAAAACCAGACTTCCTTTTTAAACGGAAAAAACAAAATATTCCACCTCGACAAAAGTTGTTTTCTAGTGCACTTGGCAAAAAAAAAGAAAAACGAAATTAGAGCTTGTCATCTTTAATTTTTTTTCTTTATAAGCCATCCTAAAGTGACAGATAGGATGTTGATCACCAACTTAGAGTATTGCATTTATCATTGATCTTTTTCACCTGTTCGTCACAGCATTCTTTCGTATAGTTTTTCCAAAAAATACACTATTTTTGAAAAAGTTAATACATATTTTTGAAAAGTCCAAGCAATACAAATTGCAAGTAACATAACTTATTTCAAAAAGTGTATATACAAGTATTGTTTATCAAACTGACAGTATATAAAATTTAAACTCGTGATTGGAAAAGAGAAACAGAAAGGAAGAATTTCTGGACCTTTTTTCTTTCTTTATTGTTGTATAAAAGAGAGATTGGATAGTTGGAGCCATGCAATTAAAAGTGAGGAAAGAAAAAGTATTTTGTGAAAACTAATTTTGTTTTGTTGTAGACTTGAGTGACTGAGTCAATTGACTGGGCTCTGAGGCCAGAGAAATCAATGGGCACCAAAACTAACTCTTTACCTTAATTTATGGGGAAGCCCATCTTTCTAAGGACATCAGAAGCCTAACGTTATTTTTTTCTTCTTTTAATAATGTTTTTAATTGATTGCAGTGGTGAAATATAACAAATATGTAGGCAAGACTAAGACGTCATCATGTATTCACAATTTCTAATGGTCATACGTTAAGTTTTAAAGTCAAACAAGTTGTGAAATAAAGACCTATAAATGTTAGCACAAAATACTTTTATAATTATTTAAAACTGAGGTCAAATGTCTTGAAATTTTGAATAACAAATTTTGCAGAAGTAAAGAGAGAGAAATTTTTATACTGATTGCAACACCGATGTAGTGCCTACTTACAATCCCCTAGAGTCACAAGATATTCCTTCAAAGTTTAATTGAGAATGATGTAGTACAATATTCGCAAATTAGATTCTCAAATACTAGTCTCTGTTTTTCACCAGTCTAAAATATTTTTCTTTCTCTCTTTTTTCTATTACTCACACTAGGAATACAATGTTTACAATGATTGGAATGATAATATTGAAGCTAGTTATTTTCAGCGAGTGTTGTACTTCTTCATGAGAGAGAGAGAGAGAGAAAGTATATGGCCTTATTGATCCAAGGATTCCTTGATTGGGACTCTTAGTTAGATACATCATCATGTATCCCTTAACGTGCGGAGGATCTTCATCTGATATCGCTGAGATATGCTTCCTTTCATGTCTTGATAGTCTTGGTTCTTCCTTGATTCTTGGTTAATCACTCTAGTTTATTGATGCTTGCAATTTCGATTTCACTTTCCTGTCGGTCGTGTATTTATTTATGACCATCTTCCTTTTTTGAATAGTATGGTAAATGTAAACATCAAAATTAAATGTTAACAATCTCCTTTTTTTTTTATGATGACATTTTAAATTCTAAAGACAAGTTTCATGTGACTTCGTTGTTTAAAGAGTTGGCTCCCCCCATCTTTGTGCTTACTTCCTTTGAGTTGACTGCTCCCCCTGTATCTTGTGCTTATTGCAATTTACCTGTAACCTGTCTATGCATTTTTCCCCATTGGCAGAACTAAAAAGGAAAATAACAAATCTACGCATAGCCACAAACACATGCATGTACAAACAAAATAGAGAGGGAGGTATGCCTCCAAGTCAGTAGCAAAGGAAAAAGGAAAGGAGCGCAGAAAGATCAATCCCCAATATTACAAGCCAAAAAGAAATTGTCTAGAATGATCATCCATATTAGCGGCGACCTAGAAAGTATTTAAAAGTATTGAGCACATTCCTGCAGAAGGTATCATAGGATAGCTCAATAAGTTTGGTGAAAGAAGTGTAGGAGGTTTGAATAGAAACAACAAGATTATTGTTGAAAGAGTTGACTCCAGAATTCATTAAGTCGACTTGCTTTATGAGTTTGTTGACAGTATCAACACCTTCTTTCTTTAGTACATCTATATGCAAACGAATCTTCCCTACTTCTGTGCTGGTTTCCTTGCTAAGCTACAACACTTTTTCAAGATATTCTTACATGCCTTGCAAATTACAGTTCAAAGAGGAGAGATGGAACTTGATTTCATTTACCTCTTTAATGAGACGAGCAGCTAAGTCCGTAGAAACCCTAATCGACATGGGGGCTTCTATTTTCACCTTCACAGAATCCTTTTTATGTCATTTCTTGTCAATGAGTATGTAGCCCATGCTCACAAAAGTTTGACAATCATATGTGGCTGAGACTTCGGAGCCCTGAAGTACAGAGAGATTATCCTGAGATTCAATTAGAATTTTAGAGATAAGCAGACCGTAAGGCACGTTGGCATTAGGGTTGGTGTCTTCAATACTTTCGAGCATGTATTCCTTGAACTAGATTTCCCAGTTTATGTCATACTTCTTCCAAAGGTAGTAGAGAATGAAGTTGTCTTAGTTGGAGATGTTGTTGAGTGATTCTTTCCTTGGCATCAAAGTGGTTATGATGATATGTGCCAGAATTCTATTATCAGAATAAAGAGAAAGGGGACCAAAATCGTAGAGGTCCAAGTTTTCCTCAGCAATGGTGGGCTTTGCTGCTTCTAGAGAGACCTCAAAGTCATCGTTCTCTAGAGAATTCAAAGCTAAATATATCATTGAAAAGATCTTCATTAATGACGATGCAAGTCCCCAGAACTAGTGACTCTAAATCTTCTCCATCTTCAAAAAAAAGGTTGGCATAAAACATGCGTATAGGCTCTTCATAACACTTTAGTCCACAGAGCCTCAAAAGTAGAGAGAGTTTTTGAACCCTAAGGAAGGTACTGATATGACAATATGAATCTTCCAACTATTCCAAATCTATAACGCGCCCAGTGACCACAGAGCATTTAGTAAAGCTTTGAACGTCCTCTTTTCTTCTTTTCCCCAAAAAATTTGCAAGTTGTTTGCATAAAAGTACTCAGAGAAGCAAATATGGGTCATTTTAGGGTTTTTTTTCCAATTGAGAGAAGGAAGCTTTCCTTTGAAAAAAGACGATCTAGTAAAGAATTTCGCCTCAGAAGAGTCTGAGGACAGAAAGTCTATCTCGATGGAAGAAATATTGATGGGGCTTTTTTGAGTGACCATGGATCGAGCGCGATTCATGGTGAGAGAGGAGGAAGATGAACAGGAGAGAAGTGAGAGGTCAATGATGAAGGGGTAAGACAAACAAGGGTTAATTAGATAGAGAGCCCTAGGTGATGACACTGTATTCTGCATTGGTTGAGACTTCATACTATCTGTTACTGATTCCTGTATTCCTACACTTATAGACACCCTCGTTATGCATGGGTGTACATTGCGCACAATATCATACCTCGATCGTGTGATAGTATGATATAGTTCCGCTCAGGTTTCATCAGTTGGGTTCTTGTACACTATTTTGTTCTTCTCAATTGGGCCCTCCTGTCCTACTTCGTTGTTTCATACATGATTGTACACTATTTTGTTCTTCTCAGTTGCACCCTCCCGTTCTACTTCGTTGTTTCATACATGATACTATAGGACTCGGGTGCCATGTTGCATTGCATTTGTTTGTGTCGTGTTTTTGTATTTCACCTAGCCGGCTCTTTTTTGCATCTTTCTATGGTGCAGGTCTAGGTACTAGTCGCGGTCGCTGAGTGAGTTGGGTGCTTGTGGACGTTTCAAGAGACTTGGGTGAGCATAAGAAAAAAAATACACAAACTTATACTCACAATTTTGATGAATAAAGTCATATTTTTTATTTATTTTGTGAATTAGAAAATTTGTTGCACACACTAATAATTACTTGGGCGTTGTGGCAATTAGAGGTTTGAAATTTTGAAATGGTAATGAGAAAATGTGCAACATATTAATTGTGCTTGATATGCTATTGGCAGCCAGCATCATTATTTATTACTGAACTCCATCATCATCATTTTGGTACCAATCATTCTACCAAATATAGCTTTTGCGTTATGAGCATTCTCATCTTTGTCAACAGGAAACATACTTCACTAGAATAGTAAAAGAGAATGTGATTTTCTTTTTGGAAAATCTCTGTTTTCTTTACGTCATTTTCTAATTCTTTGCAGCCTTTCGTAAAAATACTTTATGTCTCAATATATATAAGTCCATATCTTACCACCAAGAATTTACTCTTGCCCTGAGCTGGATTAATGAGAATCTAAGGGTTCGTGGGTGTGAGGTATAATTTATAATAATTTTGGGATAAAATGTAAGATTATTTTATCTCACGTTTAGTTGGAGATATAAGGTAATCCTTAAATTATTTATTCCACTATTTTTATCTTGGTGATAGGATAAGTTATCCCATATTATCACAGGCTAGCTTATCCCGAAATTAATTATCATGGGATAACATATTGCCAACCAAACGACCCCTAAATCTTATAAGTATGAAATGTAGCTAAATTCATGGATGATTTAATTTACTTGGTGTGAAAATTCAATTGATTATTTTTAGGGACTAAGCTGAATTGAGACAAAAGCATTGAGTTCGATTGAACAGGTAAGTTTGGTCACATATTCGCTACTGTTTTGCATATATTATGCATTGAAAATTTAAGTAAACTTGCACAGAATTACATCACATAAATGATAATTACGACATATAATCATACATAACGGTTATAACAAAAAAATAACTTTTAGCAGCAATAAATATGCACATCAACTAAGAATATTAAAGCCTTTAGATCCAAAGTCGCTACATACTTTAATAACATTTACAAAAATTGCTAAAACATAATTATCACTACTTATTGTTTCTAAGAAAAAATAACTAGCAACAATTAAGCTATTATCGATAACTAATTGTCACTAAAGACAATATTTGGTGTAGTGAACCAATTTTTTTTTAGTCAATCTCCAAAAGAATGACATATTTTGTTTTTATATATAGTAATAATTTAATTTTAACCTATTGATTTTATTATTAATGAAATAATTTATAGCCACACAAATATATATCACTTATTTTAGATATAAATTTTAAAAATCAGCAATTTTTTCTTAAAATTTATATTAAGTGAAACTACGAGATTAAGAAAATAACTAGAAAGACTGATGCAAGTCAGGTGGTACAACAAATTAAAAAGGCATATACTAGAGTAGATAATATGAGTTAAATCCTACGATTAATTTCATTATCACTTAATTTAATTATCCGATCCTGAATCATGACATGACCTTCAAGTTTGACAATTAGTCCGACAATTATACCTCATTATAATTCATCATTCAATATATAGAGCAGAGGAGCCAGGAAGTCTCGAGGGTTCATCTGAATTTTTTATTTATTTGATAAATAAATTATATTTATTTATATATAATTAAAATTATTTTATTATATATATATAATAAATATTGAATATTATTTAATATTTAATTTTTATATTTTAGATTTTTTTTAATAAAAATTTTAATTCTGCCACGAATATGCACAAGGCTTGCATGAAAGCATGCAACAACATTGTTTTGGGCACACTTGGTGGATGTGGTCCAGTTGTCTGGGTCCGTGCTAGTATTTTTGTCTGTTAACTTTTTATAGAAAATATAAAATAAATAAAGCTGCAGTATTGTGTGTGAGAGAAATAGAAAGGTATTTAGGGTGACAAGTTGATGATCACGCCAACGCCCCAGTCCTCCACGCCTAAAATCTCTCTCCTAACGCTAACCTTTCAAATTTCAAAAACCAATGTTCCATGTTTGGATGAAGGCAGCACTAATTACTACCTCTGTCCAACCTAGCTAACTTCATAAATACTAGTGTTAGGTCATCCACTATTAATGTCTATGGATCGATTCAGTTTAATTTTATATATTATTAATTTAATTTAATAATTTTTTATTTTTAAATATATTAAATTAATAAAATAATTTTGATTGATTTTTGATTTATCGAGTTTAAGTTCTTAACGATTTGATTTTTGGTTTATCCGATAAAAATAATAATGAGAATTTGCATTAATAAAAAACAGGTAGAGTATAAAGACTATGTTTACAAACTTGCAAAAATTATAATAAGTTAATTATAAATTACTATACTAAAGTAGATAACTAATCACTTAAATAATATAAAAATTAAAATATGTAAAGTACTACTAGTGTCCTATTACTATTAAATTATTAATTTTTAAATTACTAATATTTAATATTTATGAAGGAGTAAAATAGTAAATTATTATAATCTTATTGAATTATCGGTTTATCTAATCACCCAATAATAAAAATCAATATCAAATCGATAACCCAATAATTTTTTTCAAAATTATTAAAAATCCGATATTCCCATAGTTCAATAATAATAAATCAATAAAATTTTTATGAATCGATTCAATTTTTTGCACACTTGTAACTAAAATAAGTGTTATTTTCCCGACAAAAATTAAAAATTAAAGTTCATTGGAATATTACTATTTTAGTGACCATCCCCATTTTATCCATATTAGGCCTCACTCAGGAGAGAGCTAAAAGCTTCAGTTCATCAAATTTGATAACTTTTATTCAAATAATATATTTATACTTATGAAGTTTATAAATATTAAATTTAAAATTTAATTATTAATATTTGAAATCATATTTAAAAAAATTTAAAATTTATAAAATCAAACTTCTGACTTCATTTAGGACTCTCACTTAGCACATATCATTTTGGTATGAGGGAGTAGTATAACAACAACATACCCAATGAAAGATAAAATATATATAAATTTTACTATTATTTCATAAAAATAAAGAGATTGTTTATGAAAGATCTAGTAGTATATATTATATATATATAAGATGAGAGAACCAGGTAGTCTCAGTTGAAACAAATTTAAGGAGCGCACTGACTATAATTAAGGTCTATAAGACCAGAGCTACCTCTCTTTCTAACAACATGTCTGTAAGTCTATCTTTTTCTTCTCTCTTCTGCATATGTATAACATTTTGGGAATGTGAATGTGAATGTGAATGTGAATGTTTACTTATGTTGCAGATCATGGTGGAGATAAGAGTTCCAAACTTGGATTGTGAAGGATGTGCTACCAAGCTAAAGAAAGCTATTTTCAAGCTTAAAGGTCTGTCACATTGCTCACTAACATGACTAAAAATGAGTTTTCTTTCTCTATGTATAACTAAAACAACAATAGTATACTGAAAGTAGTAACAAAGTCTTCAAGTTTATCCTTTCCCCTGTTGGTAGAGTGAGTTTTTTTTGTCAATTAGGTCTTGAGCCTAACTTACCCAAGTCTTGTTCATAGAGTGTAACGAACAGATCCCCGGCCAGTATAGACCCTGCCCCAATGGACAGTACCCTGTGGAAAATTAGTTAGTATTACTTTTGCTTCAATTTGTTTTGACATGAATTTTATAAAAACAACAAAGAGTAAAGATGTGTAGAATGTATCAAAATGCTAGAACAAACAAATTGAAAGCGAGGAAGAAGTATTAGAAACTGAATTGGTTGAATCCATAAATCGAAACAAACATGATTTGAGCTATATGATAGTTACATTGGTACGATTAAACATGTCATCAGGAGTAGATTCAATAGACATTGATATGGAGACGCAGAAAGTTAGCGTAAGAGGATACGGATTAGAGGAGAAGAAAGTGCTAAAGGCAATAAAACGAACAGGTAAAGCAGCAGAGCCATGGCCATATCCAGTTGGATGCACACATTTTGCTTCATTTTATCAGTACCCAAATCACATTATCAGCCATTACTACGACACATCCAGAAACGTTGCAGCACCAAGTGTGCACACATTTTTTCACACTCCCTCAGTTTATTCAGTTGCCGTTGCATCAGATGAAGCAGTTGCTTCTCTTTTCAGTGATGATAATCCACATGCCTGCTCAATCATGTAAAATTTCCATTTCCCTTTTGTAGCATGACCGTATTGTTCTACTGTTACGTTTTTTAGATTTGTTGGGCTTGATTAATATTTATGCATCGAGTTTAAAAATATCCCATTAAGAGGTAGTCTTGATATTTTGCCTAAATGTCTTACAAAAGTGGTTTTCTTATGAAAAAATGATATTTTTATAAGAGTTTTTTTATAAAGGGCAAAAGATCAAGATCATTACATTTGGTAGACATTTTATGTAATTTTCTGAAGTGTGTCCTAGTCATAATATTGTTCTTAGGAAAAATTCTACCAAGGCCACTTCAATAATTTGGTGACGGTTATCTTTGTAAAAGGTTTGGGCTATTCTCGCAATTTGGCTACAGATGTAATTTAGCCAATTAAGTTCCTTAGGTTAATAGCGGATAGTAGATAACTTTGTCTATTAAAATTAGGACAGATAAAGAAAAAGAATTAATTTTTTTAAAAAAAAAAATTAGGAGTAGACAAAGGAAAAATCGGAAGGAATTACATGTGAAGAATAGCATCTTTACTAATAAGATGATAGCTAAAGTAGCCAAAAAGTTGAGCTACTACGATTTCTCAATAAAAAATCAATTAGTGTTTTTATCTTCGCTAAAATTTGAACAAGAGGCTTTAACAAGAGACTTTATGATTGTAATTACTTCATTGATTACTACGTCATACTCTTGGATGGATGTGTTGACCACCTAATTGGCCAACCAATCCTTAGCCTTTCATTATTAGGGGAGATCATTTTGATGAAAAATGGATTTTCTTGAGAGATGGGAGTTTTGATGGTGATGTCATAGTTGGACACAATTATGCAAGGAGGAGTGATTTCAAGTGTGAAGTAATAATGAGTCATACCTAAGTGTAGACGCCTAGTCATAGAAATAAGCTTTTCCCCATGCAATCTTGTTCGTCAAATCATCCAACTATTTAGATGTTGAAAGATGTTTAGTTTAATGGGAAATGATATAAATTCAAATTTGTAAAAGAATAGGTGTGTAATAGATCACTATGATAGTTTAAGTATGTAACTAACTTTTCCAAACAAATTTAGGGTGAATTTATGTCTTTTTCCTAATTTAATCTATCTTGCTTTGGCAAGTGCACAGCTAATGTGAAAACTTCCACGCATTCAGTCACCTTCATCATTCAATTTTGTTTATTGGTTTGAGGAAGTAGCAGGAGCATGACAAAGCAAAGTAGACAAAAATTGCATAAAAGAGTGGAACTTGAATATACCTAGCAAGGGGCTGGTCTGATTTTGGACAATATTTTAAAATTGCACAAAAATTGATATATATATATTTATGCATGTGCACATCTGTATATCGCAATAGTGTATAAAAAAAATCTACTTAGAAATATGACTTTATCATATGACAATTTAGCACCATGTAACATCTAAGAGACTTAATTGGCACAAAATAACCCCATGGGCGGATCCACCCTTTCTCGAGGGGTGTCAAGCGACACCTCTTCATCGAAAAATTATACTATATAGATAAGTTAAATTTTTATTTTATACCTATATCTATTAAATTTGACGTCCCTTAACACAAGATGAAGAGTTAACTCAGCGGTTAATGGGTTGCATAACTCTTTCTTGATGTCTAGAGCTCGAGATTCTTTAGTTTTTAACCTTTAAAAAAACAAAAAACTGATGCATTATTTTCTTTATGTTTTCAATTAGCATTTTTTTAAAAGAAAAAATAACTAATGCAATTTTTTACTTTGTTTTTTAATAACTAAAACTTTTTTTTCTTCTAATTTTTAAATGATTGATTTAAATTAAAATAGACTATTTGACTTTAATATTTTAGTTTTAGAAAAATATATACTTTTAGGCACTTAACAAATCCCTAATTTCAAAATCCGAGAAGAACAGCAGCGGTCCAAGTCTCTCTCCAACAACCTCCATCCTCCAGTCTTCTTCTTGACTTCGTCGTTCATTCATTCGTGACTTTATAGTACTTTATATTTTAAAACTCGTTGATGTAAATTTTGGCTTCGCCAGTGATCATTTATACCCTGCTTTCTATTGTAGGCATTGAATAATCATTCTCACTTTTAATTTTTGGATATTATTTGGCACCTCTTTTTTTCTTTAAAATTCAATCACATTCAATCATTTAGTTTGTTAGGAAGATCACACCTGACCACCCAAAGAAGTATACAAGAAGTAGGACCACTTCTGGGATCAAATCAGAAAATATTTTAGATAATCAAATATGAGAAAGTTAAAAAATATTTTTTCGAATTTTTTTTTTCCATTTCTTGATTTAGGAAGTTACGGCAACTGTGCAACCCCTTAGTCTAGTGGATCTTCAATTTTCGTTCTTGATTGTTGCCAATTCCCGCCCTCTCTCATCGAGGATACGTACACATATTAACGATCATAATTTGTGTATAAACCGTCATTCAAGTGATAATAACATTTTTATAATTTTGTATTAGTATACATTGATTTGTATTTACCCAACAAATTTGTATACATTTTTTTATATACATTGATTTGTATTCACCTAACAAATTTGTATATATTCATTTAATATACATCTTTATTAGTATATTGATTTGTAATCAGCTAAATAAACATATTTTGGGCAATTAACGAACACATTTTATTTCCAAAGCACAAAATCAGTCTACTCATCCAAAATCACCTACACCCCAGTTACATTTCCAGCCACAACCAATACGTACTGCAACTTACACTAAACAATCTTTAACGGCAACAAATATGCATGTTAATAAAGAGTTTGATTTTAATTTGTTCATGTTAAGTATACAAGTATCTATACATGTATATTATTCTGATGATTAACAAACTATACCAAGGATCAGGTAAGGCATCAGGTTTCCGTGATGGTTCTAGTGGTGGAAACAGTCTATAAAGTTGTTGTGGTTGGTGAGAAGTCTTTCAGAAGTGTACTAAGGGACCAGCGGTCCATAGGCTGTATACATAACAGCATAAAAGACAGAAGTCCAAGGTTTTCAAGAGAGGTTTTTTTGGAGAGAAAAAGATTGAGAAAGAATATACTCCTTGGTTGAAAAACTTTCATTTGGCTTCCTATGCAAGACAACAACATACCCAGTAGAAGAATCAGATAGACTAGGTACTAGTTTGATGTTTTGGATGTTGATCAAGTTGTAATGAGCACCAAAATATATTATCACTCCTCATCTATAAAGGTCAGTGATTAAGTTTTCATTATTCTGTATTGAGTATGGAAACATACCTTAAAGACAGAGTTGTACTCTTAAGGGGTGTGTGTGTACGTTTTCTATCTAACTACTCTAGAAGTGTAGGTTAGATTAAAGTTAATTGTAGATTGCTCACTGCTTATGTTGAATGCACAAGATGTTTGGGTTGTAAGGGAAAGTAGAGAAGTAAGACGTTTGTTGTAATTTTTTTACTTTGCTCTTAGTGAATTTGGTTGTTAAGTCCTGTAGTGATAGGTCGTGGTTGTTCCTTCCTTGAGCAAGGAGTTTTTTTATATAAAAATGTGAGTGTTTTTATTGCTTGTTGTCCTTTATATTCCAAGATCCTTATTGTTCTCCATTTAGGGATCAGATAAGGTATCAGGATAAAAGCATCTTAACTCAACAATTGGTATCAGAGCAAGGATTTCTAACAAGTTCACACCTTGAGATTCTCTAGGAAGATGGTTGCTCCACATAACTTGGAAGAAGGACAATCATCCACTAGACCACCAAGGTTTAATGAAAAATACTATAGGTGGTGGAAAGGGAGGGTGCACGACTTCCTGATGGTTGAAGATAGTGAACTCTAGGATACCATTCTAGATGGTCTGTATATTCCTATGACGGAGGTGAAAAAAGGATATACTACAACCAAGTCCGTCCTTAAAAACAAACAATAATACTCTGAAGCTGATAGAAAGAAAATAGAGAAAAACTACAAAGCCAAAAAGCTCATTATATGTGGAATAAGTACGGAAGAGTACAATAGAATATCAGCATATGAATCTGCCAAAGAAATCTGGGATTGCCTGAAAAATGCCCATGAAGTAATTGAACAAGTGATTGAATCCAAGGTAGACATGTTGACATCCCAGTATGAGGACTTCATCATGCATGAAGGAGAAATCATACAGGAGATAGAGACCATGTTCTCAGCTATAACAAATGAGCTCAAGTGTCTGAAAGAGTCCATCAGTCAAAGAAAGCAAGTTTGCAAGATCCCGAGAGTTTTTCCCAAGTCCTGGGAAAGCAAGGTGGATGCAATCATTGAATCAAAGGACTTGAAGACTTTGAGGATGGATGTACTCATTAGCATACTTCGTACACATGAGATGAACAAAAAATAAGATTCAGCTAAAACAAAAGGTAAGAAAGACAAATCACTAGCATTAAAGACTGCTCAAAATTATAAGGAGATTGATGGTGTAGATATGATATATCTCACCAATAGATTCAAAAAAGTTTATCAGATAAGTCATGGCCTAACAAAGCAAGGTAAAGCAGGAAGATCATATAGGGGCAATGATCTATGTCATGGTTGTGGAAAACTTGGACACTTCATCAGAGAATGTCCTCATGAAAAAGTGACCACAAAGAAGGACAAAGAGTTGTAAAAGAAAGAAGGAAAGAATAAGTACCTAACAAATGCAAGAAGAAAGCAGCTACAGATAAGACAATGATAAAGGCACTAGGACTTTGGAAAAATTCTTCCAGTGACTCTGAAGAGGAAGAGCAACCTGAAGACTCCTCCATGCTTGCAGTAAAAGATGATGATGAAGCCTATGATGACTTCTTTGCCTTTATAGCTCAGTCTGATGATAAAGAAGAGGATAATGAAAAGGTAACTTTGCTGGACCTTAAAAAGAAATTTGCACCACTATTCTACCAGAAAGTTAAAGAAACTGGCTTGTGTTCTTATTGATTCCATCTATGAATTGACAACTGAGAAGGATTTGTTGAGCAACAGTGTAGATGTGTCGCAGGATGAGAAGATAATGTTGACAACTTAAGTGTTTGATTTTGAGACAAAGTTGTAACTCTTGAAACTGAGAAGGGGGAAGTTGTTAAAATTATGAAAGCTGAAGGAAAATCTGATGAAAAACTAAAAAGAAAGATAAGTGAAAGTGAGTCTATTTTGGAAAAAAAGGTAAAGGAGGCAGAGTTAAAGTTAATTTTGGCTTTGGAAAGGAACTCTGTAATTGAGAAGGACCTGATGAAAGCTAAGGAAGATTTGGACAAATCTATATAGTGAACTACTTCATCCAAATTTCTGGATGAAATGTCTTACGGTTGGAGCTCTAAAAAAAGGGGTCTGGATTATGTCAACAAGATTAACCCTCCCAACAATCCACACATCAAGTATATATCTGTTACAAACAATTTCCTATATATGCACTGGGTGAAAAGGGCCATTTAAAAGGAAAGTGTGAGGTTCTAAGGAAAACTTCAAACAATCCCAAGTCATCTTTCCTGGTGAAGAAAGAGGTGAAAGGGAGACCAGGTCTTAAGTCCATGCAAAGGACCAGATCTCTACCACTACGGATCAAAAAGTTTGTAATTAGGCCCTTGTCTGACTACTGAGAGCTCAGACTAAAATGGGTTCCCAAAACTGAATTCTGATATTCTGCAAATATAGTCCAAGGGAGGGAATCAGTGCTAATACAGAATAGGCTCTTGATTCAGGTTCTTAACTAAAAAGACTTAAAAATTTCCTAGTTTGAGGATTTTTGAATGGAGGATGTTATTTTTGTGGTACTCATGAGGATCAAAGCCATGAACATGTGAAAGTTATTAATAGTATGCACTGTGATTGAGCGCTTAAATGCAACCGACAAAGATGTTCCCAAGTTGCATTAATATAGTATGTGGCATGCAATAGAACCTATGATCACAAGTAGAATGTCCAGACATGCTTGAGAAATCTGACTTAAGCAACTCAGATTACAGCGAATGGAGAGGCAAATCATGATGAATCAAGTCTTCTGTAGCTAAAAAGGATTCAACAGGTATCTAAAATATTACTCACAATCTCAAAATATTAGTATGATTTTTGTAGGGCGGTAAATTTACAATGACATAATACTGAAGGAAAAAAGAGTTGAAAAGAGTCACCTAGGGACCAAGTACATTACAAGGTTTGTCTTTTGTTCATAATCTCTCACCTCATTAATGTGATATCCTGGACCTGTCTTTTCAATTCAGCCTTTTCTGAACTGCAATCATCTCATACCAATCCTTGAAGAGTCGCAACCAATCAAGGACCAGAGGCTTCTATTATCTTCCATTTTAAGCTGATCAAACCTCCAACCTTTTGTCTCTCATCAGATCAGAAAACTTCCTACTTGAGTTTTTCCCCATTCTCTCTCCCTTTCGTCTTTTTGCTCTCTCTCGCCGATTCCAAGTTCAAAATCACTGTTCCAACCATGTATGAAATCCCAGAACACTCTGTCGCATAAGCCAATGTTGAGCTCAACACTAATACCTCACCAAATATCAA
This sequence comes from Solanum sejunctum, assembly GCA_025642045.1. Lineage (NCBI taxonomy): Eukaryota > Viridiplantae > Streptophyta > Magnoliopsida > Solanales > Solanaceae > Solanum > Solanum sejunctum. Next base: position 3,334,747 of record JAOTQJ010000072.1, read on the forward strand.
CACTCCCCTTTTGACACCTGTTCATAAGTAGACAAAACCTGCAGACTGTCTTTCTTTTGTTCGTAAACCTTTCCCCTCTTCTCCCTCTGCAGCTCCTTTAATCATGGTTGCACCAACATAATCCAAAACCCCAGTCATCCCCATAGTAAAAACTGTATCAAACCCTTTCACAGTACGACCGAAGACCAACGAGATACTTCTCTACTTTGTCACACCTCCTCCTATTTGTCAGAAAAGTACTTTGAAGAAGAGATTGTTGAAGAAAAAGGAATCGATTCCAACATTTTGGCTGAAGGACCAGAGTGGGTGGCCAGAAATCTTTTGAAATTGAAAGATAGATATCAAATTATCAGGGATAAACTAACCTCCCCCGATCTGATTTTAGCTCTTGGGAAGCCTGTGTATGATAAGACTCCAGTAAGTGAAAATCGACAGGTGAAGATTGTCATGTTGGAAGAAAAGACACAAGGGGATGAGGAGGAGGAGGACAGTAGACCACTTTCCTGGAGAATTAAAAGACCTATCGTCCACTCTAATCTTGTCTCCACCAGGGACCAAGTCAGACAGGACAAAGGAAAAGAAAAAATTGATGAAGGAAAGAATGGAGTAGTGATTTATAGTTATACCACTAGGGGTGCAGAAAAGAAACTATTAGGTGATGTTATGAGAGACAACATATTTCAAAGAAGAGACTAAGAAAAATCACAGTTGTAGAACCTGATATACTTGAGGACCAAGTTGTCGATATTGGAGAGGATGAAGAAATCAATTGGACCTACTCGAAAGAAGAGGCAAGTGAAAAGAGTCTGGACTCTAAGGCTCAGAAGAAGGTTGTCGGCAAGGAAAAAAGGTGTGAATCTTCTTTCACTAGGGGACCAGATTCACATACAAAAAGAAGAAAGACTGAAAAAACACTTACCAAGGACCAACAGATGAGGTTGTTACAAGCCCAAAAAGTGTTAAATGATAGAGTGATTGAGCCTGCAGCAAAAGACAACCCAGGTATGAGGGAACTAGTAGATACAATGGAGGTTCAGGGCTAGACCACTTGTTTAAGTGGCCTGTTCCCTATCTGCATAAGAAGGAAGTGAAGGAATTCTATATTAACCTTGAAATAGAGTAAGATAGTAGCTTCAAGATAAAGGTTAAAAAATTTCTTTCAGGATAGATGAGAAATTGTTGGGGAAAATATTGCAAGTCAAGACTAAGGAGATAAGGACAGTGACTGACAAATTCCCTTCAAAGGAATTTTTGGTAGTGGCTAAAAAAATGAGAAATCTCACTTTCTCAGTTGTGTCCAAGAAACTCCTTAAAGGTCAGTATCAGTTGTACTTTGAGTTTATAAATAAGGTACTTCTTCCTAGGTTTGAAAAGAGAGCAGTCACAACCATAACAGATTTGTATTTGATGGAGAAGCTGAGTACAATAGTTGAAATAGATCTTTCTGCTATTATGTTAGAGCACATAACTAAGGTTTATGACATGGCTGAAGGGAAATACAGGCTTGCATATGAATATTAACTCAACTAGGTATTTGAGCCTCATGGAATCAAGTTGAGTAGGGCCATAATGGAGACAATAAAGCAATCATTCTCTTTTACTACCCTATCTAAGTGTGAGATTGATAAGCAAAAGACAGGTATCAAAACATCTCCCATGTCTGACCTGGTAGAATATAATAAGGCGTTAAAAGCTCAGGTAAAGGAACTGACTGAAGACTTGTCCACCAAACATGCTGAAATAGCTATGATCCAAGCTGAACTGGCCAAGGAACTCAGAGAAGGGCCTAGTGTTGCTGAGGTGACAAAGCTGAGGGAAGAAAGTGCCCAATTGACCGAGGAGGTGAAGTCCCTTACCTAGTAGCTTCTAGAAACTCACAGAGATCACAGTATAAGCATACCAAAACTGATTGACTTTCTAGCTACCAAGCCTTCTCGTTCCTAGGTTTCTTTACCTATGTATGTTCCTTTCTGGTCCCTACAGTCCTGCTCTTGTTCTTTCCCCAGCCTGTAATAGTTGCAGTCCTTGCAAACTTGTTCTTATTTAGTAACTCTTGGCCCAGTCCAGGGCATTTGAATGTTTATTTTGAGGAGATGGTTATGAATGAAACACACTATGGCATGGTCCTAATCGTTTTTGTGTATATCTAATCTGAATTCTATTTCCTTCTTTTAAAATCTGTTTTATCCTGCACCTGATATTTTTGGATTGTGATCCTATTTTAGTTTACTATTTTTCTTTAATGATGTCAAAAAGGGGAAGATATGTAGTATCATATTGTTTTCAAGTAGGCATAGTTTCAGGGGAAACTAATTGGTTTGTTCACAAAATATGTATATGTGTTATAGTTTCAGCTTGTGTTATAGTTTTTCATCATCCAAAAGTGGAAAATTGTTAAATATACAAGTATTTGTACATATGTATTATTTTGATGATTAACAAACTATATTAAGGATCAGGTAAGACATCAGATTTTTGTAACAGTTCTAGTGGTGGACAACAACCTGTAAAGTTGTTGTGGTTGATAAGAAGTCTTTTAGAAGTATACTAAAGGACTAGCGGTCCATAGGTTGTATACACAGTAGCATAAAAGACAGAAGTCCAAGATTTTCAAGAGAGGTTTTTTTGATATAGAGAAAAAGATTGAGAAAGAATATACTCCTTGGTTGAAAAGCTTCTGTTTGGCTTCCTATGCAAGACAACAACATACCCACTCGAAGAATCAGATAGACTAGGTACTAGTTTGATGTTTTGTGTGTTGAGCAAGTTGTAATGAGCACCAAAATGTATTATCACTCGTCATCTACAAAGGTCAGTGATTAATTTTTTATTATTCTGTATTGAGTATGGAAACATACCTTAAAGATAGAGTTGTAGTCTTAAGGGGTGTGTGTGTACGTTTTCTATCTAACTACTCTAGAAGTGTAGGTTAGATTGAAGTTGATTGTAAGATTGCTCACTGCTTGTGCTGAATACACAAGATGTTTGGGTTGTAAGGGAAAGTAGAAAAGTAAGGTGTATGTTGTATTTCTTTACTTTGCTCTTAGTGGATTTGGTTGTTAAATCCTGTAGTGACAGGTCGTGATTGTTCCTCCCTTGAGCAAGGAGTTTTTTCACATAAAAATCTGAGTGTTTTTATTGCTTGTTGTCCTTTATATTCCAAGATCATTATTGTTTTTCATCTAGGGATCAGATAAGGTATCCGTCTAAGAGCATCCTAACTCAACAGTTCAATATCACTGTAAGCTTTAGGATATTAATTTTACTAATAATTAGCCTGGTCTCATAACAATTGACAGGATGCTCCTTTGACATCACAGTCATATCAATAGACCCCTTCAAACATCATTAGAACAGGCACATTCAATTGATAGTCAATTAGTCATGCCCAATTGGAGAGAAATAGAGCAAATGACCCACTTATTAATAGAATTTTTTTTATCTTTTATTAACTAAATACAGTATTAGCAAATTAACGACAACAATATGTGGACTGATCTGTTTTCAAAAACAAACCAATTAAAGCTTTTTTATAACTTACATAAATCACATAGTGTGAAGAGCTAATTACAATTATCCTTATATTTACATAAATTTCTTAAAAGATTGATAGTTCAGATACTTTAATTACTTTAATGTCGAATACTTTAATTACTAATTTTGTTGAGATAAAAAAGGAACAAATCATATAATTTAATATTTAGTTCCATGAATCAGCATTAATTAATAATGAGACTTCCCTTCCTGACATCTTCTCAAATTCAAAAAATTTCTTCTCTCCCCATTTATAACAATCTTTCAAAAAAAAATTTAATAAAAGGTAGGCATATTTCAAATTGCATAGTTCAATCAACTGAAACAAAGAAGTGCTCATAAATTAATGTTGTTGTATCATGAATGATCGTATTCAAACAAAATAAATAGGAACACATAATTATTATATCACCGCTGCATATGAGATATAAAATAGGCATATTTTCAATGAATTGATAGAAGAAATGCACATAACTTAATTTTTAATCACGAATGACTGTATTTGAGACAAAATAAACAGAAACACACAATTATTGTATCACAATAATGTATTAGATATAAAATAAAAATACTTCATATAATTGTTACCCTGTTTGTTGGACTTGATACTAAAAAGGGACACATAACCTGATTTTATATCAGTTGATTCAAAAAATAAATATATTCACAATATTATATCATGACCTGATATAGATGATACAAAATTTTACATATAATCGATTGCAATATTGCCATTGTTGTATTCGATACAGGAAAATAACCTAAAAAGTTTATAAGATCTATTATTTATATTCTCAATATATACTATTTTGTATCGGATACTCAACATCATAATTCACTAAACAAGATTAGGATTTTAAAGTATCAGGAATAATCAATTAGTCGTCAATGCAACTAAAACTTAAGTTTTTGTACAAAAAATAATTGGAGTAGATATTTGCAATTTTCTATAATTTCTTCATGTATGCTTGATTATGGATCTTCTTTGACCCATTCTTTGCCTAATCAGGATTTTTATAGTCATATGTATGATCAGACTTTGGTAATTGGATAATCCCAATACTGAATGAAGTAATCCCAATGTTGAATGAAGAGCATAGTCCATGAATTATCAAAAATAGAAAGATAAAAAAAGGAAGAAGAAGAGAAACGTACACTGCAAAGTCGAAGAGCATAGATGGGGAAAGGAGATATGAAAAAATTGAAATTCAAATTTGACAATCATCTTTGTGAATTTAGGTGAGAAATTAGGGGAGTGAAGTGTGGAACTTAAAATATTTTAAAGTTCGAATTGAAGAATTTGAGTGAGAAATTATATATCCGTGTGGAAGGTTTTTAGGAGGAGATATATAATTTTTTGAAATATTTTGATACGATAGGAAAGAACAGTAAATAAATTTTTTTTTAAAAAAATATGTATAGTTAGATGATTTATTTTTATTTTATTTTATTTTTTTTTGTCAAATTTGGAGGAGCTTATCACTACTTTATTTCATCAATAACGTGTCTATACAAAAGGGCTTATTAGGCCCAAAACAAAATCAAATAACCAAAACAATTAATTTTTTATATATGATTTTTTTAAAATTAAATTTATCTTAATTCTACTATAAATTATAATTGAATATAACAACAATTAACCTTAACAAAAAATTAAAATGCAAACATATAAATCATTAGACAAATAATAAAATATAATTTTAAATAACAAAAATAATAAACATTCAATAAAGTAGTAATGACATACATTAAACTTAAAATATAAAGTACATAGTAATTTTAAAAGTATAACAAAACATAATAAATAAATTTAAAAAAAGAACAATTCAAGATGTATTGAAAGATCCAATTCCGACTATAGAAATAATAATATATAAAAATTATCGATTTCAATAATTACTAACTTGATATAAAAGAAGTTGAGAACAAAGAAGTTCAATTTAAACTATGTGATGCATTAATAGAATATTTATGGGAGCAACATCTTTAAAGTTGAGTATTACAGTAGTATTTTAAAATAAACTTTTCAATTATATAATGTTTATTTAATTACTTTTATTAATGATTTTATTTTTATTTGTACTATCCATTATTATGTATAATGTATATTATTTGCTAGTGATCTATATTACTTAAATAATTATAGTATAAAATAATTTTATGTTAAACGAATATAAAAGAAAAGAATTTATATTGTGAATGTTTAAGAAAGAATTTACTTTACTCATAAAATAACTAAATGTAAATGAAATAAGGAATAATGATAAAATAAAATAGGGTTAAAATATCCTTAAACTATGTGAAATGAATAAAAATATTTTTCGTTTATAGTTGAGTCAAAAATATCTTTGTCGTCAATGCTTTAGTCGAAAAATACACTTATTATTTTTAATGAGTCAAAAATGTCCCTTTTTCAAATCAATTTGTTATTTATTTTATTTTTGAACATGTTATTTTTTTAATAATATTTTTTAATTAGCTAATATTTATCCTATTTCAATTCAAGAAAAAATTTAAAATAAAAATATTTCTTGTTTTATTATAATTAAAATTTAATTTAGTGTTGGGTTTACTATGTTCTTATATTTACGACATATATTATTTATACAAGGGTATGATGTTCTCTTTTTAATTGATAAAATGAGATTAGAAAAAATAATAATGTTCTCTTTTTCATATAGGTTCTTTAAAAATAATATTTTTATTAGGAATACAATATGTTTAAAAGGCATTTTTGACCCATTCAATAACAATGAAAGCATTTTTGGATCAAACTATCAATGACAAAGATATTTTGGACCAAAATATTAACGACAAGGACACTTTTGAAATTATAAACGAGCGATATTTTTATTCATTTCACATAATTTAAAAATATTTTTATTCATTCAATATAGTTTAAGAACATTTTATCCTTCTTCCTTCAATAATGAAGAGAGGAAATTTTATTTTATTTTTTTATTAAAATTAATTTATATTAAAATAATATTGATATTATTTTAAAGTAAACTTTGATG
>JAOTQJ010000072.1:3358558-3390853 GCA_025642045.1 Solanum sejunctum
TCAGCCAAACAAATCCCATATGAGTAGAAAACATCAGTGAGATATGGACCAAGTAACAAGCAGATCAGTTTCATTTGTTAGAGCCGAATAACGCCTTAGTTCTAAATGCCAAACCAGAACATATCATTTAAGAACCAGCAGTGGATACCAAACTCATGTCGCCAAACTTTATCTCACCGGAAAAGAAAAACAGAGAACTGAAACGCCTATATTTAACGACTATATTTCTAGCACCAACAGACATCGTCACAACAGCTCAAGTCCAATACTTAATATGTAATATAGAACGCAGCGAATACTGGTTACTTCAAACATTATTACGTAAATAAAGCTCAAAAGAAAACACTAGAACAACAGGAATCGAGCAGGGAATTCGTCTGAAAAACTCGAACACAACTTGTGATTTCGGGAATTATCTTAACAGCAAAGCAACACTATAGTATTACGCAACTTAGTAGGAGAAACACAGCAACATCACAAGGCATCATTTTACTGGAAAATTTAAAATCGACCAAAATACAACAAAGCCTTAAACGGAGACATGGAAACAGTACCAAAACAGGATTCTTAGGCTCAAACATGACCAGCAGCAACAATGCCATACCATTTTTCATCATACCAGGGTATTTCGGTCAAGATCAACACAGTGCAATCCCGATGACTTCGATAAAGTTTCACATATTCGAACGCAATGTATGAGATTCAAATAAAAGGGAGATTGGAGTATTACCTTCGTCGGAGCAGCGAACTGGGACGACGACGAGCTTGATGAAGCTTCGACACCGCAACGAAGTTTTATCTCGGATTCTTTTTGAGAATAATGATGGCTGTGGAATTTCAAAGGGAGCTTTTCGGATTTTTCCTTCTGTTTTTTTCTGGTTCTCGACGGCTGACCCCCGTCGACGGCTTCTTTCCCCCTTCCTCCTTCGATTCCCCCCCTTAAAATGGCGATGAAGAGGAGATTATATAGGGCGATTTTGAGTTCAAATTTGAAGAAAATAAGGTCGGTTGATTCCCACTCAAGTCCGTGTGGGGGATAAGACCGTTGGGGGTGCGGGTTTGTCAGGAAAAAGGCGTCGAATTTTCTAATTTTTGGTTTCGACTTTTGGTCGCTGTTTTTTTGGTTCGTGTATCGTGCTTTGTTGTACAAGGAACAGGAGGGAACGACGATGGCGAAAGAGCCGCGGCGGCGACGAGGGGGGAGAAGGGAATGGAGCGGCGGCGGCTAGGGATTTTCTGGGGATTTTTTCGTTGAACTGACGAGGAGATGAAGAAGAAAGATGATAAATGGGGATTTGGGGGTGCGTGTACCACACGCGCCCGGATTAAAATTTTTATTTTTTTTTATTTTTTGAAAATAATGGTATAAAAATCGTTAAAACAAAAATAAGACTCGATAATTAATTTGACACCGTGGAAAATAAAAATTGGGTGTCAACAAATATTTAATGCTTACTATATAAAATAAGACAAAGAGAGTAATATTTTAAAATTATACTAAAAAATTAATTTTATTTTTTCTGATATTAATAATAGTTTTTTTTAGATGAATCAAAATAAATTGAGAAAAAAATTGACTGATAATTTGATTTGATTTGTTTGATATTGAAAAATATGATCTCACACACTTAAAGATTAGTTTTTTTATTTCATGTGAATTTCGAAAGTCACTTTAAACTCTATTACAAAGTCTAAAATTAAAAGAAAAAACAGATATATTGTAATGAAATTTATCATTAAAACAAGTATTTTTTGGGTCATAATATATTAAAATGGATTTTATGTCTAAAAATATGCATTAAAATGACACTTCATTTTAAAACGGGTGAATTGTCTGGTATATTTTTTTTAATAACGTGTGTCTTCTCAAAATATAATAAAATAAATAATTTCAACAGTTTGCCCCAAAATGGAAGAACTAAAATATATATTTTGGTTAACTTTTATATATCACATTAATCTTTTTTGTTAGCTTTTGGTCAAATAATTATTTTTTATATAGCTTTTTATATATTCATATGAATTTTTGTATATTTTTCGAAAATATCCACGCGAATGAGATCTTTTTAATTATTTTTAGATTTATGAAAGTGTTAATCTTTAATATTTTGTTACTGTAATCATTCTATACAGCAAATCATTTCGATTCATTCGTAACTTTTAAAAATTAGAGATATTCATACCACAACGATATTTACTCCTAGCTAAGCATTAAAATGTTCAACAATATGAAATGATTGTCAAACAAATTTGCAAGAATTAAGAATAATAAGATGCTTGTAAGACTACTCGATAGGTATGATTACCTTGTAAATTTCGATAAAGAATAAGCAGCATCAACAAATCACATAACAACACAAATTGAAAGAGGAATAATTTTAATGAATAAGATGCTTAATGAATAATTTTAAATAATTATGTACCTTTTTTTGTTATCATAAAATAAATTTTACAATTTATTTGTCTTTATTCAATAATATTTTGCTAGGGCGATGGAAAAAAAATTCAAATGCTTGATACATATGCAAAATTCAATGTGTTGTTCAGTATGAAGAACATGATCAATGTACTATTTTTGTCATCAGAGCAAATATAGTTGATTGTAGACAATTAAGCATTTGAATCTTTTTTCATCACTAGACCAAATATAGCTAATTGTAGAAAAATAAATAGGAAAATTCATTCATCACTAAAGAGCTATATAATTATTTAAATTTATTCAATTCGTCAGGTACTTATCCTCTGATTGTATTTATTTACTAAACCACTTTCTCTTTCAAATTAAATTTTCTTATCATGTGATTTATTATATTGATGCAACTTGTTTTTCAGTATGCTTTACGAGATAATTCCTAAAACGTCTTATTATAATCCTATAGTTCTCCCTTTGAATTTATTTGACTATCATTTTGTAGTTTTGAATATTTTGATGCTCCATAAGGGTGAAAATTGTTGTGGTCTGAATGCATTCAAATTTTCAAGACACTGAACAAGGCAAACTAAATTTTCATAACAAACAATTGTGAATATTTCTTTCACTGTGAATATTTCTAAGAAATCCGCAAGAATTCATGTGAACATATAAGTATCTAATCAGAATTAAAAAAACCATTACTTAGCCAATATCGTAATAAGTAATATATTACGATCATTAATTATTTTCTCATTCAATTCTTATGAAGTTAAATTCTCAGCTAATATGCACATATTAAAAAAAAATATGTATAGATATTACTAATTTATTTAGGATTACTTAAGATATTGATAGAGGCTAGGACAAAAACATATATTAAGTCAAAAAGGCCTTATGATCATGCATTTTTTTTTCAAAGTTGAACTTCAAACAACAAGTTTGAGAATACATCAACATCAACATCAATATCAACATACCCCAGTGCCTCAAAAAATACCCACTTATTGCGGGGTGAAAGGGGATCGGATGTACGCAGCCTAACCCCTATGTTTAAAAATATAAAACGGCTATTTTCATATGACCCATGAGGAGCGTCGAAAGTTGCATTGACTAACTGATACTTCACAAATAAAAGAAGGGCAGACAGTTTAAAGAGCCATTTTGCTTTATTCCATCGTATTCCAAAATAAAAAAATAGTCAATCTTTGGCTCCATTCAAGATTGATGGAAAGAAACAACAAGTTTGACAATAAAATTTTGAAATTCAACTTTAAGCTGAAGTTGAGAATTTTCAAGAACTTGAAAAATAACAAAAACTTTACATTATTCATAAAAGTGAAAAAAAAATATGAACTTAAATTTATATTCATAATCAAAACACAACTCCAATTTTCAAATATTATTTTTTACTTTAAAAACTAAAACTACATTTTAAAAATTTTACAATTAAATATGGCCAAACATCTACTAAATAAAATCCTACCAACAGACTTTACAAGTGACAAATAATGCTTAACATACATTCTTTTATCATCATCTCAATAAGTAGGGAAAAAAAAAAAAGAAAAAGAGAGAAAAAAAGGGAAGAACCCATGGCCGGGTGACCCCTAATTTTAGCGGGAAACAGCTCCATATATTACTCCCTCGACTGGCCGTGAGCGCCATTTGAATTTTGCATTTACAATCCGTTACATTTCAAAATCTTCACTCTTCTCCCAACTCTTTCTCTCATCCTCCACAATATCTCAGGACATGCGAACTCGATTTCTCGGCAAGGATTACTTTAATTCCGCTCCAATTCCAGCCGGCGATTTCCTCCGCCTCCCTCTTCCTCACCTCCCTACTTCGAACACATCCAATTTCGAAGACCTTCATTGTTTTGACGGACCTCCTATACTAAGTGTCGATGTCGAAATCGAGAGATTTCCGATTGAGGAAGTTCTCTCTCGCTTCTTCTCACATGTCTTTCCGCATAGGATTCATGTTGAACTTTCCGAATTCGCAGATCCTCGGCCGTTCGCCGGAAAGCTTGACGTCGACGACCAGAGAACTTATAGTCCCGAGGAAACAAGTGGAAATACAAATACGGAGGTAAATTCTAATATCGTGAAAATATTCACTTATATGATGCATCTGGTAATGGTTCCGTGTAACCTTATAGTTATATAATAGGCTGATATTATAATGAGGATCATATTTTCTTGGAAGCGAAGAGTTTTATAAGTAAAGCTTTTATGAAGTGTAGTGTCAAGTTTAAATGAATGCTTATGTTGATTGAGGATCTATCCCAGTTTGCATCGACTTAGCTGTCAATATTAGCTTCCCCTGAGATTTAGTTAAGGGTTTGTCACTTCCTATGGGATCTTCATGCCTCCGAGTCACCACACTGGCTACAAACCAGGCAATCACTCCAGTCTGCAGCAGCTGAAGTCTAGAATACGAGGCTCAATAGTTATCACTTTCAGTTTGAAATGATTTTTAAAGATACTGCATATTCTGTTAATTCTGATATGATTATATTAAGATTTTAAGATGGTTTTTCTTCATTTATACTAATTTTGAAAATTTCTAATGGAGGGCCTATGGTGCAGATGTGACGACAATAAGAGAATTGTTTGCAAGCTGCATGATTCAAAACTTGTATTCATCCTTACAAACTTTGAATATCCTCAAACATACAATTACAGGTTAAAGTTTTTCAAAATTAAAATAAATCTTTAGAAATTTAAGATTTCAGATTCGTGGAAGACTTTCTCGTGATGGCTCCTTGTGCTTCACTGAGGCAGCCCTACCTGACTTTGTATTGTAATGTTAGTAACTGCTTTCTTTTTATGTATCAGTGTTATGTTGAAATGTTATACGTAAAAGTGTGCATGTGCTGCATCGTCTTAAGAGAACTAATGAGTTTTTTGCAACAAAAAGAAAATTAATCTCAACTGAGATTGAGTAGAAGTTGATTGCAAAAAAACAGTACTACTAGTTTTCTTCTGACCTCATTAAATTTATGTCTGTTTTAGGCTGATTATACTCTTATATATTGCAGGGGACAATGGTTTCCCATGGCAAGCGGAAGGACAATCTTGAAATGGTCCAATTTGAAATTCCAGAGCTGGATTCATCCTCACTTCCACTGGTAAACCATCCCGACAATCAAGCAGATATAATTAATATACTACTAGCTAAGCTCTCATGTGGAACATCTGCATTTGTCTGTTCTTCTGTTGTCAGCTAGAAGATGTCCCTTATTTTGGGAAGGAGAACATGTTGATCCCGTCTGAGATGTCAGATGATGGAAATAAACTGGTAATATTTTGATGAATTACATATTTCTTCAGCATTTCAAGTTTTTATGATTGCAGGGAAATGATTTTGGTTTATATTGCTAACTTTTGTGATGATGCTTAACTACATAGGATCAGAATTACCTCCTCCCTTGCTGACAAGGAAGAAGTCTTTGGTCAGAAATGAAAAACTGGTGGTTCATATTGACGGGAGAAGCTTGGTCATTTTTAATATGATATAACTTTTAGTTACATGCATGGGATGAAGCTCTCAAGTCTTAAGATAGTCTGTTCTTTCATATCTTCTAAATATATATGCATCTGGGGACTCTGATTCTGAAGACAATGTCCTCTAGCTTTTTTTCTTGTCGGCTGCAATCATCATTTGAAAAACTATATCACTAGTTTCTTCTTTCGTGTTTTCTGATTCACTTACTTGGCTATTGAAATCGAAGAATCACCTAATAAGGTTCTTAAACACAATTTGCTGGGATATTTTATGCAATGTCAAGACCATTCATATGTCAATATGTGTCATACTGCAATTTCAAACATCTTTCCTTTTCATATGATTCTAAGGGATAATGATGCTTAATGACATGGTGATCTTTTATTGAAGTCTGTCCGTTGTGGAGGACTCTGTAGAAATTTTGCTCCATGCCATCATGTTAATTTACTTTTCTCAGACTGCATTCATAAGAACTTCCAGTCACTTTGTTAATACTTGACTTACTGGTTTCACACATCATTGTTCACTTATTTCAGGATATGCCCAGCCTTGAAGTTAGACTGCAACATTCCCTGGACACTGTGCAATCAGTTTGTTCAGTGGATGACATCTGTTCCATGCCTTTGCTGGAGAAAAGTTCTGATTGGCTGGAAGATAGTGGTTTCAGTCAGGGGAAACATAATTCTAGTATAGATATCTTTCCTCTTCTTGAAGTGGATGAGATATGTTTGGATATTGTCAGCGACAACTCTGTAAAGGAGAAAGTTCAAATCTTTGAAAATATTGAGCTTCAGCATGAGACACCAGGAAGTGAAGGAAAGGGTAACATAGATGAGCTTTTCGATTTCACAAAGTTTGACGCATTGCAACACCTGTCAAATGGTAGTTTAGCATTGGACTGCCTTGAAGTTGAGGTTCCGTGCTTGAATTGTTCTTTAGAGATGAATTTGATATGTATTATTGAACTTGAGAAAAACTCAGTAAATCATCAAGGCATAGAAAATGATGGTCCAATATGGGTAGGAAGCCCCATCATTTTTGATGAACCGCAGTTCTTTGATTCAAACCTTCATACTTTTTGTGAATTTCTGTCTGAAGCAAAAGTAGATATTGAGGATACATGTGACCTGATGTTGAGGGAGGCCGAGAATTTCAGGAACTTTGACGAATTGATTGTTTCCCATGAGCTCATCCCTGTGGATAATTCTTTCAGATCATTGCCTGTGCCACTAATTTCTGAGAATGGAAATATAAAGTCATTGCACTTGTGTATTAAGGAAATCCTAGCCGAGTTGGAGCCACAGTCTTCCTTCATGTCTGATGGATTATACTTAGATTGGCATTTTGTGGAAGATGAGAATTGCAAGTGTCGAGAAGACTTCTTCAATTTATCGGGAAAGCTAGATGCTAACAACATTGACCTTTGCTTGAACTTCATTGAAAATGAGATGGTTGTATTAGACTTTCTTTTCTCTAGTGATAGTCAGCAAGAACCAAGTAGAGTGGAGAGCAAAGAAACGTTGAGTTTGCCTTCGAACGCCATTCCTGTTTCTCCCCTGCCTTATAACATAGAAGCGTCAACTAAGTTGCTGAAGGATGGAAAGTTCTCAACTGAAGGAGTATCATCCCAATGTAGTTCTAAAAAGACATCTTTGTTTGGTGACTCCTGGTCAGAGTTTAGTGACCTCGATTTTTTCTTAAATCCAAAAGAGTGTGGTATAGACAAAGACTATAAACCAGCTGACAGTTCCATTGATACTAATACAATGGGCCAGAGCAAGTTTCTCTCTTCTGCTACCACACTAGTACAACCTCAGCAATGGAATGTCAAGGTGCATAAAATATTGTTGTCTTCTGATATTCTACTTCTAATTGATGATCTTGGGAAAATCTTTCAAGTCATCTGTGAAAGAGAGAGAGAGTTAATTGAGACTCACGATCCATCTCAAGCTGTGGACGATATTGCTATTCTCCGCCTTTCCAAGAAAAAGCTCATCAACTTGATTAAGGAAAGAAGTGTATGCAGGACATCTTTGCTACAGGATGATGATAACACAGTGTCATTGGTCACATTGTGTGCGATGAAACAGATGGTTTGGTACTTGTGCAACTATGGTCTGCATACAACCTATCTATACATAGAAAATTTGTATAGAAACTTGCAGGAATTGAACTCTAAACTTGACTTCCTCTACAACATCATAATAGATGTGTATCAGAAGGGTGAAAAAGATATACATAAGTTCCATCCATCCCTTTCTGTTATTAAGGATATATGGGAGTCGTGTGTGAGCAAGGGTTGTTCAAAAATGTTAATTGTGGCTGAGCCAGTGTTCTGGTGGTCATTGAAGAAACTATTGACTTCCATGAATATTTCCTTTAGTCAACCACATAATGGACAAAAGAATGATTTTTACAAATTAGAAGATGCCAGCATGCAAATGGTCTCACATTGCTGTTTAGTTACCCAAGAGTAAGTGGTAGTTCCTACATAAAATATGCTTGGATATTGGCCTGTTTAATAGTATGGTTGATCAAACTTACAGTGGTTTCTTGTATAGTATGGTTGATCAAACTTACAGTGGCTTCTTGTTCGTATCCCTGTGTTTAGGATGTAGTCTTTGCTGTTATTTCCAGTTGTTTTCTGGACAAACACTACCATTTTGACAGGTGGCCTGCTTAGTCCTCAGTTATTCACATAGCAAAGTTATCTGGTTTTTACCAGGTTGGAAACTTACTAGTAAATTTTGATCTTTTCAGACTCCAGCTTGATGTTTTGGTTGTCTATTGTAATTGCTGTTTCATTTCTGATAAAGAGAACTTCTAATTGGGTGATTTGTAAAATTCGGGTGTTAAGGTGCCCCTAGGAGAAAAGTATTCTAAACTTAAAGCTAGGTAGTTTCCTTTTAGCTGCAAAACTAAAATATTAATACTCATGTAGATTAGATGTGTAAATGGTATTAATGCTTCAAAATAATAACCCATTGATGTGATATTAATGTCTTCTGCTTCTTTGCAAGAGAGGCATTCAGATTTACGCTACTAAAATGTATTTATTCAAAAATTTTCTCAAAATAATTATCAACTAGGGATATATAGTAAATGTATTATTTGACAATAAAAAATGAAAAATATGTACAGATATCTGGGAGAATTTGAATGGGTGCTTACTGCTTAAGAATGATATTTTCTTTTGATAAGTTGCTCAAGAATACTGAGCTAGTACCACCGGAACAGAACGTTGACCTCACACTCAACCCTTGAGCTTGAACTGTTTTGATCCTTATAAAGTGTTGAATGTCTAATGGCCTTGGTTGAATATCTAATGGCCTTATAGTAAATGTATTCTTGAATGAAGCTAGTGTTTGCTTTAGTCTAAACTTCAACCATAATCTTAAACCAGCTGATGGGTAACACAGCTAAAATCTAAAGTGCACCAACAAAGGATCATGGCAGACAACATATAGTTTGGCTACATGAGACGGTTAAATTTGTTTATTCATAATAGCACAATGCTATTGACAAGTTCCCTAAATTTAAAATGAGAATTAACGAAATGAATTGATATTCCATTTTCTTTCCAGGCATCTGTTTGCGTCATTTCCATTTGACAAATTTGAGATCATCTTGGAATATGGAGGTTTGCAAGGATCATCTAAAGTATCTTCCATCTTGCCGAAGTCGGATAGAGTTCCTCCTCTTCATTTCCTTAAGGTGGAGCTGGAGGACCCCAGTGTTGCGAAAGCACTTTGTGATGGTGTTGGCATTCCCAACACAGATGAACCTAGTATGGCAAGTCTCTGTCTTTCGCTTGACATCTATCAGTTCGAAAAATATCACATAGTTTTGTGTTTCCTAGGAATGCACGACACCAAATTGTTTTTTTAAATGGAATGAAAAGCTTGAATACTGTCAAAGTTTTCAATATTCTTACTGTTTTGCTATTGTGTTTTTTGAGTCACACTGAACAGTTCAATTTAAATTAAAGTGTTAACAACCATGATATCAGGAGGTTACAAGTTCAAGCCTTGCAGAAATGCAAGGCAAGGTTGTATACAATAGACCTTTGTGGTCGGGCTTTTCCCTGGATCCTGCACATAGCAGGAGCTTTAGTGCACCGGACTGCCCTATTTTAACCATGATATCTAAACTCGAGAGGCCTGGTGGTCGTTGATTCTTTGAGTTAGAATATGGTCGGTTATCTATCTTGCAGGTTGGAGTTAGTACATTTGAGTTCTTGGGTTTCTTCCCTTCCTCATTCTTTCGGTGCTCTGTCTGCCTTTTCTTGCTTGGTTGAAATAATTCTTCAACACAGTTGACTTGCTTCCCTGTTTGAGCCCCCCATGTGGGGGATTTACCTCACTGTAGCCTGATGTATTTCCATTTTTCATGGTACTGAGGTTTTCTCCATCCAAGTCATATTCTGTTATGTGCTGGTAAATTATCAACAGTTGGACTATGATCACTGCACGAAGAGAAGAAAATTGTTTAGCATTCAATGCTTTATGCTGTTGATCAGACTAGAAGTAGATAATTCAAATATGCAGCAATGGGCTCCTCTTGTTCATTTCTAGGCTTCAAAGTTTAGAACTTATTCTGACATACTCGTTTTCTAGGGAGGAGGTCCTCACTCTTTCTCTGCTCTCAATGAGATTGATGTTACAGTTGAAGAACTATTGAATTTCCTTCCAGTGGAAAAGAACTTGAAGGGTGGAAGCATGGAGGCATTAATGGGAAATAAAGCTTGCTCTGCTGCAGCTCAACAAGAAATGTTCAGTTTAAGATCTGAGCAAACTCGTGGAAGCACAGATGGATGTCCTGAGACAGTCATTATAGTTAACACACACAATTTTGATAAGGAAATGGTAATTTCAAGGAGAAGGACATACCAAAAGATTCTCGCATTCGAGAAGAAAGGAGTACAGGTCGTAGAGCGTGATTTACGTCAGCCTGTTGATATTATAGTCAGTGCATCAGCTTGCCTTGCCTGGTATGACTGCAAAAACATTGCAAAGAAAGCTACAGCCCCTGATGAGGCTTTCTCTTGCTTGCCTCTGTGTGTTGAGAATATTGCAGCAAGTATTTTGACGTCACTCAGTTTTGCTTTCAGTGTCTGCATCCTGGTAATTAACTTTTTTCTTTTCAGACCGCTCACACCTACAGTGTTGTGCTACATGTAAGGTATGCATTGCATTTCTTTCAGAAAGAGCACGGGGGGAAAAAAAAAGCAACGGGCTTGCAATATCTGAATGATTAAGATAGGAAATATACAGATTTAGGTACAAACCCAAGTTTTTGGGAGCAGAAAAGGATTGTTCAAAAAATATGTCTTTTCTATAAACAAAAATATTTCATGCTTTTCTAATTTCATTTTATGTAGCTTTCTAGGACCTTAAAAGTTTGCAATCCACTTGGAGAAATTCTAGATAACATTTTTCATGCCCTGGCTTTGTGTTCAGCTAATTGCAGTTGCAGAAATTGTTAGATAAGGATTAAAATGTCAATAATAAGAGACAGATAGTTGAGAATACTAATTTGAAGAGTTCAAGTTGATTCCTACAAATAATAACATTCCAATTACATACACTTTAATAGTTTAAAATGAAATACCTGACATTCCATTCTAGAGAAAGATACTCCTTGATTGCTTATAGTGTCCTTTTTCTTCCGTCAGTGCTACTTATCACAATTTTCCATGTACCAGATAAAGAGAAAGAAGAGCTGGTAGCAGATGAGCCAATGATTTCTTGGTTACTGTGTTGGCCCTTATATAGCCAGTATATTACATACAAGGCTAAGAATAAATAACAACTTGGAGAAAATCTAGGTAATAGAGAAACCTACATAGTTACAATCATGAAGATAAGAAAGCTGATAATTACATTTAATTTAAAAAAAAAAACTGAATAAAAAGAGTCCTACAAGTAACAAGAGTCCTCGAAATTTGCTAGCCGTTATCACACCCCCGCAAGTTGGTGTCGAGGTCTATTTTACAACTTCCGGGAGATTGAGAAACTATCATGAACTTATCAGGCAAAAGGGGAATTCAAATGTTAATTCTCAATTGTTTCTTTATGCTTCCAATCTCTTGGTTATTCCCTGTTCTTTAGCTCCAGATGCTCACAATTGCATTGCCGATGTGATGCCAATGATTTGAGATAAGCCTTCTTTTTGCTCTGAGTAAATAGTTTGAAAACTGAATACCATCACCATGTGCACGTAATATCTCTCGAACCGCAAGTTATCTGTTTACATCATGATGATATAGGCACAAGTTCATGATCTTCATCATCTGGTTATTCCTGAATATAGCAGATTACTTCAAAGAACTAACAGTCACTAGAAATGGAAATAAGAGCACTTATTTAGTATAGTTTTAGAATGGACCAAGATAGTCTAGCTCTAGCATGAGCACTGCCTGCACACAATGTTTTGTTCATAATATTTAGTATTTCTTGGCCTTGTTCTTTAGGTCTTTGAGGGAGAAAGTGACTTTATATCAGGAATTATGGAGTCATCTGATGAGCTCTATGCTGCTGCTGCTAGCTTGGGCATGGATATACAGATCTTTTATTCATATTCTGCTGAGATGACTGATGAGATCATATTATCGTGTATCGAACTTTTGTCGAGGACAAGCAGAGGGCTCTATATTAAGATGCCTGAGTCACAAACGCTGGCAGAATCCTTCCTTACTGCATTTCCTTCAATCAATTCACTCTCAGCTCATGCAATATTGTCGGCATCAGGCTCGCTTGTTGAGTTTCTGGGATGGACACCTGAGCACAGAATTCATGCAGTTCAAAAATATCAAGTTCCTGATGAAAGCATTATATTACTGAGTGCTTTGAGCAGATTTGGGGAGCGGGAGGATTCTAAATCAGTAATGACAGATTGCTCCTCTTCAGTTTCTTCTGCTCCAGACTCTGAATGTCATCATTTCAAAAGAACCTATGGGGGGACGAAACGAAAAACCACCTGGGATATTGAGAATCCGAATATGCCTAAAAGTGAATTATATGATCTTGATCCACCGAGAACATTTTCTGAAGGCAGACTTCGTCATCCCAGAGCATCTGGTCTGTGTGATTCTTTGATTTCAGAAGATATCAAGTTGTTTGATGAATTGGGGAAGTCTAGCTTATCATTTGCCAACGAACCACGTGTCCATAGGCAACCATTAGACACCTATGTGACAAAAGATCTTTTTAAAGTAACTGATCTCTGTGACTATCATATGAGTAAAAATTCACAGATGAATGATGGTGATTTAAATAAATTTGAGGCTCCACAAATTGATGTGCGTTTGCATCCAACACAGAGGGTTGGTGTGGGTATGATGAACAAATTGGGTAGACAAAACAACTATTCAGGAAATTTTAAAGAGGATATCACAGGTGAGGTTATTAACATTGATGATGCTGTCGCATCTGGCAAAGCTTTTCATAATGCAAAATACAAGTCCTTTTCTACCCAGGTGCATGCAATGGAGACTCCTACTGCAGGAGCTCCTACAGCTGCTAAAAAACTCTTGTTTGGAGCAAGTGATCTGGATTTTCTAACCACTGTGGAAATCGACTCTAGCCCAGATGCCTGTACTTCTGTGAGAGGCCTTGGGCAAGGATCAAGACAAGCAATGGAACAGCATATAAATGCAGGTTTCAATCATAAGAAGATTCAATTTAAGCACCAGAAATGGGTCCCAGAAGAGGATATATCCCAGAAAATAAAATGTTTGAGTGATCTGACGAAGCAAGAAAAAAATTCAGCCAGTTATGGCGAAACGCCACTCTCAAATGCACTTCAATCCACTCCATTGCAGCAAGGTTCACCCTGGACAATTGAATTTCTGAACAGAATCAAGGAAAAGAGTCGGTCACGTCAGCAATCTCTCCCATGCAACTTATCAACTCCTTGTTACGGATACCCTGGTAAACTATCAAAAGTTACAAAAAGAAAGAGTCCATCTACTCTGGAACTTTACAAGTACCAAGGAAACAGTTTCCAAGAGGCAGCAACCAGGAGAAAGAGGCGTGTGAAATGCATACAGGTACCAGCATCCACTAGTAAGAAGGCTTCAGATCATCCTATTTCATCATGGACACCCATTGATAAAAGAGCAAAACGAGTATGTCTGAAATGATTTTCTGTTTTTTTAAGCTGAATTCAACCGTTCTGTTCAAATAGTTTGTTTTCCTCATTCGACAATTCTTCACAGTATGACTAACTGCAGGAGCTATCCTTCGCAACAAATGGAAATGGAGGGCAAACTAAACTGGTATGGAATGACAAGAACTCTCATCGTTGGGCAGACAATATTAACTCCCACATATGAGATATACTGGGCCAGTGCCACTGAGCTCTCAGTAAGTGTCAAATCATAGAAATTTTTGGCACCTAACATTCCTAGGACATCAAATATTAATCAAATTTCATGATCATTTAAATTCATGTAGCATAATTCTGCATTTATTATGTCGGAAATATGTTGTTCACCATGTACAGAACCTGTTTTTTTCCCTAGTGGTATTTTTCTTCTTTAGCATCTCTGCTCTGTGAGTTCAGCCAATTATGGAAGTAAAGTGGCAATCAACAATATGAAGATTTGTAAGACTTTTTTGGCCTTTCTTTTAAAAGCCGTTTTACTTGAGAAGCAAGCACATCTTAGACATGTTATGACTAAAGAATCCTAATGACAGTACTTGTAAGCAGAGCATTAGAAGATAAATAGTTTACTGCTAATGTTCTAATTGGGGGCACACAAGGCTTCTGATTTTATCCGACTTTTTGGTTTACCTAAGCTAAACCTGTACCTTAAAAAAAATTCAAAGAAGGACCTTGTTATGAATAGTTCCCCCTTCTTTACCTTTAAGGAGAGGTGATTAGACAAGACATGACACATCTTCAACTTTCTAAGGACATGACCTTAGATGGGTTATGGAGTTTGCGGATTAGGGTAGATGGTCAGTTTGTAATTAGGCATTGTCTCACTTCCCTGTCAGATAGGTTAGGTGGTAATTTGGAGCACCACGTCTGCCTCCCCTTCTTACCAGTAGTGTTAGCATTATCATTGTAGTCCTTGTCCATCAATTTCTGTTACTATGGTTGTTTCTTGTACTTAGGTTATCGTACTCTAGCTGTTGTTACTGCTCCTTCTTTTCAAAAGGCTTTCCATTTCTTTTGTCATGGCCTATTTGCTTTCGTAATTGACTTTTCTAAAACTGCTTTGATTTGCTTTTCTTGTTGCGAGGGTCTACCAGAAACAACTAATGTATCCACGAGGTAGGGGTAAGGTTTGTGTACACTATGCCCTCCCCACTTGTGGGATTACACTGGGTATGTTGTTGTTGTTGTTTGTAGCCTCTGGGAGTGGGATGGGGGCAAGATACCACTACCGCCTGGAATATGTGCAGCCTAATTTGCATAGACAGATTGACCAGCTGCATGGGTAGTATCTGAAATAACGCTATGCATGATCATGGTAAAGGACCATGTTTTAAGCTTGAATAACTTGCTTCTGGACTCATACTAGGTTTTCTGTCTCTCCCAAAATAATATCTGCTATGTACAGGAAAGTTAGCATGCTTTTACATTTCTATGATGTGAATAATTTGTAAACATTATCATCTGATCTTCAATACTACGTAAAATCTTACAGAAGGAATGAAACCTTGATATACTGCTCACAAATAATCTAGTAAGTGGTAAATTTGTGTTGGCCAAAATTGAATGGAAGATAATGATCACAAGATATTCTAACAGGTTTCTTGTCTATGACCTGGAAGTTGAAAGTTTGAGGATTTGAAGCAACTTCTTATTACCAGGGAATCTACTTTTTAGACCTTATTCTCCACTGCTTAATAAACCTTCTACAGAAGGTTGACTTGTGCAAATCTAATGAGTGGATCATATACCAGTTGAAAAACTGCTACCTCTTTCCATTTTTTGAATTGCGCAAAGCCATGACAAGTTGTTGCCTTTCACCTTCTACCTCTGCAAATTTGAGACTTATTTCTGAATATCTTTCTTGCATGTCCTTCAATTCATGCTCCATGTGTTTGTTTATCTCAGTCAATAAAGCTACTTGACCTTGTAATTCTGCAGGATCATTCATATTTTCAGATTGGCCATTGGTCGTTTCTGCTGTTCTCCTTGAATCAACTTCTCTTCTGCAAAGGAATATAAAATTAAGTTTTGTGTCTTCTTTAATTTTCCACATAACTGCAGTTTTTCACTCGTGACAAATTTGTTTGAATAGATGCATAGCAATGGTTCAGTAAAGTTCTATTGGTTTACCTTGTTATTTTAGCAGTTTTTCTGGATCCATTCTGCACAATTCTTCCTTCTGTAAAGCCATTCCCTTGGTGATGAATGTTCTCCCCCATACATTTTCTTCTTCCAGCAACAATACTATCCTGAGTTGCTTCTGCAGGTGGTTCATCCTCCTGTAAGTCAAGACCAGCAGTTCCTTTAGAAATATAGTGGTTGCTTTGTGAAGGCTTTTTGTGAGTCTTTCGTTTAGCAGAGTCGAAAACTCAAATGAGAATACAAGAATCTAAGGTATACAAAACTTTTGATAGTAAATCTCAACAAGTTGGTGTTCAGTGGAATCAACTCCTTGTGCTTCTTAAAATCTAGGTCAATGGTTTAATGGTTTCTAATGGACTCCCTTATTCTATATGAATTGACAATTTGACTTGCCTGAAGATGAAATAGATTTGGCTTTCATGCTATATTTGTAGTTGAAGGAAGTATTAAGGTACTAAGAATGAACACGAACCTGTTCCTTGCATTTGTGACTCTAGGAGCATGTAAACATATGTAGGATAACCTATTAGTGAAAGTCATCATTATGATTCTCTGTCATATTTTCTGAATTGAATTCACCTCTAGGCATTGATTATTATTGTTGAAGAAAGGGACACACTTAAAGTATTAAGTGAAACAGTTCCTTCTCTTTTCGGGTCTTCTATAATGAAATTAGTAATCCCATAACTTTTTAATTGTCGAACTTTTTCATTAATGCGAAGTACCTGTTCCTGTAATTTGAGCACCAGCTTTGTCAGGTTCTCATTCTCCAATTTTAGTTCATTTATACTGCATCTCATTTCGTCATTCTGTTGGTGTAGTTTCTCTACTTCTGACTGTAAGGTCTCTTCAATTTTCTTCTTTTCATCCACCTCAGTCCTCAAGGGAATTAATTCCTCCAGAAACATTTCTGCTTCCTTCCTCACTGAAGCTACCTCCCTCTCCAATTCCTTTTGCATGGTCAATTTTTGTTCTACCTCCATTTCAGCAATCGATTTTTCCACATCATATCCGACTTCTTCTCTATGCTGCATTTGTTTGCAGTGTGCTGACCCTGATAGATTTAGCCTTCCTATCTCCATTGATGAAGCTTTCAATCCAAGAACTTCTCTTTCATAATGTTCTTTTGTTGATTTAAGTTCTTCAGATTTCTGCAGTAATTCCTCTAAAATTTTCTTCTCCTCACGCAGAACATTTGCTTCCATTACTGCATCATTGACCAGCTCCTCTTTCTCATCAATCTTCAATGTCATTTCATCTGATAGCTTTTTTAATTCTTCTTGAAGTTTCTGAGCTGCCTTAGCATTACTCCACCTTGCCCTTCTCAATCCTTCCTCTGCTTTTATTGCCCTCTGCTCCTGCTTAACTTTGGCTTGGGTGACTGCTTCCAGATGTTCTTCAAATTCCTGTGACTGCATTTCCAGTTCTTTCTCCAGCATTGAAACATGTGTTTCCAGTTTGTTTATCATATCCAATGATTTTGAGTGCTGTGCCGTTTGTGTTTTCATTTCTTCCTCTAATCTCTCTAACTGGAGTTTAAAGTGTTTTACAGTGGCTAAGGATTCTGAGTGTTCTTGTTGCATTTTCAGCTTTTGCTGCTCACATTGCTCTAGGTCATGATTAATATCATCATTTTCCTTTTCCAACACTTGGCAATGGGTTTCAAGTTGGTCCATTTGTGATTTCATTTCACTGTTGTCTTTCTTGTAGACCTCTATTTCATTTTCCAGCCCTAGGCAATGGCTTTCAAGCTGGTCCATCTGTGCTTTCATTTCATTATTGTCTTTCTTGTAGACCTCTATTTCATTTTCCAACATTTGGCAATGGCTTTCAAGCTGGTCCATCTGTGCTTTCATTTCAGTGCTGTCTTTTTTGTAGACCTTTATTTCATTCTGTAGTTCTTCAATTGTCTGCTTCAGTGCTTGAGATACATCAGCAACTTTAAGCTCCTTAGTTTTTCTATCATCATTCTGATCAATCTTGAGATTGGCTCTCTCCGCAACCGCCTCTAGCAAATCCTTATTGCACCTAACTTTTTCAGAAAGATACAAATTATCCTTATCTTTCTGGTCCAACATTTTGTTGAGATCTCTTACTGTAAGAATCAATTCAGAATTTGAGTCTTCTGACTTTTGCAGCTTCAGCATCAATTTGCTATTTAAGTTCTTCTCTTTCTGAAGTTTATGCCTGATTTCTTCCAATAGAGCTGTCGATTTTTTGTCATCTGCTCCTGTATTATCTGAAGCTACTGCATCCACCTCATTTGTACATCTCAGCTTAAGTTTCTCACATTCGATTTTAAGGGCATCTCTCTCTTCTTTTAGATTGGAAATTTGTCTCGACTGTTCCTGTGCTCTTTTGGTCTCTTTCACAATTTGCTTTCTGAGTGTCTTTAGTTCTATTTCTAACAATGCCTCCTGACGTTCGCGCATTATGATCTTATTTTTCATGGGCTCAAAACTGTTATTTGAAGTTTCTTGGGCAGTTTCTCTCAGAAGATCCTCCTCTGATTTGTTTGTTGCATCAGTTACACTCCCATCTAAATCAGAGCCCAGCGAGCAATCTGTGGACGATCTCCGATGTAGATGTCTTTCAAGGGGATTAACTGCATTTTGTGGGGTGAACTGTTTCACAAGATTGTGTTTTGGTTGAGGATCCCGTGGGATGCTATTTTGCTTGGAATAATTAAATGCTTCATTCAACTCTTCATCCTGTGGAATTTTTGGGAAGAAAAAAAAAAGCTTATTTATAATTTGCAGCTACGAGATACAAATCGTTTCTCCCAAGCATGAATATGTATAAAATGCTATTCTATCTGACTAGGACAACATCGGCAAGATTTATCGAAACCAAGTGATTATGTGCCACGTTTGACTCTATCCACATTGTTGTATTTGATTGCCTTTGTCATCTGCATTTAGTGTCTCTCGAATCAGTCATGAAATTTTTTATTTGGAAATATGTGAAGTTAAAGTAAATATAAGCATTGGGGATTTGAAAATGATTATAATTTCTAGCTGATGAAAAGAAGACAACATAGAAAACCATCGTTGAAATAATATAGTACGAGTGTATCAGTAAATGATATTGTTGTTAGAGATTTACAATGTTCTGCATTTTCCTTTTTTTTAAAGTTCCAAAAGTGTTGATACTGCTTTTGGCAAAACCCAGCACACAGACTATATTCAAATTCTTTTAAGTGTATTGGAAACTCAAATCAGTCCTCTTTCTTGTAACCAATGTTCATTCCACAAATGAATCTCAGATCAGTTCCACATGTTGGAGGATGACAACAGTTTGTATAAAGTTTCCAATTTGATTTGTATCGCCTCTAGATCATTTATAAATAGCAAAAGTTAAGCACTATATCAGAAATTGTGTTACTGTTATTTGAGAAGTGAATCTCTACATTGATAGGCTTAGAAGCTCAATTCCCAAACTTTGGTGGTTCCATGTTTGTCTTCTTCCCAATAGTACTTAGAGTGGGTTAGAGGCCCACATTGGTTTGAGGAATGGACTGGTGGTTTGCTTCTATGGACATGGACAATCATCCCTTATGACTAGCTTTTGGAATTGAGTTAGGCTAAAGTGTCATATCTTTTCAGGATATCAGAGCTATTTGGATTCCTGGTCCATGCTCCAGTTGGAGCTTGGACATGAAGGGCGTGTTAGAGTTCCACATTGGTTATGGAATGGACTGGTGACTTGGGCAATTCCTCCTCATGAGCTGACTTTTGGGGTTGAGTTAGACTCAAGTATCATCTTTACCAACTCAAACTTTAAGCTCCACAAACCAGGGCCAAAATGGGGGATATTTCAGTATGTGATAGTACTGTATGCAGTGAAATGAAGAAACGCAAAAGTATATATATATGAGACCTTACTTCAGTATATGTACAATGTCCGTTTCCGTAATGGCCATTGCTTCCTAGTTCTGTTTCAAAGCTTTGATCTAGAGATTCAGTCCTTGAAATTTCACCATCTTCAGTATGCCTGAAATTATTTTGCTATAACCCTATTAGTATCCAAACTTGTAGTAGATAACTGAAGCCAGATTGATAACAAGTTTAGCATGGCATTGAATGCTAAATCACCTGGGTTCCTGAGCTCCTTGCATATTTTGTACTGCGACCTGTTTCATATATATATATCTTAGAATAACATAGATGAACACTAAAGACTATTGTTTACTTTGTTAGTAATAATAAATGGACTCCATGTCTAATTCAACCTCAAAAACTATCTCATGAAGGGAGGATTGCCTTAGATATAAGGAGACCACAACGCATTCCCTCAGTCAATGTTGGACTTAACCTCCCCAACATGCTCTGGAGTCAATCGGAGCATGGATTACGGGGGCCTAACACTGAGAAACATAATAATAGGGATTGATAGGTTTGACTTTGATACTATGTTAAAGAAATGGATATTGGACCTAACTCAACTCAAGCTAGCTCATAAGGAGAGGTTGCCTAAGACCATAACCCATTCCCCTCAATCAATTTGGGACCCAACTGTTAGCAAACATTATGACAACTCCTTTTCTAAGACCATCTGTATTCTGTTTCTTTTCCCGTTTGAGGTGCCTAGTAAGGAAGTTGTAGACCTTGATTAGCAGTGATGTCAGAAGTCCTGTAGGACAGAAGAGTTTGTATGTATGTATGTGTGTGTATGTGTCGGGGAGAGGAGAGAGAGGACATACATGCAAAATCACGCCAGTCTCCAGTGGCATTAAGGGTAGGGATACTACTAAGGTTTCAGTTGCCTCTACCAAATCTGCAAAATCAAGACCAACTTCTCCCAGAAAACCTGATTTTGATGATCCCTGAGATGACATCATGTCGATAAGTAGTGAGCAAATGTTCCAACCTATAGGTGGTCAGAGCTTATATGGAGATTGCATTTCTGTTACTTACAGATGTCACAGCAAAGTAGTAAATGTTTTGTTTAAATTTTCCTGTTTTTGGATCCCTGACTAATTTTACTGTCTCATAAATAGGATTTTCCCATGAACAGGTTCCTTCAACAATTGCTGCTTTCCCTAGTCTTATTGTTGGCTTCCCAGCATCTGCCGGAGCTATTGAAATCATCAGTTTTTTCGCTTTTAGCTGAGGCACCTGAAATCATCATAATTGAGAGATTCATAAGCTCAGGGAGATTAAATTCTCAAAAATACTTCATTAGCTTATATCGAATCAAAGCTTGCTATATGCAATTAACAGCATTGAGAAGGAAATGAACAAAACAATTTTTAACCATCCTGTTAGCGTACCTGTGTTACCTGAAACTGCATTTGGAATACAGCTTTGATCTTCTCCTTTTTCCATTTTGAAGACTTGAACATGGTTGTTAAATCAGAAAATTGAATTCGTTTGGCCTCTTTCTTCAGGATCCGAGAAAGCTGACAGCTTCACTTTACTCTGTATTTCTTGTTTCTGGTTTGGAAGTACAGAAAATATGTTCTCTAGGCTCTAGTTGAAGGATGCAGATGCTTTGCTTGGTGTACAAGTTGAAAGAAGAAAGGCAATGAATATAATACAATATGCAATGTGAGTAATATCAGATAACAGCAGCTAAATGTGTCCTACTTTTCTGAGTGCATAAAGGAAGCAATACCTTTATTTTAGTTGAAGTAAAGAGATCATGAGTAAGTGCTCTGTTACGACAGAGCAATACTTTTATTGCACAAGCTTGTCTTCCTTTTCTTTGTGTGGGACTGACTGATCCCAATCCAGACTGTCATTTGGGTAGAATAATTTTTTTTCCATGAAGGTCAAACTATTTTGTCTTAATTTTCAATGTTAAGTAGTGACCTTCATCCAAATGATGGAGACTTTCAGTTGTAAAGTGACCTGCATTAATACCCTTAGAATTTTGGATCTTTACTTAATATTGACTAGACATTTGCTTTTGTTCTGCTGTCATTAGTAAGTTGAGATGCCAGTTTTGTTTCTCATAATTTAAGCTTTTCTTGTTAAGCGGAAAAGGGCAAATATAGCTTATAGCTATTGGGTTTCTTTCTGACATTTACAAATGCTTTTTAAGTTACAGAAAAAAAAAAAGTAGGTAGGTAAAATATAATGCTCTCACTCAGCTGGTTTGGTTTTTTCCAGATGTGTCCCCAAGACCCAACAAAGACGTTTGGACTTCTAGTCTCTACCATTCTTTGTGTTTAATTAATTGCATATAACAACGATGTTCTTATTATTGGTTCTTTCATCCTTGCTATTGTGATCTGTAAATTCGGACTTTCACATGTTGTAATGTGGCACCCCCCCCCCCCCCACACACACACACACACAAAAAAAAAAAAAAAAAGGGGGAGAAATTATCCCCTCTTTTTTTACAATGGTGAAGACAAGTTTACAGTTTTAAATATGAATATACATCCTCGAAAATGTAAAGAATCTTCATATGTTAATTGTGATTTTCTTTTAAAAAAAAATTGATATGTTGATTGTTTTTTGATTGATTGATTCTTGCAGTCCCTTTCTACTTTCATTTTCTGGGAATTTGATTGTCTCGTGTGGCACAATGACCTACGGGAAAAAAGAATTCTAAATCAAAATGTTTTTGAGTCTGTGATGGACGATGATCCCGTGCAATTACGTAGAACACTTTTCAGCGCTGGTGAAATGAAAAGAAAACTATGCATCCCAACCTGCACAAAAGGAAGGTACTCTTTCTATTGAAACGTGTCATCTATTTTCTGTTTCCAACTATCCATCTTGCACATTATTAATGTTGATTGACAATTAGTATTTTGTTGGTTAAAAATGTGTGGACGTTCGTAGATGTAAATGTTAAGTAGGACGATGCTGTCTTCGTGTCATTTTAACTTAACTAGGTTAATTTATGTGCGTTTTGCATAATTAAATAAATATTATTAATTTAATGTAAGAGTTTAATTTATTATGAATGGACAAAAATGATAAAATTAATTCTATTACTTTATATAAAGACATGTATTATAGTTTATGAATACATAAAGTAATAATTTGGAGTTGAATAGATGGAAGTTAAATAATTAATTGATTAAAATTTAATTTTAAAAAAACTCCTAAATATAAAAAGAGTTTTAAATGAAGAGTGAATTTTAAATATAAAGAAATTTTAATTTAAAAGTAAATCCTGAAATTAAATAAATAAAAGACAATAATAAACTAAAAAAATTATAAAAAGATGATTTTGTTTATAATAAAGTATTTTAATAAAGGACAAAAAGTTCAAACAACAGTTTTAAGAGTTTTCACACTTTTAAATTTTAATATATTATAGATATAGATTTGTGATGCAATGTACACATATTAAGAAAAATATTTAAAAACTAAATTTAAATCACTAGTCCCTATTGTTTTTTGTAAAATTATAAATATATAGTAAAATTTATTTTTTAAAATATATAAAACTTCAATGAAGGATAAATATAAAAAAAATTAAAAATTTATATTAAATTTTAAATAATTTAATTATTTTGAACATTAAAAAAAAAGTAATTTGGAACCTCCGCCTCATACCAATGTTCCATTTTCCCTTTTACACGCTTTGGTTTTTACAATTTACACCCACCCCCACCCTGCCCCTTATATATTTATGTGCCTTATTTATTGATATCAAAATTAATAATGAATGAAATTTTTTTTCAGAAATTTTATAATATTTGTATCTTAAGAAAAGAATTAGTTTAAGGCCAAAGTGATAAAAAATTAAATTAACTTTCTTCTGGTTTTGTAAATTAAGAAATAATTTAGAAATTAATATTTTTTAACAATATGGACAAGTTGAATGAATAGAGAATCATCAAAAGATATGATATAATGAATGAATTGCTCTTCTTTTAATTAGAGATTTTGAATTTGAGTTTTTGAAATAGAAAAATTTTTAATAGAGAACATTTTTCCCCCAAAATAGAACTTTATATGGCACAAATGAACTCTAATTTGAGTAATGGACATCAGGTGGGAAAAAATTGTATAGGAAGGGAGTCAATGTGAAGCTTTAATTGCAATGATATTAATGTCCAGCACGTGCCTGAGCAGTTCCAAGAAAGGACACAGCTATTCATGTGAGTTGTTTGCACTATTAATTGAACCGATCACACTAGGGGTCCTGTTCTTCCATATTAAAATATCCTATCCCATCCTCCCCTCTCTCTTTAAAGGAAATATTATAATATTTGAGCCAAGCAAGACTTAAATTCAAATTATGTGATGTTAACTACAACTCTTTCACAGTAGGGCTCCCAAGACTGTTTAATAAGTGTATCATATATTCTGTTAAAAATTTATGGTAGAAGGTGTTTGATACATCATTGATGAAGAGA
Source organism: Solanum sejunctum (assembly GCA_025642045.1). Classification (NCBI taxonomy): domain Eukaryota; kingdom Viridiplantae; phylum Streptophyta; class Magnoliopsida; order Solanales; family Solanaceae; genus Solanum; species Solanum sejunctum. The sequence goes on from JAOTQJ010000072.1 coordinate 3,383,113, forward strand.
ATAATAGTGGACTTCAATGAATTTTGGCAATATCGACAATTTTTTGTTTTAGAAAAGAGAAGGTGGTATTCATTGAGCAAATATGAGTTCGATTAAATTTGCAAATAACCAACAAGGATTGTGGTGGAGTGATAAGTATTCTTTCATCTTTAACTAGAGATCTCGGGTTCGAGTTCCTTTGAGTATGAAAGTTAGGGAGTATTTTACCCTCCAACATGAGACTTTCTGACGTAAATTCGAATTTAGTTGAGCTCCAATGTAGATACCAAACACTAAATAGGAAATTAAAAAAAATACAAATATTTGGAAAAAAGAAGTGGTAAAATTAGTCCATAAAATTATGATTCGCTTAGTGTGTTTAAATTTGGATAAGTTAATAGCCCCTTTATTTTATTAACATATTATATCTTGACTCAGTTGATAGCAACTCATATAAAATTGAATTGATATGTTAATCTAAACTGGCCTATGAGAAATTCATCTAAATATTGCAAAAATTATAGTTCTATTTGATATTATATTATATATGTACATCTCCGAATTTTACTTTAAAAATCAAACTTCTTTCCCAACTTTGAGAAATAAATCATTCTCCTCTCTTTTATCCTCTGTAAAGTCTATTTTATCCTTGTTCTTTTTAATCCTCCATCTATATTGTACTTTTTTATATTATAAATGACTTATTTTATTTTTTAACTTTTGTGTTAATAGATTTCATTAAGTTTATTAGCTTTATAAGTTAAAAGTTTGTTGCAAAATCTGATTTTTTTTAATGATTGTTATTTTAATATTACATACATTTAAGTATGTATGAATGAATAGTGTACATACAAATTTAAGTTTTATTTATTTCATAGGCATAATATGTTAACATATCCTTTTAACTTAAAATCAATTGCATCCATTCCCTCTAACTTATGGGCGAACATAACGAAACATTTAAACTTTGTACAAAGTTGAACAAGATACACGTCTCCAACTTATGGATAAGCTAACAAAATATTTAAACTTGTATAAAATTAAACTTAGACACTCACATCCTACACGTAGCATGATATATTTCTATGTGGCATAATATAGTAAGTTTGAGTATATCTCACGCCAATTATCATATAAAACGCATGTGTCTACTTGTTCAACTATATAAAAGTTTAAATGTCGATTTGTCCATATGCACAATTAGAGTGCTTAGATGATAAAGCCAAGTTAAGAGGCCATATTTATGTAATTATATCTATCTCTTATTCTCTAGTAGCTATATAAATAAATATATTTTTATTGCCATTAATGAAATATTTTCTAAAGTATATTTAAAAATTTATGTTATAATATAAATAGATAACCTTTTAAGAAATTATTGTGAAATATCTTCATTTTTATTAATTATTTTTCATTACTTGTATACAAATATGCTTATAAGATTATCAGTTATAAATTTTGTTAAAATTAATAACATTATTTTTTATATTGTTCATTTGTTTCATTATAGAATGAACATTAAATTATATACTTAATCAATATTTTTTCATTTTCTTGTTTGGATGAAATTAATATATTTTATAAAAAAATTGTTATATAGATTAAAAAGTTTTAAAAATTATGATATTAAAAGAAGTATAAAAAATAAAGATAGATAATATAAGGGTAGAATAGACATTTAAAAAAAGCCAATTAGAAAAAAGAGGAAGAATGATTATTTCTCAAAATTGAGTGGGGAGTTTGATTTTTATAACTTTTTATTTAGCACGCTTGCTATTTTGAGAATTTCCAAAATTTACAAAGTTATAAATATTTAATCATCTCAAAATGAAACTTCAAAACTTCCTCAAGTCTAAAGTTCATACATTTATTTGAATGCAATTCAAACTTTTGAACTTCGAGAGAATTTAGACTTTGAATGGCTTAAAATTTTTGAACTTTGAAAGAATTTAGGCACTGAATGACATAAGTAATATGAAATTTAAAAATTTAAAATTTTATTTTAATATTTTAAACTACAAAATTTCTAGTTTGAAGTATTGATTGTGTTAGTTTAAAATTTCGTATGGAAATTTTTATGAATGAAAAAGATTTGAAGTTTCTAAAATTTGTGAAATATTCTTAAAATTTAAATAAATGTTAAAATATAGCTAACTTAGGTAGCACATCTAAATTATTTCTACCTCAAAAAAATGGAAAAATCACATTTATACCAACTAGACCAGGTCTATATAAAATAAAATATCTGTTTATAAATTACATATAACATCCCATAACTAATTAAATTGTATATCAAATTTAGCCAAATTTATGTTTTTGTTGTAATATCAGTTAAAAGAACTTCCTCGATTTCTTGTTATATATTATTTCCTCCGTTCCATATTAACTTTATTTTTTGGGCTTTTTTCCTTATTTAAAACAATATATTTAACATTTAAGATCAGGATCAAAACTACATCCACTCAAGGATGGTCAAATGAACACCCTTCATCAGAAAACTTTTTCGAATATATAAGTTAAATATAGATTTTTGATATATATCAATTGTTGAACACTAGATACAAAAATCACCTACTCATGTTTTAAAAATATGAATACCCTTGAAAATGCTGGCTCCGCCACTATTCAAGATGAACATTTGAAACTCTTTTTATATTTGTTCTTTCATTTATAAATGTTTTATATTTTCTAGGAGAAACATTATATTATTTGCAAAGTTATATTTATGATTTTATAAAGGATAATAGTGGAAAGTATGATTTAAATTATATTTTAAAATTTTTATTTAATAGGTGTGTATTGTCTTCTAAGGGGCAATATCATAATATCACTAAGCAATCGCTTTTAATAAATTAAATTAAATTTTTTTTGAAATATTTTCGTGAACCCTTCAGTTGTGAAAATTAATTATTAGGGGCAATATTATAAAATTACTAAGTAATTATTTTAAAAAAATTCAATTAAAAAATTCGCAAAATATTTTTATGAATTCCACATAATGTACAAGAGGAAGTAGATAGTTCAAGCAGACATATCGATTTGCTGTCTTCTTGAATTGCTTAATTCTCACTTATTATATATAGTAAAAATATATAGTAATATAGTCAATAGATTTGGTTGTATTTCATTTTTTACAACAAAAAAATTCCCCAATTTCATAAAGAATTTCATCTAAAATTTTCTATTATTTATTCAATCATTTTGAAGATTTTCTCTATTAAGTATAGGTTGTGATAACTGTCATTCCACCAAACGAATAATATAGCGAACAGTATCCTATTAAAACTATAATTATTTATATTTAGGAATGCTCTAACCGAACGAATAATTATATATCTACCAATGTTCTTATCAAAATAATCTGTGCAACTATAATATTCAATAAAAAATAATAACAATGACTCATTTTCTTTTTTAATAATATTTTAATTTTAATTTTTTACATAACATATTTAATACCATAAGATTAAAAGGTATTTTGATATATTTTATTAAATTTTTTTTTACTATTTTCTTAAACTTTACAACAAGTCAAATCATGTGGCTCTTTTTGAAAAGGAGGGAATAGTATATTTGCCATTATACCCTTTAAAATTTCAATCCAACAAGCAGTATAACTGCAAAACTAAAAATCCAATAAGAAATTAACTAATTCATCCTCCTCCTTTTTTTTAAAATTAGGATTAGGAGGAGAAAATCTCGAAATTTCCATTGTTGGAAATTGTAAAGTTGAATCTACAAAATATGAGTCCTATTATTTTTAGTTGACAAATCGAAGTTTATTGTTGGATTTGGAGCTCAAATCCTGGTAAAAACAATTGATTTGGTAAGATTTGAATGGTGAAAGTTATATGCGAATTATCATTGTTGAATAATATTAAAGAAATGAGCTTGAATTTTAGATTAAAATTTTGTTAGAAATTTAGAGTCAACGTCATTTAGATTGGTCGAAAATAATTTGAGAAGGTTGTCTACAAAATTTAATATCGTTTGGTGGCGATTTGGATTGATTTTGAATAAAAATTACAAATCAAAATCCCTACAAACAACTTCATCATTATATGGCATGCACACACTTTTATAATTGATTATACACGTTTATATAAAAATTGATATACTTTTATGTAATGTTGATGCACTTTTATATATTTGTATTATACAAAATAGCATTGCTTGTATAAGCATATAAGTGTTGTATAACATAATATAAATATGTATAATTATTATTGCAAAAAACAAAAGAAGAAGTTGATTATACGAATATATACTATATTAAAAGTGTATAATGTTGTTTGAATTTTTTGTCCTTCATAAAAAGATTCCTTTTTAGACAAAATCGTCTTTTCACCATTATTTTTACTTATTATATTATTATTTTAATAATATTTAATATTAAATATAATAAAAATAAAATAGAGAATATATGAAGAATATTTTCTAACTAAAATAGACTTAATCTAAAAAAAAAACTTTCCATATAATAAGCAAAAAAAAATTTGAAAAATAATCTCTCATAAAAATAGGCACAAAAAAAGTTTATAAAAAAAAAAGAAGAGAAGAAGAACACATTCAAAGAGGGCCAAACAAAAGGTATGGGAAATTTTCATTAGATTAAAAGAAATTTAATTTTTCTTAATTATTTTTTTAATATTTTCATAATTAATTAGTTTGTTAATTTATTACTTTTTTTTCTTTATGACTTTTCTATTTCAATGAAGTTCTTCTAATTTTATTATGAATTTTAATTATATTATGAAAGGTTTCGTTCTAAATATGATAAAATATTATTTTCTATCTTTTTTTATTTATGACTTTTGTAATTCTACAAAAACACTTCAATTTCAACTTTTGATTCATCAATCATTAACAATCAATAGTTCGACTTGTATTTTCTTATTTTACAATTATAATTGCAATCAAATTTTTTCTCGCTTTAATTGATTCATTCATGCCCTTCATCGAGTTGTGTTAAGTGGTGATGGATCTTATTTTACACTTTTTTCAAACTTCAATTTGATTTTCAGAGGTTTACGTACTTATATTACACATTCACGTTCTTTATTTCATATTCATTTTTTCATCTTTACTCTATCATAATAGACTAAACTATTGTGTTAAACTGATAATATTTATTTAATTTTTATTTACATAAATATTGTATTTGATTTTCTTATCTTTGTTCTATCACAATAAACTAAACTATTGCATTAGACTAATAACATTTATTTAATTTTGTTTATATAAATATTATCTATATTTAATAGCAATTATTATTTATATATAATTTTTAAATTGATGTAACTCATACATACTTTTACACGTACACTAAACTAGTGTAAACTAAAAATATAACTACATAGGTGCGTATCATATTATGCAATTATATTCTTAGAATGCTTCCTTGGAAAATATCAGTTTAGTGAATACAATGATAGTTATAAAATTTTGAGAAAGATACTTCCTCTCTGTCGATCTTTACTTGATTTTTATACTATTTTGGGATGTTCAATAATATTTATCCATTATATAAAATTAAAAAATAATTTTATATTGAGTTTCTAATTTACCCTTATCATTAATTATAATCATTTCTCATTATATTTTTCAAAATATAATATTTATTATATTCAAAAAATACTTTGATAAAATTACTTTATTATTTATTATTTCTTAATTCCTGCGCAAAGAATTAACGATGGTTAGTGAGTAAAAAGTAAGTAATTCAATATTCTTTGTCTTAAGGTGATGTTTTATAGGGGTTGGGGTTATCTATAAAAATCTGCAAAGGCAAACTTATCCTTAATCAACACCAAACTTCAAAGGCCATACTTTCTTTCGTAGTGGAAACAGTCCAATTTATGCAAAGCCCAATTGATATATCCATCCTTTCATTAATGGGTCATTCCCAACAATGCTCCTATTTTTTGAGGGAGAGAAGGTCACACATATCCCTCAAAGGGGATGATCTCGATAAAATGTCCCCAATAAGAATGATTTTGCAAAAATACTCTCTATTTTCTTTAAAAAAATAGTTCTGGACAAAATTACCCCTTAGCTATAAGGACCAGAAAAAATGAAAAATAAAAAATAATAAAAAAATAAATAAAGAAAAAAAAAGAAGTTCAAAAAAAAGAGAAAAAGAAAAAAAAGGCAAAGAAATAAAGGAGAAAAATAAAGAAAGAGAAAAATAGAACAATTAAGAGACAATTGAACATAAAGAGTTTTTTAAAAAATATTTAAGGTATAGAGGGGCAAACATGTCTTTGATTCAATCTAAAGTGAAAAATGAGCATTTTTGTAAGAATTCTCTTATAGGGGGGCAAAAAAATCAAGATCACCACATCTAGTGAGCATTCTGTGTAATTTTTTATTTTTTAGGTGGTGTTTAATTTTTAGAAAAAATTAGTTAACTATGCATTTTTATCTATCATAATTTTTATTATTTTTCATCATTACAAAATATTTTAATTTTTTTTCTTTTTCTTTTAAAATCACACTCTTCCGAATACATCACTTTTTCCTCTCTCTTTCATTTTCAATCCTAAAATCTTTCCTATTTTTACGTCCTCAGTCACAACTGTTACTATATTCATTACAATTAAATTTCAATTTTCTTTTCTCTCCAATCAATGAATTTCAACTTTATATCACTTTTTCCACTCTCTTTCGTTTTTCAATCCTAAAATCTCTCCTTTTTTTACTTCCTCAACCACAAAAGCTACTATGTTTATTATAATTTCAAATTTTTTCTCTCTCCGGTTAATAAATTTTAACTTTATCAATAAGTTTTTCTTCTTCTTCTTTTTCAATTGACAGTTCTTCAATTTTTTATTTTTTAAATTTTGCATATTCAAAGTCATGGATAATACTTTATTATTAATGACGAATCAAAATATTAAGAAATCAAAGTTCAAGAATGATGTATCTTCATTTTTAAAGTGAATTTTGCAAATAAAGAAAATCCCACAAAGGTAGAAAACTAGATACATATAATTTCTCACCCTATACTAAGATATAAGTTTTTATTGTATTTACTTTATTTTGATTTGCAATCCATCGTTTTTCAATTTTTTTTGGGTAAATTACTTATATGCATCTCTCAATGTATTATGGGTTAAAAATTGTGTTTTGATTTTTGTTTCCGATGCATTACTTATATGCATCCCTCAATATATTATGAATTAAATACTTTGTTCTGGTTTTGTTTATGAGATATTACTTATATACATTTCCAGTGTGCCATTAGTTAAGTACTTTGTTTTGATAGTTGTTTATGATACATTACTATATACATGTCTTAATGTATCGTGATTTAAATAATATATTCTGATAAATTTTTATGATACTTACAACAACAACAACATACCCAGTTGTATTTTACAAGTGGGGTCTAGGAAGGGTAGATTGTACGCAGACCTTACCGCTACCTCATCGAGGTAGAGAGACTATTTCCTAAAATCCTCAGCTCAAAACTCATAAGTAGAAGGACTAGATATGACTAGAAATGACATTTTTATGATACTTACTAATACAAATATCTTTACGCTGATACATTAGTTATAATGTCCAAAACTTGAATACTTGATATAGAAATTATACTTTAATGTATCACTTGCAAAGTATCAAGTATTCAAGTTATGAATTAACATTGTATTGTAATCCAAAGATGGTTATATCAAATACAAATATATGATGACCTTGATACATAAATAACATATGACACATCTACACTATATCAAGATTAACCATGTGCCAGATAAAG